>VXBX01001934.1:0-28063 GCA_013400415.1 Scytalopus superciliaris | reverse complement strand
TGTACTGTCCACTCTTCTTTATGGCTCTGAATCCTCGGTCATCTACCGCCACCACCTGCAACTCCTCGAGCACTTCCATCAGTGCTGCCTCCCTACAATTCTAAACATCCACTGGACAGACTACGTGACTGACCTGTCTGTTCTTGAACAGGCAGAGGTTACCAGCATTGAGGCCATGCTGCTGAGAATGCAGCTGCGCTGGGCAGGGCACGTCTCCAGGATGGAGGATCACCACTTCCCTAAGACTGTGCTCTCTGGTAAGCTTGCCACTGGCTGCCACATGAGAGGAGCCCCAAAGAAGAGATACAAGGACTCCCTCAAACAACACCTCAGCCTTGGCCATATTGACCACCATCAATGGTCCACTCTGGCCTCCAATCGGGAGGCATGGAGGCACACCATCTATAACGTTGCTGCTTCCTTTTGAGAGCGCACGCAGGATCAGTCTGGAAGTAAAAAGACAGCACAGAAAGAACCGTGTTTCGCCAATACAGCCTGTGGAGACTTTCCACTGTGCCTTTTGCGACCGGACTTGCCTATCGCTCACTGGCCTTTTTAGCCACCAGCGTGCTTGTAGCAAGCGTGGATAGAGCCTTTCCCAAATCTTCATTTGTGAAGCCTAGCCATGATGATGAAGCTCTCAGACAGTAAAGGCTTAGGCAATAGAGTGTGGTCTACAATGTAAGCCCTGGCAACTCATATGTCTGTAGACACTTTAATGTACACACCTAAATATAAGTGTTTTCATCTTCAATTGAGTCCTGCCCTCGATATTTACTCTTAGATGTTAACAGCTGAGTTAGTCACCCCAGGATTTTTTATACTTAATGGAAATTTTAGATCCATTTCAGAGTTCTTTTGATTAGAAGAAGTGCATGCCCGCAGTACCTATTTGTCTCCTTTTACTGTGAATCCTGTTACATCTATTGTTAATATGTACTAGTACTTGAAATTTAGCATGTTAGTGGTTAATCCAGTTTCTTTATGATTAGGATTGCTCACAAATTTAAATTTAATATAATTCTTAAATTTACTAGTATGCTAAAAAATAAAATATTGTCATGGCTTAACACCACTCAGCAACTAAGTACCATGCAGCCACTTCCTCACTCCGCCGATCCCAGTGGGATGGGGAGGAGAATAGAAAAAAGGTAAAACCTGTAAGAACAGTTAGGGGGAAAAAAAAAGAGAAATAAACCCCCCAAAAAATAAGTGATGCACAATACAATTCCTCACCACCCACTGACCAATTCTCTGCTTGTCCTTGAACAGCGATTGGCCTCTCCTGGCCAACTCCACTCAGTTTATATACTGAGCATGATGTTACATGGTATGGAATAGCCCTTAGACTTGTCCAGGTCCTGGCTATACTCCCTGCTGGCTTCATCTGCACCTCCTCTCTGGCAGAGCATGAGACACTGCAAGGTCCTTGCTTCATGCCAGACAGTATTCTGCAAAAACCAAACCAACAGTCTGTTATCAACAATACTCACTGAAAACAAAATATAGCTGTACCAGTTACTAGGAGGAAAATTAACTCTATCTCAGTGGAAACGAGGACATGTGTGAAAAGTTAATGTATTTCTTTCTTGCTGCATAATTTGCAAGACCAAAAGGAGCTCCTGGCTTCATGCATGTTTCTGCTGTCATCTGGTTTCCTTACTGGAAAAGTGATCTCCTGAGATTTATACTAAATTTTTACATTTTATGTTAACCAATTAAAAAAGCTTGTCAAAATGGTACCAGAAAATAACTTCCCTCAGAAAAGCAATAGAATAAAAAATGCAATATTGATAACATTTCCAATTGAAGATTAGTCTTATTTAAAAGAAAAAAAAATCAAACCCTAGAAGTAATGTGTTAAAATAGTCAAAACATTTTTTAAAATTTCCAGCCCTATAGCAAAAATAACAACCATTTATGCTGGTTTTTGCTGTGATAGAGTTAATTTTCTTCATAGTATGGAGCTATGTGTTGGATTTATGGTGAAAATAATGTTGGTAACACAGGGATGTTTTTGCTATTGCTGAGCAGTGCTTGCACAGAGTCAAGGCCTTTTCTGCTTCTCACCCCACCGCAGCAGTGAGGAGGCTTGGGGGTGTGCAAGAAATTTGGAGAGAAAACAGCGAGGACAGCTGACCCAAACTGACCAAAGGGACATTCCACATCATGTGGCATCATGCTCTGCATAGAAAGTTGTGGGAAGAAGAGGGAAGGCAAGGACACTCAGAGTGATGCCATTTGTATTCCCAAGTCACCATTATGCGTGATGAAACCCTATTTTCCTGGAGATAGCTGAACACCTGGGAAATGGTGAATGAATGCCTGATTTTGCTTTGTTTGCATGCATGGGTTCAGCTTTACCTATTAAACTGTCTTTATCTCAACTTAGGAGTTTTCCCACTTTTAGCCTTCTGATCTCTCCCTCATGCCACCAGACGGGCCTGAGCAAGCAGCTGTGTGAAGTTTAGTTGCCAGCTGGGACTAAACCATGGCAAAATTTAAGGCAACAATATGCTTTCAATAAAGTAAGCAGCTCTTGCATCTTTGTATTGGTGTTAGTCTGAAGATGTATGGTACAATGCAGTTTCTTTCCTGCCTTATATTAAATTGAAACACCAAATTCCATTATACTTGATTGTGGTACTGATTCAGTACAGTAAAAAGTCTGAAAATAATGCTAGCCAGAAAACAACTTAATTAATAAGAAATTTTTACTTTTATTTGCATGGCAGGGCTTTTAGTATTGGACAGACTGCAGGGCTGGCTTATGTGAGAGGCTGCTAGGGGCTTTCCCTATGTCTGATAGAGCCGATGCCAGCTGGCTCCAAGACAGACTCACTGCTGGCCAAGGCCAAGCTCACCAGCGACAGTGGTAGTGCAATCCTGAGGGGCACGTCGGGGGTTGAAAGAAGGGGACACACTCCAAGGAATAAGGTAGGAAAGTGCAAGCCAAAGAGAGCTTTATTCAAACTGGTACACAACGTAAATAGGGTTGGGGGGCCAGGTTCTGACCCCGGGAGCACCCTGGGAAGGTTTCTGGGGAAGGGTCTGGGCCGGCCTCACCCGTACAGGCAAGACCCTTCAAAACTGGGAATACAGGGGCAGGTATATACCATATATGGAAATGCTGCCCTGCTGCAAGCAGGGACCAGTCAGGGGTGAGTTACAAGCCACGAGCGATGGAAAATTCCAGCAGGGACACACAGTGAAACAAAAGAAGAACATATAGCATGATAAAATCCTCAAACTGGGTACAGACTTTAAACTGCAAACAGTCCTTAAACATAGCAACGGTCCATATAAACACAGCAAGCAGTTCTCGGGGCTCAGCAAGTCACAGATCTGTGCTGATTAAGCTGTTCTTCCACAGCCAGTCTCTCTCCTCTCCTCCAACATGGTAGCACATCTGGGACAAAGTAATTAGGAAGGGGAAAAAACACCTGTGTAACTGTGACAGGCGTGAGGAGAGAATACATGAGAAAAACAGGCACCAGAGCACACATTCATCTGCAGCCCATGATGAAGACCATGGTGAGGCAGCCTTCTGGATCAGGCAGACACCCAAGGGAGGTTGTGACCCTGTGGGAAGCCTGTGCTGGAGCACATTCCTGGCAGACCTTGTGATCCTGTGGGGGACCCATGACTGAGCAGGGTCCTGAAGGACTGCACCCTGTGGAAAAGTCCTACAATGAAGCAGTTTGTGAAGAACTGGAGCCTTTGGAAAGGACTCATGTTGCAAAAGTTTGTGGGGAACTGTCTCCCACCAGAGACACTCCACACTGGAAGAGTGTGAGAACTCCTCCCCTTGAGGAGGAAGGAATGACAGAGACATGTGATGAGCTAACTGAAATTCCCATTCCCTGTCTGTGGCATCTCACCCTTAAGGGCAAGAGAACACCCAAGATCTGGTGATGTTCATGTTCAAAAGGGAACAACAAAAGTCAGAAGGTCTGCAAAAAACTGACAAATTTTTATTAGTAAATTATACACTTGGCATGGAATGTTAAATGGGTATGTTAGTTCCTTATCTCATAAATATACAGTGGTGGGTTTTGAGTAAGGCCTAGGGTGAAAGAGAAGAGAGAGAGAGAGAGAGAGAAAAAGAAAGGAAGGAAGAAAGAAAGGAATGAAGAAAGGAAGAAAGATCACCAGTCTTGGCTCCATCATTGATCCAGTTGGTGGGGGGTCCAGGGTTCTGGGGGTGCTGCTCAGGCTTCGTGGGTGTGCCTTTATATAGATACGTTCCTCCATCCTGGAGCTAAGTTTCTTGTTTTCTATGCAAATTAGTTATCATGTGCTTCGTTCTTCTAGACCTTTCTGAAAATGGGTTGGAGGACTTTGGGAATCTTTGGTGGTCTTGATCCCCACCCCACCTACTGGGTCTATCTTTACTTGACAGTCCATGTCTGCTTCTCAACCTCATTCCTGAGCTTGAGCTGTACTGTGTTGTGTTTACCTCCAGGAGCCAGAACAAGGACATTTGTCCCAAAAAAAGCGGTGCCTTACCTCTGTACGGCTCCTTTCTCCAGACACATACAGTTCTTTCTCACAGCATGTTATTATCAACAATCCTTGGTTGGCTCCATGGTCATCCAGCTATCTTTGTTTGAGACATACATATTAGCCCCTTATCTTCTGGGCTTCTACACTCTCCCCTGTGCTGATGGAGGGGGGAGGAGGTAGAGTAAATCATGACGAAAGTTAAGTTTAAGAAGAAAGGAGGGGTAGGGGGAAGGTGTTTTAAAGGTGTGGTTTCCTTTCTCATTGTTCTACTCTGATTTGATTGGTAATAACGTAATTTTCTCCAAGTTGTGCCTGTTTTACCCTTGATGGTAACTGGTGAGTGATCTCTCCCTGCCCTTCTCTTGACTCACAAACCTTTCATTATATTTTCTCTCCTCTGTCTAACTGCGGAGGGGAGTGATAGAGCAGCTTTGATGGGCACCTGGTATCCAGCCAGAGCCAAGCCATCACATATGTGTTATGTACATATGCAATTGTATATTTGTGATCCACAGGAACTATTAAAATAATATATTTTAAAATTATAAGTAGGCAGTCATGTTGAAGAGAGAGGATAAAATTAGGGATGCTACTGAAGGTGAAGGCTTAATACTGAAGGAAGAGATATAAAGAGTGCTGCTGAAGTAGTTATGTAGCTAATCAAGATGCAAAACTGTGACAGTGATAATATTCACATCACTAGATACTTAGGATTTCTCTTCTACCATGTCTACTAGTAACAACTTCCTGACAATATTAATAAAGATGTAAAAATAGGCTAGGTGGATAAATGTAAAATAGTAACTGTTTTGTTTTTCATACACAGAAAAAGGGCTTTCTAACCATATTTTTTCTCACCCTGAGAGTTTTTCTTTGCATGCAAAATTTATGCCACCTTTCAGAATCCTGATGAATCAGGTGTCTTCATGATCTCTCATTTTGTGTGTCTGAAAATGAAGGCACTTAAAATAATTCATTCAGGTAAAAATTTGGGTTATGTTATGTGCATATTATGTTATATTCTTCTTACAGTGTTTGAGAATGATCACTGTAATGTTATATTAATAAGGAAGTTCTCAGTGACTACGATTTGACAAAAGCATATCCATAAAACTTGCAAAACATATAGCTTCAATTTTATTACATTTCCCAGCAGAGTTAGCAGTGAAAACATTTCAAAATTGTAGTATTATATCAGAGGCAAAACTGAAAGGCTTTTAGAAATAAACCAGTCTGATTTACCTGTCTAAGTAAGATGAAATGGAAAAAATAAACTATATAGTGGCAAGCAACGTAGATTAAAAGAAATTATTTGGCATCTAAAGTGTTATTTAAAAGATAGAAGAGGAAAGATTTTTAAAAACTACAGTAGAACAGAACTAGTGTGAATTGGCAGACCTCCCTTGGTTGCACTGGAACTCTGCCGATTACATTAGCTGAGGATCTGAGTTTATATGAGTTTTAACTTCACAGCATCTCTTAAATCACCAAGAATAAGATGCCTTAGTGACTCAGTAAATCAAGGCAAGATCAAATAATTATTAAAAAATAAATGAGAACTGTTCTTCAGGGCAATACAATTTTATTTTGAATAGCACTTCATACAAATGCGTCCCAAGATACTTTACAAGAAAAGCTATAAATAATAAAATTATGTGGTTTAATAATAAATAATAGATTAAAAGTTGTTAAGGGTGTTGGAGAAACAGTTTCATCTTATGTTCAGACTGAAGCAAAGAATTTATGGGATGAAACAGGGCAAGGGTGCTAGTTTAATCATAGAGGAAGAAATACTCAACCCAAAATCTGAATGAAAGTACAAGGGGAAAAAAAAAAGAATTTTCTTGGCTGAAGTCTTATATGTGAATAAATCTATATTTCTTCTCTCTCTGGAGAGTAGTTCAACCACAAGATAGCCTACTTAGGAATCAGGAACATTTTCAGGCCTTCTGAAAGCTGAGCACTTTTGCTTTGCAGAAAGAGAGCACAGCCTGAGCAAGTTTTATCATACTGAGGCATGTTCAGAGTTGCATATGGAGGAGAGAGTTAGGATCTTAACCTTGCAGTTCCCTCCCCAAGTGAGAGGGTCTTTAAAAGAATAATCCAGACAAGTCATTTATTCGGTTCTCTGTTTATATGTATTTATAGGGTGACAGAGAAAGAAGTACCACTGGGGGAAGATGGAAGCCCATCACTGAAAGAATATTCCCCTATGGCACAGAGAGGAGATGGTTTTCCTTTACATTTTTGCTTGCTCTTGACTTCCAGCATAGCAGTGTTTTTTCCCTAGGTGCTTTGCAGGCTTCATGTCTCCACACCTGACTCAAGGTTGGTGAGACATATGCTGAGGGAAGATTTTAGCGGTTAGGTGTTACAACAGCACTTCAGTGACCAAGTCACTAATGTATATAGGCTTAAGTTAAAAATTATGTCCCCTAATGCTCATATATTTATCCTTTCTAATGTGTCTGTCTTTTGACAAATTATTTTATTATATATATTCCAGTAACAAAGTTTTCAGACATACACGTCAAAGATTGGAGGAGGCAAGAAATTAATTTTGCAAGGGTGACATGCTGCCAGGGAGCACCCAGAAATTGATTGGATATTCAATGACGAAAATGTGACTAGGATAGAACGAAGAGAAGGAAGTGAAGGGGTGTTCAGAAGGAAGAAGGAATCATAGGGTCAAAGGAAAACTGGGACACAGTCACAGTAGTGGGAGACACACAAAAGTCCCTGGATGAGATGCAAAATTAGCAGCACTTCCTGCTGCTCCTGCTCTACCCAGGAGTCTCTTAGTTTTATACTCTGGCCCCACAGTAACTGGCAGTAGATTTAACATGTCTGATATTCTATTCTGAAGAACATTTTGATAAATTCTTTCCTTTCTCCTTATTGCCAAACCCAGTCTCTTCTCCTGGAAGATTGGAATTGTGAGTAGGAATGTATAGTTTGTTACTTATACATACTTATTGCCAAACTTCACAATAAATAATAAGTTCCCCTGTTTTGGAAATATCCGATGAATCAGTACAGCAGGGTCACCACTTATTTCCTCCAAGGCAAACTGGGTAAAATAAAATAATTTTAAAAATCCATACATGTAGAACTCCAGACAGCTTTTTAAAGTCTACTGGAATAGTGTGAGTTATGAGGTAGCAATTCCAGAGACAATAAGCCATCTATGACTAGTATGAAACAAACATTAGTCTGTTAGATTTTGGTAATGTATGCACACATTCAACATACAAACACAGATAATACAAAATAGCTAAATACTTGTCAGCTGTCATGCTGGGCCTTTTCATTACAAACATATGATGACTGGTGACTGGAAGTGTCAAATGTATTGTTTCTAAATTGTAAAATATAAAGTGTTTTCACTAAAATCAAACGTGTTTTAGGTAATATGATAAGAGAGGAGTTTTAAAAAGTGTGCACATAAAATTCTACTGTTGCTGGGGGTCTTTAGATCTGCTTTTTTCCATACAAAGATTAGAATAGAGCTATTAAACAGATGACATGAACCACATATTGTACTAGTGTATATTTAGGCCTTCACAAGCTTAAGGGTGTCTCAGCCTCGTTGAACAACTTGCACAGTTACTTTAGATATTAGGGTCTTCCACTGCTCTTGAGAGCTCACTTGCCTGCCCTTCAAAACAGTCTTCATGACACTTCTTTCTTTACATTTACATTCACATTAAAATTTAATTTTGAAATTGTTATAGTCTATCATTGAGCAGAATACTTCGGCAGGCCATGGCAAAGAATTTGATTATTGCTTATACGTCCTAATGCAAAGTTTGTAATATTAATAACTTCTTGCTATTTGGAATTATTTTTCTTCTTAAAAGTGTGAAAGGTAATAAAAGAAAAGTACACTATTAATGCTAACATGCTGTACAAAAAGGACTTAATATGTAACTACGGTAACAAAAGATATTTTCCCAGTGGAAAAGACCTGTTTCCCTCACCTGAATGACATGACTTCCATATACTTGTTATTCCTGCATGTTCAAGTGCTTAGTTGGGTGACTGTGAGAGTTATTTGCATCTTTCTTCCCTGCTACAGCATTATTGCCTGGGGAGAGTTGGAAACCTTGGTTAATATTAATGAAATAATTTGGGACATGGAGCAGAGCACTAACTACTGCTGCCTGGGTGGTAATATTACTCCTCATTAAAGCTTGTGGAAGTTCATCTCACTTTCAATTACAGATGCCTAAAAACTGTTTTTCAGGCAATCTATGCACCTTAGACAAGAGAAAAGGGTGAGGAAAGGATCTGTTTCTCCCTTGAGATTTTCTGCTCTCTTTGCATATAATACTGCCAACCAGCTGGGAGACTTTGCTAAGTGACTTGCTGGTCAGAGAGATGTCATATTGAGAGATGATGAATGATTCTGGGCTTCTGCTCTAAGACCTAGCAGAAACAATGCAGTAATCTCAAAGGAATATTGGAAGTTTTATCTGTAACAGCCTCAGAAAAGCAGCCAGATTTATAATGTTGTTTTAAATTCTAGACAAGTAAAGCCCTGCGTCTTTTTGGTTTTTCTTTTTCTTTTTTTTTTTTTTTTCCCTGAGGGCATAACATTTTGTACACTGTTAACCCTTTTGAATATGAATCTAATGGGGTTGCCTTTGTTCAGTGAATGACTGCAGGGGCTGGAAGTTCAGGAGGAAGAGAGGAAGCAGACAGGTCTTACATGAGTTATGTCAAATGCTGGTTTGTTCCCTAGTTTGCGTTCTATTATGAGCTTTTTCTCTAAACAATGATTATTTTGTAAACACACAGTTTAGAACAACACCACAACGTCAATTCTTATGGGTCATAGAAAGAGGAGACAGCTAAAGAAAATTACAAACTGCTTCTAAGTTGAATTTGAATTTTGTTTTGGGTGAGGTACTTTGTTTTTCAAAATCCATGAAATTTGAAATAGTTTTACCCCCTTGAATCTCTTTACTTCAGCCTCATGGAAGACAATACATTCTCTCCTAAGGAATTGGCTGGATGGTCACACTGAAACAGTTGTGGTCAATGGCTTTTTGTCCAAATGAAGACCAAGGAAAATTGGCATTCCTCAGGGATCAGCTTTGGGATCAGCACTTTCTAACACCTGTGTTGGTGGCACATACAGTGGGATTGAGTGCACCCCCAGCAAGTTTGCCAGTAACACCAAGCTGAGTGGTGTGGTTGACACGCTGGAGGAAAGGGACATCTTTTAGAAGGACCTTCCTTGACAGCCTTGAGAGGTGGGCCTGTTTGAATCTCATGAAGTTCAACAAAGCCAAAGTCAAGGTCCTGAACAAGCACCACTGCAAGCTGGGCAGAGAATGGATTTAGAGCAGCCCTGAGAAGAAGGACTTAGGGGTGTTGGTACATGAGAACCTCAACATGAGCTGAGAAATGTGCACTTGCTGTCCAGAAAGCCAGTTGTATCCTAGACTGCATCTAAAGAAGTGTAACCAACAGATCAATGGAAGTGAGTCTGTACCTTTACTCCGCTCTGGTGAGATCCCCACCTGGAGTGCTGTGTCCAGCTCTGGTGCCCCCAACATAAGAAGGACATGGACCTATTGAAACAACTCCAGGTCAGGGCAACAAAGACGATCAGAGGGCTGGAGTGCCTCTCCTATGAAAACAGGCTGACAGAGTTGGAGTTGTTCAGCCTGGAGAAGAGAAGACTTCAGGGTGACAAAATTCCAGCCTTCCAGTATCTAAAAGGGGCTAACAAGAAAGCTGGAGAGGGACTTTTTACAAGGGCATGTAGTGACAGGAAAGGGCAGTGGCTTTAAACTGAAAGAAGGTAGGTTCAGATCAGCTATTAGGAAGAAATTCTTCACTGTGAGGGTGGTGAGACATTGGAATAGATTGCCCAGAGATGTGGCTGCCCCATCACTGGAAGTGTTTAAGTCCAGGTTGAATGAGGCTTTGAACAACCTGGTCTAGTCGAAGGTGTTCCTGACCATGGCAGGGGCTTTGGAAGTAGATGGTCTTTAACGTCTCTTCCAAACCCAAGTGATTCTCTGATTCCATGATTTACTGTAAGATATGAGAAAACATTAACTCACATTATAAAACATAATTTCATAGTCTTTTTTGATACTGGATATATGTTTTACTTAGAAAGCAGAATCCACCTGTTTCCGAAGAATCAACACATGCAGGACAGGACATAATGACCACATATTTCCTGGTGTTTAATGCTGTTTCCTTGATTTCCTTTTTATTAAGAGGGGGGAAAGGACTTGAACCCAATTGCCATGAAAGGATCCTAAAATAAAATATGCTAAAACTTGGAAATATTAATTTAAATTTTGGACTGTAATTGATTTTTTGTCATAACAGGAAATTTGCTATACTGTGATATGGCCTGGACCACAGAAAGTTTCCCTGAGACAGATGTTTTAGAAGAGAAGTCTGAAATTGGAAATTATCATTATGTGCAATATATTTTATACATATCGTTTGCCTAGTTTAGACTGAAATATCTTCTTTGGAGGACAGCTTTCACTGCTTGCAAGTGGGGCATTGTTTCTCCTGAAATACTGTTCAGTTCCTTTATTAAGATTTCGCAAGCGCTCATGAACTCTACGGCCTCTCTCACGTACTTTAAGCTTCCTCTGTTGAATCTGATCGTTACTTTATTTGCAGGTTTAGCAAACAGTACAGAGCTATGGCATGCTCAGCATGCTAATGACAACCAACTCCATACCCACACAGCCTGGAAAAGTGCTCTAATGTGAGAACATGTTTATACTTTGATAATAATTTTTTTCTTTAAATAAGCAGCAATTTGAAAAGATTTTTAGATGGTTATTCTTTGACTTGTAGAGGGATTTTTTTTTTCCTTAAGCCATTACTTTAGCTTTTAAAGCACTCATTTATGGCATGGCCTAACTGCTATGATACTTAAAAAAATAAATAACAATTAGGTGGAAGTTTAAAAACAATATGCTGAGCACACAGGCAATGATTTCAATGACATTTTTTGGTGGAGCTGGAACAGAGAGGCTGAATATACACTTTCAATGGTTGGATTGAAATGACATCCCATAATGGCTCCAAAGGAGCTGTTACAATCTACCCAGTCAATGATCCATGAACAAAGAAAGATTTACTCAATTTGAAACCAATACCTTCCAACATGTTAAAAAATAAACAAGAAAACTGTCCTATGCTCTACTGATCCACACAGAAATTTCCTCCTTTACTCACAGGTAATGCACCTATCTTCTGCCTCGTCCTTGTAGTTCCCTCTACTCTGTCTTCTGAAGTATTTGAAGGGCTGAAAATGAGAAAATTTTTTAGTCTACTTTGATATTACTGTCAATGGTATTTTCAGCTCCTGGGAAGAAGAGCAGAACATTTGAAAATCAATGTATTGTCATGGTTGAGCCCCAGCCTGCAGCTAAGCCCCACACAACTGCTCACTCACATTCCCCTGGTGGGATGGGACAGAGAATCAGAAGGATAAAAGTGAGAAAACTCAGGGGGTTGACAGTTTAACAGGTAATGCAAAAGCTGTGCATGGAAGCAAAATGAAACAAGGAATTCACTCACCACTTCCCATGGGCAGGCAGGTGTTCCGCCATCTCCAGGAAAGCAGGGCTATGTCACGTGTAACAGTGGCTTGGGAAGACAAACATCATCACTCCAATTGCCATCCTCCACTTCCTTCTTCTTCCTCCAACTCTCTATGTGGGGCATGATGCCACATGGTATGGGATAACCTTTTGATCAGTTGGGGTCAGCTGTCTTGGCTGTGTTCCCTCCACACTCCTTGTGCACCCCTAGCCTCCTCACTGCTGGGGTGGGGTGAGGAGCAGAAAAGGCTTTGACTCTATGCAAGCACTGCTCAGCAATAGCAAAAATATCCCTGTGTTATCAACATTATTTCCAGCAGAAATCCAAAAGACAGCCTGATACTGGCTACTGTGAAGAAAATTAACTCTATCCCAGCCAAAACCAGCCCATGTATTTACTGGTGACTTTGGGAAAATAGCTGAAGCACAGACATGAAAGCAGCTTTGGACTAGTTATCTATTTTAGCCAGTACTTTTGCTTCCTTTTTAAAAAAGTGGATTTACTAACTGCTAGTTCTTTACACAGGATTCAATGCAGAAAAAAAAAATCCACGAATTTCATTGATACATAAAGAGAGGCAGTGATAAGTATCAGAGATACTTGTATTTAGAACTTACTGAAAACAATCTGGTGGAAAATCCTGAAAAAGCCAACATATTCCATGCAAATGGACAATAATAGACTTAATTTTTTGTATGATAATGAATCTGTCTTCCTTTTTGATTTACTGGCATGACAGACTATGAATTTTGTAAAATAAGCAGGTATGATATCACTGTTTATTAGTAAGAGTTCATTGACTGAATAGTAACAACATTAAAGGATGCCAAGTTTTGTGAAAAATATTTAACCTGCAGATGGAATTCTTATTACCTAGAGGTGAGAGGGTAACTAATCTAAATGCCTAATTTTACTTGATCAAATGTAGATGTTACATCTAAAACACCTGAAATTACTAAGATTATTTTTCTGAGGTTTTTTTGTATACCAATCCATTTTTTTTTCACTAATAGTCCAACTTATTGGTATAGTTATAATAAAGTGACACAATGCATTTTAGATCTGAGTTCTACTGTTTGTCAAGGGGGATCTGAAACACATATTTAATGTGTACAGTGTGAAGAACTGTATATATGTATTTAGGAGGGCAAAATGGATGAAATTTTTAACTGTAACCAAAATTACTTATCTGATATTTGATTAATCTCCATAAATATATGAATGTTGACAAAATATTACATAATAATCATCAGAAAACCTTGATGTTCTTCCTTGATAAAAATAATAGAATCATAGGATGATAGAACTATCAAGGCTGGAAGAGACCTTTAAGTTCATGAAGTCCAACTCTCCACCCAGCACTACCACCGTAACCCCTAAACCACTACACCACATCACCCAGTGCCAGATCCAGACGCCTCTCGAACACCTCCAGGGATGGTGACTCCACCACAACCCTGGACAACCTATTCCAATGCCTGATCACTCTAAAAGTGAAAAAAAAATTTTCTAATATCTTATCTGAATCTTGCCTGTCTCAGCCAAAGGTAATATCCTCTTGTCTTCTCACTGCAGGCATGGTAGAAGAGACCAGCCCCACCTCACTACAACCTCCTTTCAGGGAATTGCAGAGTGATGAGAACCCCCCCTAAGCCACTTCGTTTTGAGACTGAACAACACCAGCTCCTTCAGCTGCTCCTTATAAGTTTTCTAGACCTAATAATAGTAGTAATATTATTATACAAAAAACCAGGATCCACAGTATGTACATAAACATATTGAAATACTAAGTAATACTGAGAAATGGAAATAATGTCAAAATGAGGTCTTTAAAGACAGGATGAGATTTGAGTCTTAGGGTTGAACTAGATGATCTCTGGAGGTCCCTTCAAACCAAAACTGTTTTANGCAAAAAAGGAGAGAGAACACCTCCTCCTTCGGTTTATATACACCTGATTACGTAAAGAGATGGGATGGAATACTTCCTAGATCTTGACCCTGGTTACCAAGGAAGGCCTACAAAAACAACCCATCACACCAGTCTATGATTTTAGAATTCACAGGTGCTTAGAGGACAATGAACAGATAGGAAATTAAAATAGGAAATCGATAAATTTAACAAGCAGAAAAACAGTTACCAGCTGAGCATTACAGTTATGGAAGAACGAATGCCACTCTCCTAGTATTTTTCTAGTTCTTGTGTTTCAAATTTAAAAACAAACAAACCCCAAACCAAAACAAATCAAACCCCAAAAAACTAAAACCAGAGCATATAAGTAGTCATTAACTTAAAAACCCAACATGTGGAGCTGCAATACACAGGGTAACAGTCCATGATTCTTTATAAATAAACAGTCCATAATTCTTTAGAAATATACTTATTTTCTGTAACTATGTCTTAAAGCTCCAGAAGTTGTATATGGAGGTGTTATACAGAGACAACTGAGAAGAACATAAAAATTATTCCAACTCATAAATTGTCTGATGTCTGTTTACTTGAATCTGGAGTCAAAGTAAACTATTACTCATTCCTGAACAGATTGACAGTTTCAATGAAGTCCTTGACTTAAATGAACTTCTATCAGCTATGATGCTGAATTTTTTATCCATAATACATAAAAAGGGGAAAGGTAAGATCAATGTTCTGTAGTTTCTTCAGACCTAAGTACTTTTTTTTTCATTCAGGTATGACTTGGTATAAAAGAAAATAAAAAAAAAAGAGCTTATTTATAAAAAATACATAATACCAAATACTGGCATTCTCCCCAAACAAAGAATTCATTTGGCTTAAACAGGTATTCATTTTAATAAATTATTTATTCTTAAAAATTATTAGTTTTTTACTAAGTATGAAAAAACATCCACAGAAATTCTTAATACTTAAAATCTAAGGGAAAAAATGTGCTTTCAAATATGATCACACATTTCCAAAGCCTGGCTAAAACCTAAAAATAACATAGCACAAGTGGAAAATTTTAAAAGAACTTACATTTTTTGTCAGAGGCCCACCTAGTGAGTTGAATAAAATTCTCAGATAATATCCACTTTCATGTGTAACTTTCACATGTAACATATGTTAAGTAGACCTGCCTATTGCAATACATGTGTTAAGCTTTACTTTATGAAAACACTCAAGCACACAGAAATATATATGCACCCATCCATCTGACAATGAAATAAATTTATTTATCAAACATCTATCCAGCAAGTGATGGAAATGCTGCATTAAACTAAGCAAAACCAGCAGGTGTGTGTTCTCTGCCCTAAATGCATCATTATTCTGTGCTGGGAAAAAAAAAATCAGTCTAAGCAATACCAACCAAATACAGCAAAGATAACACCTAATGCAATTTGTCATAAACCCAGTGAGTCCAAATGAGTGCCTTTGCTTTGCACAGGTTTAGGTGCTAGACTTGTGAATCTTAGTATTCACTCACTCTACACATTTTATATCCAGTCTTGGGGTTTGAGTACTCACAGGTTTGTTTATTTTGAAAGTTCTGAAATCAAATATCTCAGTTTCTTGTGAGATACAGTCTACCTAACTAAAATACAATAGTATTCATTTCTACACTTCTCTAAGAAACTCCTGTCATTTCTGTAGAAGAGGTATATTTTTAGGTCCATTTCTTTTCCTGGTGTCTGATACTATACTTCCATGAAATTTGTTTAGTCTTTGCTGCTTTGATGGAGTTTCTTTTTAGTCTC
Source organism: Scytalopus superciliaris (assembly GCA_013400415.1). Taxonomy (NCBI): domain Eukaryota; kingdom Metazoa; phylum Chordata; class Aves; order Passeriformes; family Rhinocryptidae; genus Scytalopus; species Scytalopus superciliaris. The sequence continues at coordinate 12,256 of VXBX01001934.1, read as the reverse complement.
TTTCTCTCCTATCCTGGTACTATTCTTACATAGCTGAAATTTACATGCTTTAGAGTCAGGTATAAACAAGTCAGTGCATTTCTGGATGTTCATATAGAATTTCTGTGAGTGTGAATAACTTCTGATCTGGACTTCTGTTTCACTTAAATTTTGTAATTCTAACAATAGTGGAAATTTTTCTGCTTATCTGAAGATTTCTTCAATTTCTGTAGAAAAGGTATGGCTATCTTTGTCCTTTCCATAGGTAGAAGTAGTGTTAAGAGGCTTGTTAAGGATCAGCACAATTACTTCTCCGTGTATGTGCATGGTTACATAGTGATTTAATGCTACGTGTAATAATTCAATAATAGGGATAAATAAGTGTGATAGCAATAGCATCAAAATAATTTTACACAGTCATTAGGGTGTTGCAGCCTTAGATTTTTCTGGGTCTTCTACAAAAACTTAGATAGCTCATCAAATCAAAGCAATAGTTGTAGAAATCTCGATAACTCCACAAATATTTCCTTCCCCTTCTTTCTTATTATGAGGTGACTTTGTTCTGGAATCACAGAATTATAGAATCCTTAAGATTGAAAAACACCCTTAAGATTAACAAGTCCAGTCATTATACTAACACTGCCAACTCCACCACTAAACCATGTCCCTAAGTGCCATGTCTACACATCCTTTAAATACCTCCAGGGGTGGTGACTCAAAGCACCTTATCTCACTTGTGTGCATATGGCATGAGCAGTGAGATGTGCACTTAGGTTAAATGGGTGTAATATTAATAAACAATTATGAGAATGGAGTACTGAAGCTAGCTGTTACAGCAGTGAAAGGTCATGAAGTTGCCTTCTACATATGTAGCTCATTACATTTTAAGTAAAAATGAATTCATATTCAAAACTGTCCAAGAGAGGTATGAGATGCAAAATACTTTTTTAAAATGTAGTTAACCTTTAGTACTTATATAGAAAAGACAGGAAAATATTCAAAATTTTTTCAAACATCTTTTTCTCACAAATTATATAGTCCCTGAAGTGGAATAGATACCTCATTTGCTACCAAAATTATGGACTTTTTCAAAATGCTTTGTAAAAAATAAAATTATTTTGAGCAATTAATGTTGTATTTGTAAGTGAAACTGTATACACGATAGAGGTATATATAGAATCTGTGTGAAAAAGCTACTATTGAAGATAAAATTTGAGATATTTAATTTATATTGCTGACTGTAGATTTGAAAATCCTTGCAATCACCTAACAGATTATACTGAGTCTGTAAACATATCAGAATAAACTGCAGTATGTTTTCCAGTTCTGAGAAGAAATTAAATCATGGAGCTTCAATGACTTTTTTCTTTTTATATTTGATTGTTGGGGTTTTTTTATTATTTTCATATAAATGTACAGCTTTAAATTCATACTGATTGTAACTTTCTTATATTTATTAAAATTGATATAATGCAGAAATTCCACTATAATAAAGTTTAAAATAGTGTTTGTGGGTTTATGAAAGAAGCAGTATGATGAAATGATGCTGTTCTGCAGGAATCATGACAGAGCAACAGGTGGAGGACAAAGTTTAACTTGCAAACTGGTTTCCTGAACTCTTATGCTATACTATAGAAATACCTTGTATGTTTTTATAAAAGAATATTCCCATAATGGAAAAGTAGTAGAGCTAAGACTTTCTTTGATGCCTTTACTGCTCTGAAGGAGATTTCCTAAACCATCTCAAAGAGCAGAGCCAGAAGACCAAACACGTAGGTTTTTCATGGCTGTAAAAGGAGATGGCATAAGGTGTCCCACTTTTGACTTTGAAAACCTGTTCCCTATGCAGCTGATGGCAGGGTCCCTGTTCTGTTACATGGGGACTTCTGAGATTCTGAAATTTGCTTTTGTTCCCTGCTGGAAGGAAAACAGAAGTCTTTGTAAAGCACAACATTAGATTGATATTCAGGGCAAATCCTGGTCTTTCAGGGTGGGATGAGTGCTCTTGTACCCTGTATCTGAAGGGTTTGGGATTGTTTTGAATCGAAAAGGATAAGAACTTGATCCTCACCTTTCCACGTGTTTGTACCTTAGTCATGAGATATAAGAGTCTTGTTCTCTTTTTCCACTGACACTGTAACTTAAGTGTGAAACCTTTACTGTGAAAAAGTGCATCTCTGGGAAAGACACTAGAGATGTTAAAGTTGCTATTCAACACAGATGTTATGGTGAATTCTGATTTTCAGTTCATTAAGGAAAACAAGCACTTCTGGACCCTTTGGGATTATCTTCTTGGTTCTCAACCCAAACACAGAGACAGGATATACAGCAGAGAAGAATGGAGTAAAAATGTCACACATGTGAAATGTCTTTTATTTGTTTGGATTTTTTTTGTTTGTTTGTTTTGGTTTGGGTTTTGTTTGTTTGTTTTTAAGTACATAGTGTGTTTCTTCCCATTTTGGACAATAAGATGGCAAATTAAGTGGTTTAGTTGTGTGTGATGGGTTGGATAAACCCCCAAAACTTAGATTAAGGCCTTAGTTTAGTTAGGCCTGAAACCAAATTTAGTAGGCCCCAGTCTTTTGAGCCATGGGGCACTCCGTGGATTCAGAGGGGCAAGTATCACCTGACTTAAGCAACCAAAGAGGTATTTCATATCATCTGACGTCAAGTTGAGTATAAATCTAGTGGGGGAGGTATCCTCGCCCTCTTGCCCTCCCTCTCTCCGTGCGGTGTGGTGGTGAGGACTCCCTGTTGCTGCTCCCAGAGCGATAGGCCTGGCCGCTTCCCTGTCGAGATGCCCACAGCAGTTCTGGTCTCTGGGAAGTAAATACTTTTGTTTGATATTACTTTGCTGGGTGCTCTTTCAGTGAAACGTGCTTAGTTTTGTTTTGGGTGGTGAAATCTGTGTGTTATTGGGATGGATAGCTCTGGATGAAGTTATTGTTGTTTTTTCTTATATTTGTACGTATATGTATTGTAACTTTCCTGTAAATATATGTATATAGTTCTTTCCAGTTTCAGGGTTTTTTTTTCCCTTCCCTCCTTTCACTGGGACTGTGCGGGTCTTGGGGAGGTTTGGCATTTTGCCAAGGTCGAATCCACGACATTGTGAAATAATTAATTTTTTACAATATACTGGTTTTGTATGTTCTTTCTTTATAAGCTGGATTTCCTTTGTGATAGTGAAAAAGCAAAACCTTCAAATGAAGAAGTATCAGTCTTGCCCTTCCACAGAAAATCAATACCCTTTGTGGTTTCTTCTTCTGCTTACTAAGACTTTGTCAAATGTATAATATGCCCCAGAAAGCCCTTCAGGTGTTCAATTATTGTTTTACTGCAAGCACATAAAATGCCGAAATACGCTTTTATATGACAAATGAAAAAAGAGAACTTGGACACTTAATTATAGTGCACTGAAAATGTGAATGCTTGAGGGCTTTTATCAGTACTTCTGGCTTTGGTTTTGTTTTTTTTTTTTTTTTTGGTTTTTTTTTTTTTTTTTTTTTTTTTTTTTTTTTTTTTTTTTTTTTTTTTTTTTTTTTTTTTTTTTTTTGGTTTTTTTTTTGGTTTTTTTTTGTTTTTTTTTGTTTTGTTTGTTTTGGTTTTTTTTGTTTTGGTTTTTAATACAGATTTATTTTTTTTCCCCAACAGAATTATATGATAGAACAAGTCTCTATTTAAAGGCAAAGGAGAGCTGCTCTCCCCACCAGGTAAAATCATGTCAAGTGCAAATGCTTGTTCACCCAGATTTTTAAATACTAGCAACTTGAATACTAGCAGAATTCTAAAGAAAAAAATTCTGCTACCAACCAAAGACAGGAATAGTACTTCAACAAAATTCCACCAATTTGGTTCATTGTGTTAAATACTCAGATTCAGATCTGATTTTTTTTCTCTGTCTCTTTGCCCAATTTAATGCATTTTGAATTGTAACACCATACAATTATGGAAAGCTGCTTTAAGACAAGGAAATTAAAAAAATTGTGATCTTGTACTACAGCAAATCTAAGTTGTCCTAAACCAGTATATAGAAATACTTCTGTGGCATTTTAAAATAAAAACTAATAATATTTTAATGTTATTACTCTGCAACTCATAAAAAAATGAGATTGTTTATTTTATGTATACAATGGGAGATGACAGTACTGCTACACAAAATAATAAAAATACAGAGAGGCAAATTGGCTATTTATTCTTGCAGAGTGTGAACAAAGGAGTATTCTCACAGGAAATGAAAAACAATAAAATTTATAAAATAAAACAGGATTTTTGCTTGTTTCCTGTTTTTCACAAAATATCTGTCAGACTTTGTAAGTCATTAGATCAAGTACACCACTATCAGTATGAGCCGTATTTAAACAAATGTTTCTAACAGCACTGAAACTTCTAATACAAGATAGAGTTCTGTCGCTACTTTTCTTGCATTAAAGCATTTAATAAGTAGTAATTTTGCACTATATTGAGAAATTCCTAGGATTGTTTGGGTTGTTTTGGGTTTTGGCTTTTTAGGGTTTAAGGTACTGGGAGTTTTTTATATCATGTATAAACAGACAACTAGATTAGTTGGTTATTTTTCCTGTCTCATGTATTTTTTCTTATGGCTTTATACAAAGTTCTTATTTTCCTTTTCCCTTAAATATTCAATTTCTAGAAAGCAATGCAAAAGTTTATTGAAACAATTTGAGTGTAGTCTGGAATCAACAGGAATGCAATTAAACTAAATCAAAATTGTTTAATTCCTTTCACTAAATAAAACTGACCTTTCCAAATCCCTAAGATTTTAGTAGTGAAATATATATTGGGAAAAGGAAAATCTGTATATTCATTAGAGAAACAAAACCAAGAAACAAAAAGGGCCTACTTCTGTACTTTGCTGTTAAAAAATTAATCCAGAGTAAATCATCAAGATTTATAATTTTTAATAATTTCTGGTTTGTTTCACTTTGAGGATTTTGTAATAATTTTGAAATAAAAACATCGTAATTAATCAAAAGAATCCAAAGAAGAATATTCAACAATATGATTCATAAATCAACATTATCAGACATAATCTGTAGGATTTGGCTTTTTCACTGTGGGCAAGTCACAAAGACACACAAAAAAAGGTATTACAATCATAGCGTGAATTTTTCAAATTTCAGTCAAGAAATTATTTTCCACTATACTTTTTATGTTGGAAAAATTTCTTAGGTGTTCAAGAGAAACTGCAAATCTCATATATTTCCGGTGATAAAAGCTGTGAATGTGGGGAATGATTTCCCTTTTCCTTGCCCGGGTCTCACAAAAGGCTACTCATGGATATCAGCAAAGCATAGATAAAAGACAAGTTCATAGAAAAGTAAGTTTAGAAGGCATTTTAAGTTGCTATACAGTCCCTCCTCTTATCATAATGTGAGTTATATATTATTTTTCTTATCATATATTTATAAAAACATTCATGGAGAGTCTTGGCTTTTTCAGACAAACTGTTCTGGTAGGTTTTGCAGTAGTGAGCTTAGATAGACTCACAGCCAGTTTTATATGTTAAATCTGAAGTGCTGCTCAAGTGTCTTAGCTATTAAATCCCAAACGTATTTCACTCTGAAAGGCAGTACTTTGGCAGTTAAATACTAATCAACTGGTTCTTTGGCCTCCATATCTGATAAAAACCTCAGAGAGCTTTGCACATCAGTTTGATCTCAGATATATCTTCAGTATCTACTTGCGGTCTTGAAGGGAAATGGGGGTGCGGAGAGCTCAGACTCCAAGCGTGCGGTGGGAAAAGGTTTTTTTTTATTGAAATGGTGCCCGGCTTAAATAGGATCAGTAGGGAAGGTTCTGGAATGGGGTGGAACTTAGGAGGGGTTTAGGGAAGAGCCTGAGAGGGGGTTGCAATACAAGGCAAAAGCCTCCAAAACTGGGAACACAGGGGTAAATGCAGACCATGTAAGTAAATGCTATACTGCTGCAAGCAGGGACCAATCGGGGTGAGTTACAAGCCATGAGGGATGGAAAATTCCAGCAGGGACACACAGTAAAACAAAGGAAAAACATATAACATGATAAAATCCTCAAATGAGGTACAGACTTTAAACTGCAAACAGTCCTTAAGCATAGCAGCAGTCCATATAAATGCAGCAAGCAGTCTTCCAGAGCTCAGACAGCCACAGATCTGGGCTGATTAAGGCTGTTCTTCCACAGCTGGTATCTCTCTCCTCCAACAAAGTCTCTCTCCAGCCTTCTTGTAAGCACCCTTTAGGCTCTGGAAGGCTGATACAAGGTCTCCCTGAAGATTTTTATGGGCTGAACAATGCCAGCTCTCTCAGCCTGTGTTCATAGGAGTTCAGCATGCTTCTGTTCAGATTTCAGGTATTTCCTAGTGCCTTTTTTCCCCTTTTTCAAGATGATTCTTCTTAAGTTAAAATAAAGTTTTTCAGGTTTTATAAAACCTTTTTGTTCCTTTTTAATTTTTTTTCTTCCCTATTAATGGGTACAGGTTTAGTAAAGGATGTCAGTATCTCAAATATTGGCTTACCAACTGCATGTGATAGGATGTATCTGGTAGCTTTTTGAAATGTCATCTATGAAGTTTTGTGGCCAGAGGAAAAGTAATGAGATGAAAATATATGGGTTGTGTCACTGTTGCTTGCCCTCTGACAAACAGGCACTGGAGAATGACTGTAAGAAAATATTTCTTCCCTTTTTCTGGCATGTGCCATTATCTCCTCTGATCTAAACTGCAGTGTTGTGGAATACTTGAAAACCAAATACTCAAATCTGTTGTTGCCAAAGGATTTGTCTTCAAACCTACCTAGTTTGGTTGAATTATTACAGTGAAATAAATCATCATTTCTAAAGCATGGACAATGGCAATGCTAAAAAAATTAAAAAGAACTAACATGTTTTACTTTATCAAAGCACAGAATTTGGATTTTAATCATATAATTAAAACAGAAATTGCACTCAAAAAGTAGAAATTAAGAAAGTAGATGTTGGAGGAGGGAGATACCAGCTGTGGGGGGACAGCTTGATCAACCCAGATCTGTGACTGCCTGAGCTTTGGAAAACGGCTTGCTGCATTTATATAGACCGTTGCTATGTTTAAGGACTGCTGTTTAAAGTCTGTACCCTGTTTGAGGATTTTATCATGTTATGTGTTTTACCTTTCTTTTACTGTGTGTCCCTGCTGGAATTTTCCATCCCTCATGGCTTGTAACCCACCGCTGATCAGTCCCTGCTTGCAGCAGGATAGCATTTCCTAATATGGTCTGCATTTGCCTCTGTGTTCCCAGTTTTGGAGGCTTTTGCCTTGTATTGCAACCCCCTCCCAGGCTCTTCCCTAAACCCCTCCTAAGTTCCATCCCATTCCAGAACCTTCCCTACTGATCCTATTTAAGCTGGGCACCAGTTCAATAAAAACCTTCTTCCTACCTTATCCCTCAGAGTGTGAGCATTCCGTTCCCGTTATCCAGCAGGACCACAGGACTTTTTACAAGAACATGTAGTGGTAGGACAAGAAAGAATGGCCTTAAACTGAAGGAGCGTAGATTTAGATTAGATATTAGGAAGAAATTCTTTACTGTGAGGTTGATGAGGCACTGGAACAGGTTGCTCCCTCCCTAGAAGGACTCAAGACCAGGTTGAACAAGACTCTGAGCAACCTGCTCTGGTGGAAGGTGTCCCTTCCCATGGCAGGGGGTTTGAAACTAGATGATCTTTACAGTTCCTACCAACCCTAACCATTTTAGGATTCTATTATTCTAAGAGGAAATACTTTGAAGGCAAATAAAGGAAAACCTTCATCAGCTTAAACAAACTGACGGCAAGAGACTGAAATGGTCTTTATATTTAGTACAAGTGAGGCAGGTTCTGCATCCCACCTCTTATCTGCTATTTAATGCTGAGGTATGCAAACCTGTGCCTAGGATTTTAAGCATTACAGGCAAGTATTATGGTAGGATGGCTGAGTTGTAGTTCAAAAAACAACTCACATCTCACCTCTGCTTTCCTTTTAGTTTTGCCTTGTACCTAATATGTGTGCTTGGTGATGTAGCAATTTGGATTTAGCAACAGCAAGTCAGAAGGTTTCTGAGGTCATGTGCACACTTGGGACTGGGAGCAAGATAATATCAGGAATGAGAAGTGGCCATGGTATTATGGCTGTAGTGTGACTCAGAGATACTTGGTGGTTTATTTTATAGCGATGTGAACAGTCTGAGGTCATTATCCAGTAGAAACAGAGGAACTGAGCAGACTTCAGGTGACTCAAGGACCATGGAAGGAATAGCTTCAGTTGATGAAAAGAAAATTATGAACTTAATGATTTGATTTAAATATTCTGGACTTAAGCAAACTCAAAGCTAACTCCTATTTTTTAAAGCTAAAATTCAGCAGGCAAAGTTCAGAGGATTGGCAAGGTGTGCTCAGAGACTTTTGTTTTCTAGGTCTCAGTCCAGAGTCCAACAACCTCATGTTTATTTGCAACATGTTTAGTCCTACTTTTCACAGGCATTGAATTGTCTTTACAATTAATAAAAAACCACCAAACTAAATATCAGTTAATGCTGAAATCTTATATAGGGACAGCTTTACACCAAATAAATCAGTAGAGGTTTCCATACTGAGGTACATATGCTACTGTGACACCTATTGAAAGAATGTTGCCTGCAGATTTCAGGAGGTGATCCTTTACCTCTGCTCAACACTGATGAGACACACCTGGAGTACTGTGGCCAGTCCAGGGCTCACCAATACAAGGGAGGTATGAACAGCGGAGAGTCAAGAGAGTAGAATGAGTCCAGCAAACAGGAGCTAAGACATTGAAGGACTGGAGTCCCTGCCATAGTAGGGTAGAGAGGGGACTGTTCATCCTGGAGAAGAGAGGACACAAGGAAACCTTATTAGTGTGTAAAAATAACTGATGGGAGGAATAAAGACAGAGATAAACTCTGCTCACAGGTGGCAAGTGATAGGACAAGAGGCAATGGATACAAACGGGAATATAGAAAATTCTGTTTAAACGTAAGAAAAAACTTTTTCTCCATGAGTGTGGCTGAACAGTGGCACAGGTTGTCCTGAGAGGCTGAGTCACTGTCTGTGCACGTTTTCAATACCCAACTAGGCATGGTCATGGGCAACCTGCTGTACCTGGCCGTACTTAAGCAAAAGGGTTGAATTAGATGACCTCCAGAGATGCCATCCAACCTCAGCTATTCTGTGATTCTCCTTCCCAATGTAGGACATACCCTCAGAAGTGTTGCTTCAATTGTGCTCATCTGAGCTGTGTTGAAAATGACTAGTCCTTCAATTCTTGCGAACATGTCAAAATCTCTCGAGAGCCTCAGAGTTTTAAAGAAGTGCTATGGTAGTTGTGGTTGTTTGGGGCTATAATGAATGTTCAAAGATTTTTCATGTTAACATATGACATAGGTATAACAAGCATGACTGACTTTTCAAAAGAAAAGTAAACTAAGCTGTTTTAAAATTATGATGAAACATACTGAATTTATCCTCTATAATGAGAAGTGTTGATGAGCATTTCTACTCTTCTATAGCTGTTCAAGCATGACATTGAATAAAAAAGGCTCCATTGAAAATCCTGCCAGATTTTAAGGTGAAATGCTAGAATGTCTTCTGGTTCTGCTTTGGACTTCTGTATGGCCTGAACAAAATTGCTGGAGTGAATCTGTGCTAAATATGATATTTTATTTTTCTTATAAATATCTAATCAACCTTCAGAAAAGCTAAATTTTCAAGTGTAGGCTGCTGTCTCTTTTTCATAAAGAGATTAGGAGCATTATTTCAAANCCCCCCCCCCCCCCATTTTGGCACTTGACCTGTTAAAAATTATGAACACTGGGGGGACAGCTTAGATAGTTCACATTTGGACAAGTTTATTTGGACAGTGTTTCCCTAGAGTGACATTTGTAGCCATCAGCACTTAGATTCCACTTTCAAGCCAAACTGAGAATGTCAGTAATTGGTGTACCATGCTGCCATGTAGTAGTTCATGAAGCAGAGCTGGCTAAAAAACAGCATTACGGTTTCCAGAAAACTCCTTTAAAAAAAGAAAGGTTTTTCATTATGAATCAGCCCAAAATGAACAAACAAAAAAAATTTAGAATTTCCTGTGAGCTGGAAGCTTCCCAGACTTTGCAGCTGCTCAGAGAAATGAGCTCTGAGCTGTGATACTGGCAAAAATGCAAAACCTGTCAAGCTGCATGCAGTGATTGTATGATGCACAGTGTTGACTCCCTTCTCATAATTGCCTCATGTATGTCTATCATTGTACCTTGGCCTTTCTCCTTTTTCATGACTTCACATGTCAGACAGTTCATTGGTGGTTTGTTAATTGGGTAACCAGCTGCTCCTTGCACATGAGTCAAGGGATGGACAAGAAACAAGGGCTTTGCACATCAGCTGGGGCAGCGCTTTTCAGGGACAGGTTTGTGCTGAAAAGATCCCTGTAGAGGACATATTATTTGTTTGCCATGTGTCTTTTAGAAACCTCTCTTACCATGTAACCCCATGTGGCTCTCCAGTTGTGCTACATCATCTGGTGTTCTAATTGCTTTCTGAGCATATAACTTGATACAGCATATCATCATAAGCTGAGGAAAGTGAAATTTAACCAGCTGAAAATACATGTTTAGCTGAGGCGGTGAGAGAGATCTCCATTTTGAATTATTCTCACCTGTTATACTACACTTTGAAATTAAGGTGGGGATAGTTTCTGGGCCTGAGGTATTCTCGGTGTAATAGATCAAATTATTACTTTCTGATCAAATTCTGTTTAATTAGAAAACATATGAACATCTGCACTGCTGAAATTTAAATAGATTGAAAGGAAGAAGATGCTAATAGTATCAGTACCACATGTAGGAAGCTGCCAATCTCTCCAGAGGAAGAATCAGTGCTTTTCAAAGGTTTTGGAACCACAGGAAAAGGACAAGCAGCATCCATAAGACAGCACAATTTCACATTTATAATAATGTACACATCTTGATCATACCAATAAAATTAATTATATTATTCTATGGTTCATTAACTGAAAAAGTATTTAGAAAGCCATTTTTAGAGTGCATTTTTATCAAGAAAATATACTGGCTGGGGGAACTAAAATTTAGGAACTATGAGCCACAAAACTATAACTATGACCTAAAAACCACAGTGAGCTTATTAACATAAAAGAAATGGAGAAGAAGTCAAGCCTGGCTTCATGGGAAAAGAAGGAGGAGAACAACACAATGAAAGACATCAGACAGACAGCCTGAGGTAGCCTGGTGGGGTGATCTCAATGAAGAGGAGAAAAAATTGAGCTTGATACAAAGAGAAGTGTGGAAGCAGAGAAGGAGCTAAGGGAAAGAAAGAACAACAAAAGGCATCAAAGAACTTTCCTCTATTCTGTTGAACCATACTTTCTAGATTTTCCTAAAAGTTAATGTTAGTTGCAGAGCTGAAAAGTACACAGGCGTTAACTAGCAAATTTTAACATGTGTAGTAATATTATTTAAGATTCACAAATTTAATTTCTGTATTTTTAAGTTTTTCTCTTCTATTGTACACATGTGAACACATCAGCTACTAAACGTTTCTTAATACATCTACCTTGAGCTGGTTTGTTCTGATATCATATACTAAAAAAGATATGAAATAACTAGTCGTGTTTCTGATATGCCAGACTGAAATTTTTGCCTTTCAAAATGCAACCTTGCACCTTTAGTTTCCTTAATGCTTCTCTTAATGTCCAGTCATCATTGTCCTGACAGAAAACTTTGGATGCAAGTAGTTTGAAAACATACTGATACAACAATTTTACTTAAATATTACTTTTTTTCTTTTGTATCAGATGTTTCACAATGTATGGTTAGAATTCAGAAATGTTAGTTCAGAAAGATTTATTAGAACAAACTCAGAAGATTTTTTTGTTGCAAGCCTGTGATACACCATGGTGCTCTTAAATAGCACAGGGATGAAATGCATACGCAAAGAAATCAGTAATATCATCCTGCCATTCAGCTATCTGACCTGAACACATGTTTATAACAGGAAGTACTTTTTCCCTGGTCTAAAATATTCTATTAAGTTCTGAGCACTTGCTTCAAAATCCCTATAATTCCATGCTTTTTTCTGAGGCAGCAAAAATCATCTATGAAGTTAGACCACCCAAAGAGCACCAGCAAGGCATCTATGAGGCATCCATTTCTTTGCCAGTTGTAAACAACTTAAAAGTGTCAGATTTGCAGCTCAAATCAGCCCAAAAGATCATCATAGCTAGGCTTCGTGAACGAAGATT
>VXBX01001916.1:26170-38624 GCA_013400415.1 Scytalopus superciliaris | reverse complement strand
TTACTGATACACACAAAACAATACAAACTTAGAATGACAGTAGACATCACTGGAATAATTTCATTTCCATGTGCACCAGTTAAACTTAGAAACATGGCTCTCTCCCCTGTGACATAAAACATAACTACTATATCCCAAGTATAATCTCAGCTCTTCAATTTACCAGCAGCTGTGGCCACTTCAAAACAAAATAAATAATTTCATAAGTGCCATACACAAAGTCAATGGGCTATTTAAAAAATGCTGCAAGTGTGGAGGTAAGGACCTAGATAAGTATACCGAACTGAGCAATGAAAATACCTCCTCTGAATTAAGGTTACATCATAAAAGCTTAGATCTGCAAAGACATACTGATAGCAAATCTATCAAGAACAGAGGGCATTGCATTAAATTACATCAACATTTACATAACAGATGTCTATATTGGATCGGTGTTAACTAGTTTTGAGGTTATACATAACAGACATAAAACCTCTACATATTCTTTGTCCAGAAACATTATTCCTCCTCCAGAGAAACATAAGCAAAATGTTTTGCATGGCTGACTTTAATGAGTTTTAACAGGGAATAGAAATACCTTTGCGGCAGAACTGGTCAAAATGTCATTTAACTTTCATCAAAGCCATATACCTTTAGTTTTCATAGAAGAAAATGGGAGATTGTTTATTGCACAAAACTTTGCCAATCACATCCAGAGAGCTTCTTTCATGAACATAATTCTTTTCTCTATTCTGCAAGGAAAAGAAATAGTTTACAACATCCAAAGTGAAAGGAAAAGGTGGGAAAGGGTTCTTCTTACCCTTCAGAAGACAAGAGTGACATTTGCTTTCCTACAGTACTTGGGCACTTCCCACAGATGCTGTGATTGATCAAAGGTTGTTGAGAGACCTCACAGTTGCCAACTCCCTCAGCACTTGATGGGTAAATCCCATCCACACCCAAGGCCTTCATTATATCCATTTTGGTTAAGTATTCCTCCTCTATCAATGCCAAATCCCTTCTAATTCTGTGTTCTTTCCAAAAACCCAGAGAGGCTCTGTAAGTCATAAGAGCACTGCATTCAGAGAAGGAAACAGATCATGATTGTGTAGTAAAGGCCATGGTAAAAGGAGATAAGGAAGTAGAGACAGTGGTCAGAAGAGACAGTGAGCAAAGCAAATACTGGAGATGTTCTGATTTTTATGAGATTCTTGAAGACAATTTTTTGTCCTTCTGAAGAAGAAGGGTTCAATCTACTGTTCACAGTTTACAGCAATCTACTAGTCCAGGAAACAGGATACAATGGAGAGGTCTGTAGAGCCAGAGGGGACACTGTAGTAGATGCAGGTCAAGAAATTGATCACACAACAGATCAAGGACCACTTCAGAGAAAAGAACAGGATGAAAAGTGAAAAATCTGGTGGATAAAGGAAATACAAAACTTGTCATGTGGAAAGCACAGTTGAGGAGCTCACAAGTATAGTGAGAAAAAATAATTCAATGACTGCTGCACAGATGAATACAATCTTTCAGTTATCTAGCAACAAGTATGACAAAGAGTGAGAAAAATGAAAAAAGGATGAGGAGTCCAAGTATGGAGGTAGTCTGTGAAGGAATAGTGCTGGACTCAAATAGGTCTCCTAATATGAAAAAGGAAAAGAAGAAACACTGGAAACCAATGCAGCCTACAGCTTCCTCATGAGGGGAAGCAGAGCAGCAGGCACTGATTTCTCCTCTCTGGTGATCAGTGACAGGACCTGAGGGAACAGCATGAAGCTGTGTCAGGGGAGGTTTAGGTTGGATATTAGGAAAAGGTTCTTCACCCTGCACGTGGCTGGGCACTGGAACAGAGTCCCCAGGGAAGTGGTCACTGCACCAAGCCTGACAGAGTTCAAGAGGTGCTTGAACAACAGCTGGCAAGCAGGTTTGGCGACACTGCTGGAGAATATTTTGTTATCACAGTTCACAGGAATAATACCTTCCCAGAAGAAACAAAAATCAAATAGATGAATTCTGGTGCAGTAACTCCAAATTGGCATCATGCTCAGCACATAAAATAGGAGGAGGAAGGAGGAGATGTAGTTATGGTTCTTGTCTTCCCAAGTAACCATTATGTATGATGGAGTCTTGCTTTCCTGGGAATAGCTGAACACCTGTCTGCCAATGGGAAGCAGTGAATGAATTCATGTTTTGTTTTCCATATGTGTGCAGTTTTTACATTACCTATTAAACTGTCCTTACCTCAATGCACAAGTTTTGCAACTCTTCCAATTCTCTCCCGCTTGCCTCTGGTAGAGGAATGAGAGAGCAGCTGGGTGGTGTTTGGTTGCTGTCTGGGGTTAAACCACAACACCAACCCATCCACTGCTGCTCATGCTTGCCCACAGTGCCAGTCCCTCTCTGCTTACCAAGTCTGCCATGCTTCTGGAAGCTGGTGCTCCTGGCCAGCTGTTGCATTAGTGCTCCTCAAGAACACCTTTATGGGAGCCTGGTCTCATAGATACAGGAGGGAGCTGTAGTTGTCCCTTCAGAGCAGGTACAAGGGCTGAAGAAGACAACCTTTCCTACTACTCTAGGAAGACCAAGATTCGTCACCATGTGCGATGTGCTGTCCCATCAGTTGTTCTCTTCAGTGAGAAGAAGAGGAAAAAGAGAGAGTTGGAAGAGAAAGTGGAAAAGAGAGAGAAAAGGAAGAAGGGAGGGGGGGAGGAAGAGAGAAAATAGGAGAAAAGAGGGAGGGAGGGAGGGAGGGAAGGAGGGAGAGAGGAGAAAAGAGAGAGAGAGGGAGGTGGGGGAGGGACAAGGGAAGGAAGGGAGAAAGAAAGAAAGAGGGAGAAGTCATTCCATGAACCAGATACTTCCTAACTTTGGGTGTCAGCCAAGGGCTCAGTTAAGGAGTGTCGTCCATGAAGCACATTTCTTCACACAAGTGTAGCTTTACAGGGAGTATCAAGGGCACTGTTTTCTTTTGCCAGAGTAATCTGCTCTGAGTGCTGTGACCAGCCACAGCACTCTGGTTATCCCTACAAAGTGGTGTTTGGATGTGCTGTAAAGCCCCAGTGCCCTGTACCTTGGAAGGGCCACTGTCCTTTCAGTCACATGGCCTGTCATGACTGGCAGGAGCAGTCCCTCCTGGCCCCTTGGCCACAGAGAAAGGCATTGCAGAGAGCAGCATGTTCAGGCCGTCTGTGCACAGCCTTTATTTGTCACGTTCTCCTATGTAAATGCACTTCTCCCTTTTCATGCAGAACCTCTTCTGTTGTTGTAACTGCAGCAGAATTTCCTGCAGGTGGAGGTACAGGGCCCTGGGGCTCCCCAGAGCCTTGGCTGTGGAAGGTCATGGGGACAGGGACAGGCCCCAGGGTAAGGGGGAGAAAGCAGCACCCAGCAACTGTTTCAGGGAAATAGCAATTTATTTTCTTTCTCTTGAATAAAGACATGGATCCCTGCTAGTGCTGCTGCCTGAGTGGCTTCTTGCATGGCTGTGAGAGTCCTGGTGGATGGGGGCCCTTCTCTTCCGAGGATGTTGGGGCCCCCCATTTGAGCAGACCCTGCCTTGGCAGGAATTGGAGGCTCTGCAGCTGCTGCTCTGGGCAGAAGAACCTGCTGCCTCTGCTGTCCCTAGCTCCTCCTTCAGCTGCACCTGCTCTGCAGATAAGGACACAGATGGGGGACAGGTAGTATCCCTGCGGAAGGCAACTTGTGAGCTGCTGGGCTGGTCCTCCATATCAGAGCCTGCAGGGCTGCCAGCAGGGGCAGTAAGAGAGGCAGGATTTTCCCCCTGGGAGCTACTGAAGCTGGCTGCAGGGCTGTTGTCCTTCTTCCTAGCAGTATGGGATCTCAGTAGTCTCTGGGCCTCTGTGTTGCACCTGTGCATGATGACATTGATAAGGCCACAGACCAGTGGTGCTGTATATTCCTCAAAGATAGGCTGCAGCATATGGAACAAGACTTTCCCATCCAGACCGCAGAGGCACAGGACCTGCAGGATGCAACCCTCTGCTTTCTTTGCCAGCCACCATTGGGACCCATATATTGCTTCCAGTCTTTGACACAGCCAGGGCATCATAGGGTCCAGAAGATGCTTTTGTCCTTGGAAAAGTTCTGCCCAGACCTTGGGTGGGAGGCCACCCATGGCTTCTGGCCACACAGTCCTCTGCTGAGTCGGGGACAGTGTCCCCTGTGGAGAAGATGGTGGGGATGGCACAGGGCAGTGGGGACTGTTTTCGACCATACGGCTGGGAGTCCTTCCTGCCAGGCTACAGGCCTCTGGCATCTCACTGAAGGGTGTGACAAGACACTGCAGATAGTCATCTTCTTCACGAACAGAAAACCTTACAATCAGTATAGCTCTGCTGCAGACTGGGCATGCTGGTTTCCTGTCTGTCCAATGCATGATGCAGCTCAAGCAGAACTGGTGGCCACAGGGCATTGCATAAGCAGCATCTTTGTGAGCTTCATGGCAAATGGGGCAGCTCCACTTTGTCTCTGTGGTCCTGTCTGTACTCCACGAAGAGTCCTTGGGGCTGGGTACCCTCCTTTCTGGGAATTGCCAGGGCCCCCTGGGTGAGTGTTGCCAGGCCTGACAAGGAGTAGCAGGACTGTGGCTGCTGTCCTGGGAAGAGGAACTTGCCACCACTGCCTCCCTCCATTCCTTCTGGTGCTGCACCTGTTCTCTAGGGATGGGCACAGTTGGGTGGATGATTTGGAGGGCAGAGAGGGCAGCTTCTGATGTGCTGGGTTGATCCTTCATGTTGGAGTCTGCAGGGCTGCTGGCAGAGTCTGGTTGCCAGGTAAGATTCCCTCCTTGGGAGCTGGTGGAGCAGGAGCTGGCCTCAGGGCTGTTTTCCTCCTCTCCAGCAGCATGGGAACGCAGCAGCCTCTGGGCCTCCTTGCTGCATTGGTCCACAATTATGTTGATGATGTCATTGACAAGCTGTTCTGTACATTCCTCAAGGAGAGGCTGCAACATCTGGACCATGGCCTTCCCATCTGGACCGCAGAGGCACAGGGTGTACAGGATGCTGTTCTCTGTTCTCGCTGCCAGCCACCACCGGGATCCAAATATTGCCTTCAGCCTCTGGCGCAGCCAGGGCAGCACAGGGTCAAGGAGATGCTCTTTTTTTTTGAAAAGTTCTGCCCAGAGCTTGGGCAGGAGGCCACCCACTGCCTCAGTCCCTGCAGCCCCCTGTTTGACTGGGGAGAGCGTCCACTTTGGAGAAGATGGAGAGGACCCTGCAGGGTGATGGCAGCTGTTTCCATCCAGGAGGCCAAGAGCTCCTTCTGCCTGGCTACTGCACTCTGGCCATTCTCCAGGGGGTATGATGACACACTCTAGATACTTTTGTTCCTGCAGAGAAAACCTGACAGACTCTATTAGTCTTCTGCACAGTGGGCACTCTGGTTTCTTCTCTGCCCAACGCAGGATGCAGCCCATGCAGAATTTGTGGCGACAGGGTATCACATAAGAGACACCCTCTTGCTTATCATGGCAGATTGGGCAGCTCCACTCTGTCCCCATGGCCCCATCTGTTCCCCTTGACAAGTCAAGGAGTCCTGAGGAGCTGGTCCCCATCGCTGACACTACAAAAGGCTACAACAAAATGTAGAAAACATGGTCCCTTGCTGTCCTGGGAAGGGAAGAAAGAAATGCCCATGTTCCTGAAGAAGGACATCCTCCTGGCCCCTCTGAGTCCCAGCATCCTCCCTGCTGTTAACCTATGGAAAACATTTCTCTGCAATACTCACCTCTGTTGCTGCCTCACAGTGCCTGGCTGCCCCTTCCCCTGCAGGGCTGAAGTGACACTGGCAATGGCTCTAGGACTGGCACCAGGAGCTGATGATGGCAGGCCCCAGAGCACCACCCAGCACGAGGAGAAGCCTCACTCAGCCCTCCAGATCTCACAGACATGCTTGGCAGCTTGGCAGGCTGAGTCAATTTTTGCCTGTACCCAAACTAAAGCAGTGAGGGATGTGAAATCACAGTCTACCCCTGGTGACATCACAGTCCACTGCCAGGTGACAGTACCTGGAGACATCACAATGGGACATCCAGCCCTGGGGCACTCACACCAACACATCATGTCAGAAGCTACCTTCTGTATGTGTCCAGGCTAACCCCAAACATGCTCCAAAACCCAGCTCTGCAGTGATACTTACCTTTGTTATACTCGTTTTTACATTAACACATAGGGGTTTTTTCCCCACCCTGATTGAATGAACTTTCATTTGCTTTCAGGTTGCACTGCACATCATTAAACAAACAAACAAAACCCTCTTAAAATGTATGGCATTCCCTTCAGATGGGAATGTGATTCTTTAGATATGATATTTTCCTGTTGACAGGTGATCCTGACAGCAGTGGGCTTGCAAGTACTTACACATCTAATTAAGCTATTTAAAATAAAAATCTTTTTTTTCCTTTTTACTGAAATCTTTGCACAATTCAATCAAGTGCCACAAGACTTTATGGGGAGTTTTTCAAGCAATAGCCAACTAAGTTTTCAAACTGGGTTGCAAATGAATTTTGTGTTTGCCACAGAAAACTTCTACAACAAACTTGACATTGCTCTCTTCTTTTTAAAAACAAACTAAACAAAGATTTATGGTCAATTGTGTGCCCTGTGGGAGAACACCATCAGAAAGGCTGCCTCGACCAGGCAGGCCTGGGAAACAGACAACAGCTTCAAGAGAGGCACCCAGAGCTGCTGACAGCAGCCCCAAATCAACATCCAGCACCAGGAGAAGCCTTGCTTTATCCATTTATTCCTTTTTTATGCTACTTTCAACTTCAGTACATAGTCTTCTCTTTCCTTTGATGTTTCTACTTCTTCCTTTCTTTGCACTTTCCCCTCCCTGATTGTCAGCTGAGCTACTTCCAGATGACTGAGGGTCCTTTTTTCATCCACCTGGTACTCGACCTGCAAACACCACAGTAAATGTTATTATTTTGCCCCAACTGCCTTTTCTTTGGGCCACTGTCACACTTGGTAAAGCTTCACTCTTTCACCTGCAGTTTTTGGACAGTACATGGGTAAGGACTGACAAAGTGATTTCCTAGGGACTGCAGGGCAATGATGAACTGCCAGCCAGACCTGTTCTCTTTCAGGCAGAGTGTCTTTGAAGGCGCTTTAGAATTCCCATTATGGAAATGAAGAGATGTTGACAGTAGATCAGGCTGTGAATGGATTTGGAAGGGGATAGGAAGCTCACCTCGAAAAATGAGACAAAAGAACCTTTCTCCCCACCGGAGTTCTGGCAACATGTTAGCACTGCTCCACGCTGGCCAGCTATCCCCAGGAGAAGAGCTTCCTCACCTACTTATTTGCGCAACCTTCTTGCTGCTGGCATGCAGCTTCCTGTGCCCAGTTGGTAAAGGTAGCCACTGTCAGGCACACCAGGGAGAGGGGACTTCTCACTGTCTCCACACTGACCTCCCATAGCAGGGTCCTAGGCTCTGAAGATGCTCCTTCTGGCTGGACAGAGCCCCGGATGGCTCTTGCAACACTTAGATCAGGCAGTGGGCACCGGAGGGCTGCTACCAGGGACCAGGGGTGCTTGTGACCCTGGCTCCCAGGACTCTCCCAGCCCTCTGAGAGGCCACTCTCCTGGCAGCACTGTCAGGGCTCCAGCAAGTCTTTATTCAAGAGAAAGGAAATAGGGAGATATTGTAGACAAGTTTGTCAGGTTTGTTATACCTTAACTATTACAGCATCATGAAAACTGAAAGTTAAATTAAGGCATAATTGAGAAATATACCAGAACATATACCATATGTATTCCCATCCAAAATACAATGCTTCTAGCAGATACTTCCTCATGCAGCAATGAAACGGGCTAGATTCAGGCTGCAGCTCAGCTGTTGCTTCCAGCCAATTTGAATGGAAGCTGCTGCCAAGAGGGCAATTTGACACCCTCCTTGCCCCTTCATTCCCGGCTGACTGTGACACTTCTTTCTTCTGATGCTTGCGCTCAGCAAAGCTTTGCCCTGAGTACTGCTCCAGCTGAAGAAAACCCTTTTGGTCAGGTTCAGTTTTCACATGGATTCTGTCCCTGCTCCAGCTTACCACGGGGCTGAACAAGTCCTGCAAACAGCAACTGAGCAACTGAAAGGAGCCAGTAGCATTTAGTAAAGCCTGTATTTATGTTGGCTTACAGAAACTGTCAAAGTGCAGCCCAAGGGCAGGTCTGTGTCTCCTCCTTTAAACACAAGAGCCCTAAAACTCCTGTTACTAGAGTCACTCTCTTAGCAATCCAATAACTATTTCTATATATAAAGTGGAGGATCTTGAGCACTAGCGACACAGACTCATCATTTCAGCCACGAGTCAGTTATTATGTGAGAGACCCAGTCTCTATCTCTGACTTCAAATCTGGCTGGCCAAGTATTAAACTCTAGAAAGCCCCAAATATAAGAGTGGCCCACTGCAGGCTTGCACACCTCTTTTCTTATTCATTCTGGGAAAAAAACCCAACTGGGCGGAAAAGAAAAAGTCAAAGTTGTAACCCTGTTATTGCCAGCAAGCACATGATGCATGCAAGTTAGCACAGCTGACCCCTAAATGGCAGCAGAATAGACCCTGAGAGGTTGCTAGTCTTGCCTACACCAGTTGAGCCATGCAGGGAAGTTCAAACATTTCAGGTTTTCTCTTGACTGCTTTGTTTCCTTTCATCCTGCTAAAAGAGAGACTTTCTGCTCCAGTTCTTAGAAAAAGAAATCTATTTCAAGGTTTGACCTTCCAAGGTTCGATCTTTCCTAGAACAAGGAAAGTTGTACAACACCATCTTCCCAGTTTTAAATAACGCCTTCATGGACTTCATCACAAAGAATATTGTTACTGTATAATCTAAGAAAGAATTGATGCCAAGTTCAACTCCAAAGATTTGCCTTACCAGACCTTTGATGTCAATACCAAAGAAAGAGAGATGTTTGCACCAAAGGAAGACAAAGGAAGAAGTCACTCCAACTCTCTCTGACCTAATCAGAAAAGGAAACATCAGGTACAAAAATGGTTAAAATTAAGAAAAGAATTAATAAAATGGACATTGTTTATATTTCTTGTCTTTGTTCCTAAACAGAACAGGTGTTTACATAAACAAACTCATTTTTTGGAGGCTTTCCCAGTACTGTTCTTAAAAAATGGCTGGTATTTACCAGAACAAACTCTTCTGGCCACTTTTGCAGACAATGTACCAAAATGCACCTGATTACGTAAAGACACAGGATGGAATACTTCCTAAGTTTTGACCCAGGTTACCAGGGAAGGCCTACAAAAAACCACCACAGTCTAGTAAAAATTGGTGCCACAGCAATTCAACTCTTCTAGAGCTTTACTGCTTCTGTGAATTTTAATAGAATTGTTCCCAGTTGTTATTTTCTTCAGCACCACATATGAAATACAATTGTACTTCGTTGTGCAGCAATGAAGTTCTTAAAAATATTGAAGCTTAACAGGGCTTGGTTTAACACTTATGACAAGAGGACAAGAGGATAAAATTGCAGCTGGCTTTGCAGAAAGTTCTGATCACTGGCTTAGGTTTTGTGTACATGTATCTGATGTCACTTCATTTCAGATCACAGAAAAACACAGGTTGTTCACAAAAAATTTGTTTTCAAGCCTCAGTCGTACCACAAATAAAGCTGAACTTCTGTGCAATCATATAACTCAGTCTCCAAAACTATATTTCTTAGCACTATCACCCTTACAAACAGTGCCTGTGTTGGCTGCAAAAATCAGATTTGTTACCTGGTGTGCACCACACCAATAATTACACACTTGAGATAGAGACATTGATTATTTATTTATTTACTGATTTGTTTCAGAGTTGTGCAAGCATGGGTGCTCCACAAACCAAGCACACCCCTCCAACTTTACATGACATTATTTATACACAGAATTTCAGTGTTCATAACTTCCCAAGTATAGCCCCTCTATTATGATTGGTTAATAATTTCCATACAAATTACATAATCCTACCTAACGTCTGTGCATGCTCAGGGGAAAGGTCTTCAGCTGGGCAGGGGTCTTTTTGACCTATGGGCATGATTTTTAGTCTTGCAATGAAGATAGTTGTCCTGGTTTAAAGATAAACCGGCAGGAGAAACAAATCTCTAATTCACAAACAGATTATAAATCAGAACTATAATTTAATAAAAAAGAAAAAAATCACAATCAGTACAAGGGTACAGAGGGAGAAGTCCCTTTAACCCACAAAAAAAAGGTGTGTATCCCAGCAGCCTGGGGCACAAACAGAATAGTAATTGTCAACCCCTGTACTGAGCACCACCTGGCCCTCCTAGGTACAAAGTAAAAGGAAAGAATAAACCTGTCAGTGAAGCGGATGGTCCCGGCCCAGTAGAGAGTGGCAGTTGCAGTCCTGCTGAAGCTCTGGTCCTCCTCTGGATCAGCCCCCAACCAGTCCCAAAACCCCAGTTTATATGTGCTTAGGCTCAGGGGGGAGTGCCCAGTACCTCCCCCAGGGCAGGGAGTTTCACAATGGGTGATTTACACTCTGACATATTTTTGGAATCCCTGATGGCCCATTAGCAGATATGACCCCTCAGGCTGGGTGTGGAGGTGCTGATGGCTCCCCAGAGGGGCGTTATCACACTGAGTCACTGATGTGAAGACAGGAAACCTTTCTTATCTTACAGGAGTTCCCAAACACCCAGCTTGTAGCCTGAGGAGTCGGGTGTGCCTCAGGTAGCTACTGCAAACGATCCATTGTTAGCAGTTCATGAGGGGACCAGGTGGAACTCTTTTTCCCATGGGGCAGGCAGTCTCTTTCCTGGTTCCATGGTTGAAAAAAAAAAGAGACAGGAGATGATCCCTCCGAGGCACAGGGTTGGTAGATGAAAGAAAAATTCCAAGATTTTAAATCCATAACAATAGTTCAGCTTTAGGATACATGGACCTTGAGTTCTTTGCAAGTTGGCAACACATCTTGATTTACTTCATTCTAGAGCTTGTTAGCTCCAGGATGTCCCTGACTAAGGGATGCTAGCTATTATCTGTTCCACAGATTAAATCTCCTTTGTTGCTGATTAAGTTTGAAAGTATACAAAGATCGAACATCAAAGAACTTCCCGACTTAAGATAATTCAGATATATTCCATATTTTGCAACACCTGGAGCCAACATTTCCTGATATTCAACATCAAAATTAATCATAACAGTGATGTTATCTATTATCAGAGGTTTTTTTTTTTTCCCTTAGCCAGATTTCTTCCCAAGAAGATAAACCAGAAAAACAAACCCAAACCCCTTTTCAAGATATGACTGCAAGGCAGAATCATAATTCTGCCATCTGATACATCTGCCATCAGGAATCACATGTCTGAAAGGACTGGAAAAGAGCTTTGCACGGAAACAGCCTAAACACAACAGAATGTAAAATTAAGCTGCGAGTGTAGCATGTGGTGTGGAAGACTGAAAAAGAACCACTAGTCCCGTATCAATATCTACCTGCATGATAAATGCTTTCCCTGCTCTTTCAGTGCAAGCAGTGTGTTGACATTTACAACATGTATTGAAATAGTCTCTAAATCGCTTTTTTATTGTGAAGTAAAGGATAAGATTTCCACCTCTAAGATTTCTATTTAGTACAACTATTCAGTATTTACTTTTGTTCATATGTTTACAAGCACTGTAGCTTCCCAAAACCATTTTTAAAGGGCTACTTTTCACCAGGCCATACAGAAAAACATTAATCCAAAAAATTAACTTGTTTTTTCCTGTCTTTTTGTTATTATTAGCACATAACCTCTTTCAGTAACCCATTTAAAATATTTTTGTTGCTTAATGGGAGAATGCCACAAGGATAAGCATGTATTAATATTGAAGAACCAATTAAAAAAAAAATCATGTTCATCATATTAGCTATCACCCTTTTCCCTTTCCAGCAGTTGCGCTTTTAATCTATTTTTACCTATCAAGATAGTCATGCAATGAACTACAATATTTCCAGAGAAATAGACTTGACTTTTAGTTATGGAATTGCAAATAAACTTTTTGGGACCCAACATGTTATTATTGTAGAGAATGCTACTACCGAATCATTTGACCATAACATTACTTCAGCATAGGAAGATTTCTTACACTGTGTGTGTCCTTAATACATTTAAACACTGCTTCACACTTTGAAAACACAGCTAAATGTGCGTCACAGACATAGGCAGTGTAACAAATTTAGTTTCTGTCCAAAACAACCCAAATAACTCCCATTTTGTCCCCAACGGGCCAAAAAATCCATTGAAGGATTGAAAGGTGGCAAGAAGGTCTTCCTGGGCCATTGTCTTCCCCAGGCTGAACAAACCCAGGTCTCTTGGCCTTTCCTTAGAGGAGGGGTGCTTTGTCTTCTGCTTGTTTCTGTGGAGCTGTTTGGGAGTACATTTGGTTTTCCCTGGTGGCAACAGAACTGCAGTTGGGTGATGCCAGTTAGGGAGGCTTGAAGTGGTGGTGTTGGTGGTGGAGGA
>VXBX01001916.1:12172-25570 GCA_013400415.1 Scytalopus superciliaris | reverse complement strand
TCCTGATATTCAACATCAAAATTAATCATAACAGTGATGTTATCTATTATCAGAGGTTTTTTTTTTTCCCTTAGCCAGATTTCTTCCCAAGAAGATAAACCAGAAAAACAAACCCAAACCCCTTTTCAAGATATGACTGCAAGGCAGAATCATAATTCTGCCATCTGATACATCTGCCATCAGGAATCACATGTCTGAAAGGACTGGAAAAGAGCTTTGCACGGAAACAGCCTAAACACAACAGAATGTAAAATTAAGCTGCGAGTGTAGCATGTGGTGTGGAAGACTGAAAAAGAACCACTAGTNATGCTACTACCGAATCATTTGACCATAACATTACTTCAGCATAGGAAGATTTCTTACACTGTGTGTGTCCTTAATACATTTAAACACTGCTTCACACTTTGAAAACACAGCTAAATGTGCGTCACAGACATAGGCAGTGTAACAAATTTAGTTTCTGTCCAAAACAACCCAAATAACTCCCATTTTGTCCCCAACGGGCCAAAAAATCCATTGAAGGATTGAAAGGTGGCAAGAAGGTCTTCCTGGGCCATTGTCTTCCCCAGGCTGAACAAACCCAGGTCTCTTGGCCTTTCCTTAGAGGAGGGGTGCTTTGTCTTCTGCTTGTTTCTGTGGAGCTGTTTGGGAGTACATTTGGTTTTCCCTGGTGGCAACAGAACTGCAGTTGGGTGATGCCAGTTAGGGAGGCTTGAAGTGGTGGTGTTGGTGGTGGAGGAACCAAATGAAACCAGTCCCAGCCAAGCAGTCTGAGTTTTGGCTGTGGGAAGGAACGGGCTGTGGGGGGCTCTCTGTGAGGCTCCACAGGGTCCTGGCTTGTCCATCCTGTCACACTCATAAAAGTTTCTGCAACCAAGCCAGGCTTCTCGAGGTATGTGCTACCAAAACAGGGACAGCTGAATGGGACTTGTCCCTGCCCCATTTACTGCCTGGCCCAGTCAAGTAGATGAGAGCTGCTGGAGGGTTCCTGACAGGTGTCTTGGCAGAGAGGGAGCTGCAGAGCATGCCCCTTGTCTGTCTGGCTGGGAAGGAAGGTGCCAGCCAGCACACGAAGGGCAGGGGATGGAAAACTCTACGCTGCTCTCACTGTAAGCCAGAGTTGAGTCCCTCAGCACTCAGCCACTCATGTCAGTGGTTTTCAGAACATGGGCCTACATCCTCCTGGGTCAACATTTCTCAGAGGGATTGGAGTTTCTCAGGGAACGCCTTACACTCCTCATTTTGTTTGACAACTCAGATAGCCGAGGTCTTTAGGAAAGAGGAATCTCAGTGAGTATTTTGAGTTTCCTGAAAGGAAAAAGGCTCTGGGAGAGCAAGTGGCATTCCACAATGATGGCAGGGCAAAAATCGCAGCAAGCTGAAGACACCTTGATAAATGGATTTGTGGGAATAGGGCCACATTTGCTGTGATAGCAGGATTCTGGACATGAAGACAGAGGTGCAGAAAGTCCTGTAAGTCCTATTTCTATATATTTGTGGTAACCAGAGGAATCCTGCTTGAGTCTGTGAGGAAGTGAGTTTGGAATGTCAAGGTTCATTTCTTTTTTTTCCTTTGGGCAGCATCCGTTTGTAACATCAGCCGTGCCAGCCCCCAGCCTGATGCCTCTGATCATTGCAGCACAGCAGTTTATGGCAGACAGGAGATTTTAGCACTTCAAGATAGCTTTGTTGTTTGTTCTGAGTTGGACTCAAAATTAAAAGTTTATAAAACCTTAACTCTGGAAAGATACTCTTTCTTCTTGCACTGTGAAAAGCTCTCTCTGAGTTTCTGAATTGTCTGTTGTTTCTTAAAGATGCAGAGTCCCATTTATGGGGTTTTTGGTATGGTTTGGACTTGGACAAGGGTCTCCTTCCTTTATCAAGTCCAGACCACAACATCCTGTGAAGATACAGGTTTTCAGCTGTGAATACAGAGTGTTTGGGTTCTTGACCAATTAGTGATTTGTATCACTAATTACAGTCTCTTGGCCTGGATGAGAGTCTTACTTAGCTGAAAAAGCAGAAAGGTCAGTGCATGAGCTCTGAAAGAGCTCATCTGATGCACTGCTGTCAAGAGCAAGATGTGGGTAGAGCAGACCCAGCCTTGCATAGTGCTGAGCCCCAGCAGAGCCCTGGCAGAGCAGAGTGCAGCCTCAGCATCTGCAGACGGGTGGGACTTTGAGCTTGTGCAAGAGTAGAGAAGAGCAAAACAGAGCAGAGCAGTGGTGCCACTGCTGGGGAAACCTTCTCTACTCCTGGTTGTCTTGCAGCTCCAGGGAAAGGCGGGGAGTGTCTGCAGCACTCTGGGCAGAGTGGGGGGAATGGGGCTGTTCCACAGGCTGTCATGCAAGTGAGTGTCCTTTGGGGATGAGAGTTCTGCCATGGGAAGTGAGGTCGACCTGAGGGAGTGTCAACTTGTGCAGTTTAGATCTGGGTGAGCCACAGCTTCTCTTAGCTCTGCACTCACCATGACTAACACAGCTGCCCAGAGAGAGCTGAGATGGGATCAAGGATGACAAGTTCTTGCCTGGCACAGCAGATATGTCTTCTCTCTGACTGTTCTGGCTTTGCAAATGTCCATGGATAATAGGTACAAGGCTCAGGAAGCGGAAACAAGGAAGGTGGAGATGTCTGCTGGAAGTGCAGTAGAGTGGAGAGGAAACACACCAGAATGTTCCTGGAGTGTGTAGTAGAGAACTTCCTGACACAGCAGGTGAGTGAGCCAAGCAGGACAGGTGCCTGTTGGACCTAATATTGGTGAACAGAGAAGGACTGGTGGGTGATAGGACACTGGGGCTGTCTTGGGCTCTACACTCATAAAATAATCATTTTCAGTTCCCTGAGAAGTAAGGAAGGGGCTGAGCAGAACTGCTGCCTTGGACTGCCCTGGCCTTCTTGCCTTTCAGTGCCTTGCAGCAGAAAAGGGTTTACCTCCAGAGAGAAATCAAGCAGCACGTTACGTCTGACAGACCTTCCTCTTTCCAGTCTCTGTGCTTGTCTCTGTTTTTGTCTCTCTTTCTGGGCCCTTTGTTGTCCCTGTGCTTAGTGGCTGCTACCCAGGACTATGTAGCTGGCATAGCCAAAGTGCTCGAGACCATCCTTTGTCTACCCTTTGCACTGCCTCTTAACTACAGCATTTTCAGAGTGGAAGTTTGGTCTGGAAATGGAGTTGCCCCTTCTGTTTGGTGCATAACCTTTAGGAGACTGGGGCCTGTCATCTGAATTCTGTGCTGGCACTGAGGGCTGCCAGGTGCCTCAGCTGGTGTGACACTTCCACAAATGAGAGGAAACAGTGGCAGGGGATTGTTTTAAAAGTTGGCTCATTTAGATGCTATGTTCTCTGTGTGTCATTTGTTCAGCCCAGCCCCAGATATAGGCACTGCTGCTACTCTCAGTGAAACAAGCAAGGCTTTCATGGTTGGTTTCCATAACAGCAGAACTGGTCACTTAAGGCTGATAGTGCCCTGAATTCCAGGGCTGGACAATTCCCTCTGCTGCATGGATGGGAGGGAGGTATCTCTTGTTATTCTTTGTCATGCAAAGCTGTGCCCATCAGAAATGGGTCAACACAGGAAACTGGGAGCATGCAAGCCTTTTCCATCTGTGTCTGCTGAGATTTTTGACCTTTGAGTTTCAGGGGCACAAAAGGAATTGCTATTTGTCCCTCTGTGTGTCTCTGTGTTAAGCGATGGTACTAAATCTGCCTGCAGCACAGCAGCAGGGGGAAAAGGCTCTCAGCTCCTCAGGTGTGACAAGCTGCCATCAATCCTCAGGACTGTCTTTCTGTGAGGGAGAGAAAAACTGGTTTCAAAGTGAGAAGTGGGGAAAGGATGCTTCCAAACTTTGGAACAGTTGTGATTTTTCTATTTTCTTAAGCCTGTCTTCCTGTGGCCTGTCCAGCACCTGATCTCTTTGGTCTCTGCCTAGCAGCTTCCATTTTTGAAGGGCCTCTCCCATTTTGAGATGCTGGTTTCCTCCTAGCACCACAACCTGTTCGAAGTTTCTTTTCATTCTTTCTCAACATCAATAATAGGTAGTTCTCTGTGGCTCACAGAAGTGCCCAGGGAAGCTCCCAGGGGGCATCACAGGCCCAAAAGCCTTCTTGGAGATGCCAGAGCGTTGCAGCAACAGGTCCATGTGTTTGCACCTAATTTGTTACTTGGCTCTGCCTACTTTTTTTTTCATCAGTCTTGAACATTGAAAGCCCATGTCTCACCTTGTTTTGTGGTGAACTTGTGAGAAAGAAGCTGTATGGATGTGTTTTCTGAGACTTGGTTTACAGGAAGGCTGAAGTGAGGGTTTTCATTCTGTAAGTCCTACAAATTGCTGGTTGATGCTAGTCATGCAGGAAACATGGGAAATGACAGGCTTTCAAGTGTAGGCAACTACACTGGATATTGTAAGCAAATATTCATCAACAGAATTTCAGTGCAGAGCTGCAGCTTTCAGTATGAATTTTCCAATGCCACTCTCACTCATAAGGCATCTAGGAATTCATCCAAGCCTTTGACACTCCCAGTCTGTTTTCCAAGTCCCTGGTGTCACAGCCCACTTGGTAGAGGGCACAATGTTTGTTATAAATTCTCATCAGGCTGAACAAAGGCACCAGACCACGTGTGTGGGAACTCCTGTGGGCATCTGGGCTTGACAAAGGAAGCACGAGAAAAAGAGCGAGGGCGACTTATCCCCTTGCTTTTGTACTTTTCCTAGTGCATGCATCTTATATAAAAGACACTTTTCATGCTGTTTGTGCAGTATTGTTCAGACTTGTGCAGTCAGCCCTTTTTAGCCCTCGAGGAAGTGAGTCAGGGATGGGAGTTGATGCAGGCACACTGAGTAGGATTCTCAAGGCAGAAAAAGAAGTTGGCTCAGCACAGCACTGCCCATGTCCTCAGCACCCTCTCTTCTAATCATAACTTTCCTGTTCCATCAGCCAGAATGTTTGAGACAAAATGTTCTTGTGCCTGGTCCTTCACGAGAGATGACCCAGGTAAGTTATTATTTTGTCATGCACATACTAGTGTTTTACTGTTCTAGTAAAACAAAGAGTAAAAAACATGCAACTCTGTAATATCTTGTGAGATTTTGAAAGAGGAACTTAATTTTTATACCTCTTGAAGAACTGCTGGCCTGAAGGGTAAAATGTGCAATAAATGCCACAATTCACCAATATGAGGAAAGCTACTTGGTTTATCTGAAGTCATAGAATCATAGAATGCTTTGAATAATACAATGGTTTGGGACTGAGGGGACATTAAACAAAGACCTTCTGGTTCCAACCCTTCTGCCATGGACAGGCACACCTTCCACAAGACTAGGTTGCTCCAAGCCCTGTCCCACATGGCCTTGAACACTTTCAGGGAAGGGACAGCCACAGCTTCTTTTGGCAACCTGTGCCAGTGCCTCACAACCCTCAGAGTAAAAAATTTCCTTGTGATATCTCATCTAACCCTGCCATCTCTCAGTTCCCCCTTGTTCTATCACTACATGTCCTTGTTAAAAGTTCCTCTCTAACTCTCTTGTAGCCCCTTTAGGTACTAGAAGGGGCTCTAAGGTCTGCCAGAGCCTTCTCTTCTGAGCTGAACAAGAAATATTCTCACAGCAGAGGTGCTCCAGCCCTCTGATCATCTTGGTGGCCTCCTCTGAACTTGCTCCAGCAGTTCCATGCCCTTCCTGTGCTGGGGGCCACAGAGATGGATGCAGTGCTTCAGGTGGCATCTGACCAGAAGGGAGCAGAGGGGCAGAATCACTACCATTGTCCTGCTGCCCACAATGCTGGGGATGCAACCCAGGACACAGCTGGCTTTCTGGACTGCAATCACAGCTTTGTTGAATCTGATGAGGTTTCCATGGGCCCTCTGCTTGAGCTTGCCCAGGTCCCTCTGGATGGCATCCGGTTCCTCAAACATGTCAGCTGCTTAGTTTGGTGTGTCACCTGCAAATTTGCTGAGGGTGCACTCGATCCCACTATGTCCTTGATGAAATTACTAAATAGCACTACTCCCAATATGGACCCCTGAGGGACATCACATGTCACCAATGTCTATCAGGAAACTAAGACATTGACCACTACCACAGAATGTGCCTGTGCAACCAATTCCTCATCCACTGAAAAGTCCACCCATCAAATCTTTTTCCCATTTAGAGCACAAGATGTTGGGGGCACAGTGTCAAGACCTTTCAGAACTCCAGAGAGATGATATCTGTAGCCCTTCCTTTGTCCACTGGTATAGTCACCCCATTTCAGAAGGCCATCAGGTTGTTCAGGTAGGACTTTTCCTTGATGAAGGTGTGCTGATTGGCCAGCTGAGCACCCCTCCCTCCTCCTGGGAGCAAGTTCTTGCCATCCAAGCTGTCGTGGGCTGAGTCATGCTCAGATGCATCTCACAGGATGACTGTGGGGTGCATAGGATCCACTTGGTCGGGGAAGTCAGCACAGGCTCCCTGCAAGGAGCAAGGAGCACATGGCAGGACAGTGACAGCTTGCTCAGTCACTGTGCTTGCTGCTTGCTGCAAGCAGGTGACAAAGCTGCAACTTCCTCACTATGTCACATAACCCAGCCTTCTCTGTGGTTTGAATGACCTGTGGCAGGCACTGTGAGGAAACATAAGAAACAAAAAGCTCATGATGCCTCAGGAAGCATCACCCTGATGCTTGTTCAGAAGCTCTTCCATCACCATAACTGCAGCAGGATTTTCTGTGTGAGAAGGTGCTGCCCTGGGGGCCCTTGGTTGATGGTGGGGCATGAAGTCAGGGAAAGGCACCAGAAAGGGGAGAAAGCAGCACCCAGATACTTTGTCAGGGAAAGAGCAGTTTATTTCCTTTTTCTTGGATAAAGAGTTCTTGGACCACTGCTAATGCCAGTGATGGGACGGCCTCTTGCTGGTCTGGGGAGAATCCTGGAGGCTCTCCTCCTCCTTTGGCTGCGCTGGGGCTCTCCAGGTGAGTGGTTCCTGCCCTGGCCAGGAACAGAAGTGCTGTAGCCATGATGAGATGGGCCTGCCACTGGCACTGCCTGCTGTGGTTCCTTGTGGGTCTGGTCCTGCTCTGAGTGCACGGATATAGATGGGGGGCAGCTGGGACTCCCTTGGAGGCTGGTCTCTGATGTACCAGCTTCCTCCTCCACATCAGAGCCTGTGGGGCCACTTGCAAGAGTCACCTCCTGGGAGCTAGTGCAGCTGGAGCTGCTGGACGTGGTGCTGGTATGATGGAAGCACAGCAGCCTCTGGGCCTCCTCACTGCACTGGCCTGAAATGATATTGATGATGCCATGGACAAGTGATGCTGTGTGCCTGTTGAGGAGAGGCTCCAGCACCTCAACCAAGACCTCTGCATCTGGACCACAGATGCAAAGGCCATGCAAAATGGAGCCCTCTGCAGCCTCTGCTTGCCACCACTGGTGCTGATAGACTGCTGCCAGCCTCTGGCGCAGCCAGGGCAGCACAGGGTCCAGCAGTTGCTGTTGCCTTCGGAAAAGTTCTGCCCAGACCTCAGGCAGGAGGACATCCATGAACTCTGGTGGTGCAGCCTCCTGCTCAGTTGGAGACAGTGTCCTCTGTGAAGAAGAGAGATGCTCATCGGAGCTGTTTTCAGCTAGCTGGAAAGGAGTGCTCCCTGCTTGACTGCTGTGCTCTCTCGACATTTCTGGGGCTGTGATGGCAAACTGTAGATAGTCCTGTTCACCCCGCTCAGAAAACCTGACAGTCTCTATAGGTCTGCTGCAGCGTGGGCACTCTGCATTTGTCTTTGCCCACCGCAGGATGCAGCCCAGGCAGAACTGGTCACGGCAAGGCAGAGCAGAAGCCAAGTCATTCCGAGTGTTGTGACAGATGGGGCAGGTCTGGTCTGTCCCTGTGGCCATGTCTTCTTGATGTAGCAGGCTGCGTAGAGCTGAGGACCAGGAACTGCTCCCATATGCAGGCACGCTTGGCAAAAGTGCAGGCTCGAGCTAGACTGGTGCAGCCAGGCTCTGCTGGTGCCCAAATACAAGCAGTGAGGGATGTGATGTCGCAGTCCATTACCCAGTGATGTCACAATCCACAACTCAGTATGTCACAATGAAACATCTGTCCCTGTATTCCCTTGCGCCTCCACACACACCTTGGGGGTTACTGCAGCTTCACTTTCCACTTTGATCCGCCTTGATCGTGTCTCCAGTTTCATAGCAGTTCATCATGGCATTTCTGTGGACTTCCATGTGATTTTCTAGATGGGTTTTGATTCCTTATTTCAAGCAGGATTTATGCTTTTGGATCTACTGATCCACACTCATTTTGATTTCTGCTTTTGTCCTACTAAGTATTTCAGCATTCTTATGAGGCCACAGTTATTTCTGGCATGAAGTCCTGGAGGAAAGATGCTTCTGGAAAAGTTGATGTGAGAAGGTAAAGATATGAGATTCTTCCTCACCACCAAGGCCCTTGAAAGAAAACACTGAAAGAGTTCCACCTCAACCTGTTAAGTTTTCATGCTTTCCATTGTGCAGTTGTGAGTGAATTGCATGCCTTTTTTTCTCGTCAATACTCAACAGACTCATCAGGCTTAGACAAGGTTTTTACACAGTCCATGAAGGTGTGTGGATCTAGTGAAAGATATCAAGACTTTGCATTGCTTCAGCTTATTGCAAGCATTAGGAGTGATTTCTAAATGAAATGTAAAATGATAGATGGAACAAGTACGAAGAAAGCAGCCAAAGCTATATAAATTGGTATTTCTCTATCTGCTTGGCACAGAAATTCTTTGTGTTACTGTGTGAGATTGTTTTCCTTTGGGAAGAGGAACTGTCGAGTCTAGAACAGGACATTTACAGCTCTTGGTGGTGGCTGGATAAGGAAGCCTGTAATCCTGGAATAGCTGCAGCTGGAAGGAACTTTTAAAAGCCATCTAGTTTAATGCCCCTGCAATGAGCAGGGACATCTTCAACCAGATGAGGTTACTCAGACCCCCATTCAGCCTGACTTTGACTGTTTCCAGGGATGGGTCAGCCACCGCTTCTCTGCGTCACCTGTGGCAGTGTTTTACTGCCCTTGTCGTAAAAAACTTCTTCCTTACATCTAACCTAAATTGGCGCACCTACAGTTTAAAACCATTACCCCCGTCCTATCACAACAGGCCCTGCTTAGCTCAATAAAATACTCAACAAAGCTTAGTAGGTCTGGAGGTCTGAGGGCTCAGGCTGAAGTCGTAAAATTAAATGAGTCACCAGGACTTCAGCAGAAAATGCCTTCAGTTCCTGAAGCACCTACCAAAGGGCTGATCTTTCACCAAGCTCCTTAGGATCCATTATGGAAACAATCCGAGAGATTCTTGACCAAATCTAAGATTCCCAGGAAAAGTAGTTAAAATATGTACAGTATGGGAGCAACAAAGTCCTTTTGAGAGGGAATACCAGGTCAAACACCAGAAAAATAGTGCCCAGAAGGAATAGATGTTCAGCTGACATTCACGAGAGTCAAATCGACAGCCAGGCTCCATTCACAGAGGCTTTTGCCAACCTGTCTGTGCTCATCTCCACATTAGGACTTTGGTTCTAGTTTTTCCACTTCCTTTCCCCTCACCTTTTTTTTAGAAGTATAGAATTAGAAAAACAATAACAAACATAAAACTTACTTTTTCTCATAAACTGAACACCACAACAAAACTACCCTCTTGCTTTGCTTCAATCTTCTTCCTCTTTAGCCTGCAGGAATTGTTTCAGCTCACAATTCAACTGGGTCAGGTGGCCAGTAAAAATTAGCGCTAGAGAGGTGTTTTTCAGTAAATGCATGCTTGCCTTTATATCTGAAAATTAGTGTAGAGGGGAATGATTACTACAAAAGCTCTTCTCAAAAATGTAGATAGTTGGGTAGATAAGTAGGTGAGTAGGTGGGTAGGGAGGTAGGTTGATGGACAGGCAGATAGATGGACAGACAGACATAAAAACTCTTGTTTGTTATGTCTCAAAAAATGTTACATACAATTTTAATACAATTCTATATTAACCCTAGAAAGCTTGCCCAATAGAAAATGGAAGAAATATATATATGTTAGTTGTATATATAATCAAGACAGAAAACCAATGATCTAATTGATCAATAGATCTAAAAAGAAAAAGTATAAAAATCATACAATAACACCTCAGTTGCACATTATCATGAAGGAAGACAAGCAGTATTTCATAAAGGTAGTAAATCAGTGATTAGACCTGGGGCAAATAAACATTTGTGCTGATATGTAGAAAAATTTTACAGATGGTAGAGGTTTGCATTATCCAGATACTTTACCCACTTTGTTTTCCCAAGTCACTGGTTCTTATTCATGTCCTTCCCAAAATTCATTAATCTGACACCACTGAAAGCAACTGAGTCAACCAAACTCTTTGTGGGGAGAACCTATGATTAATGACTGACCCAACACATCACTCAAAATTATTTCTGATTTTATTTCGTTTATTCAGTCAGATACTTTTCTAATAGATTAGTTTTAGCTGTCCTAAGACTCCTTTTGCAAATATTTTTGTGCTCCTCAAACCAGACTGGTTGATCAGTAATAATTTTATTCCACTGAAAAAGTGAATTAAAAAAAAAAAGTAAAATACCTCCAATTACTTACCATTTAAGTTAAAATGTGACATTATGTGTGCAAGTTTTAAATCTGACAGATCAAAACAAGCAGGTAGCGAAAGCCTATGGCAGGAACAGCATGTTCATGTGCTTTAATATGTTCAAGAGTTGCACATGCATACAGGCAAATGTAAAAGAGATGGCTGCAGTGTATCACAAAGAAAATATTCCTCACCACTTTCGCCTTGTTCCTCATAAGAGCATTCTAAGGCCCCACACCTTTGGTCTGGTGAAGTGAACTAATGCCATATGCAACTAAGAGTGCTCACTGAAGTCATGTTAAATTAATTCCCTGTTAGAGGCACTGAAATTGCTTTGTGACATCCCAGCCCGTGAAGCAAGATTTGTCACTTGAGAGAGCAGCAGTGGTAGCAGTAAAGACAGTAGCATGTGACAGAGAGGGTGCATTGAAGCAGCAATTTAGCAAGTTCAGCATATAAAATACATTGTTGGAATCAAAAAAGGCTCAAATGTGTTGTGGCTTTCATGAGTCTATAGGAATATACAAGGAATGGGAACAAATTTCTTGCTCTAAGTTACTGAGAAGGGAATGTTTTCTTGGAGTTCCTGTGCACACATCCCCACATGCACAGGGATATTGTCTAAGCTGAAAATAACTGTAAATGATTATGCGAATGAGGTGCTGACTGTCCAAATAGAGGCAGATTTTTTTAAAATGATCTTGCCACTTTCATAGTCATTTGCACTGCAGTAACCAAAACAGAAGGATATAAATTTTGCGTCTGACCTTTGATGACTGTAAATAATCAGTCTCTGATAAAATAAAGTGGAGTCACTGGCCATGCCAACAAAACACTGCAGTTCCCATCTGAGCCTTGTAGTCTCTATTCCTTAACACAAATGGACTTGTGACTGTTGGCAATCAACTGTTGAAAGTAGTTAACACAAACAGATTGAGATACCACTCTCCACTTGCCCCACCAGCCTAGCAGGAGATATATAATCTGTCCTTCAGGCTTTCATATCTTCGATATATAAGCATTTTGTCAGAAATTGCTGGAAGACCTAATTTAAACCACATCTTGTCAATTTTTTCAGTAGCATAGAAAAGGGAAAGCAAGTAAAAAATATTGGGGTGAAAATATCTGTAAGCCATGCCAAACAAAAAGATCTGACCCAGCTCTGCCATGGAGTGCTGGATTAGTTTTCTTTATTCCCTAGAAGCAAACTGTAATCCAGTGTCACACACTGATGAATGTCTGTAGGATGTTCCCTGGGAAAACTGCTGACAAATATTTAATCTGTAATAAGAAGTTAAAAGGGACACTTTTCCCTATTACCAGTTATACTATCTGGTACTATCCTTCTCTCATATATAAAAGTGATGCAGAGTATTAGAGAATAAAAATTCCAAATAAATTAATGTGTCTTGGTTCTTTGGTGCTGTTCTAGCTGTGCTTAATGAAATACTGTTTTGCTTCTTGTTAATTAGTAAATGGCTCCTAATTTTCTGTGTCACATGCAACTTTACATGCAACAGAAACTCTTTCAGTATGCCCTTCTTCTAACATTTGAATGTGTGATCAACACATACTGGCCCAGTATTTCCAGGTGTGTATATTCATCACAAAGAAACATGAAAAAATCAGTTAAATCAAATGCCCATCTACCAAGACATTTTGATACTCAGAGAGCTACAGAAGCTGCAGCCAACAGCAGAAAAATCAGTGGAGTGAGCATTGAAATGTTTTCTGTCAAACACATACTAAAATAATGTGCAGAACTGTGGTTGTATTTACTAGACAGACATGGACTTGAGTGTGCATACTTTACAACATGGCACAAAGGCAAGACCTGCTTGAATCACACTAAATGAAACACTTGATGTTCCTTGCTCCAGGATATGACAATATAGAACTGTAGAATCTCTTAGGTTGGAAAAGACCCTTAAGATCAAGTCCAACCATAACTGAAAACCCAGGTGCAAAGCCAACAGTTTCCTTCAGGAAGGGAAGAAGCATTACTTTCAAAGGTACAGGACAACCATGATATCCTGACAGCAAAACAAGGAAGAAAACGTCTGGCAACAAATGGCATATAGTAGGAGTTTATCCTGGGATGTCTTCTGTTTAATTTGTGGGCAATAGGCAAAGCAAAAGAGTGTCATCATGAGATTTGCAAATGATGCTAAACTGGGGAAGAGGAGAAGGGGACAGTCAATATGTGCAGGAGCACATACCAATATCCACAGGGACCAGAAGAGTGGAGAGGACTGAGTTTTAAAAAGTCCCATCAAATTTAGCAAGCATGAAAAGCCAGAAAGAGAGCAGAGATTGTTGCTTCTGCTTGGCACTTGTCAGACCACAAATGGGTCCTGTATCCAGGGACCTGCATCCAGGTACCAACCCACAAGGCAGGACAGACATTGGGAAAACGGAATAAGTTCAGGGGAGGCCATCCAGGCAGTGGGGCTGGAGCACTCGCCATGTGGGTCTGGGACTAATTCAATCTAGAGCCGAGGCAGCTGTTGGACACCTGAAAACACCTTGAGGCTACAGCGATGGGATCGAGGGGCTGAGGCCAAGCTCTTCGTGGAGGTGTCTGGCAGGAGAAAGAATAAAGTGGAATCAGCTGAAACTAGAGAGGCTTGGGTTGGAGATAAGGAAAAGTTTCTTCCTCAAAAGGATGAGGCAGTGAAGTGAGGACCTGAGAAGTTGTGCTATTCTGGAGGATTTCAAACTTCTACTGCCTAAAGTCCCAGGCAATGTGGTCTGACCTGATGAATGACTCCACTTTGAGCAGGAGGCAGAAGGAGAGACCTCCTGAGCTGGCTTC
>VXBX01001910.1:224464-262874 GCA_013400415.1 Scytalopus superciliaris | reverse complement strand
GGCAGCGTGCCCTGCCAGCCCCGCATCCCCATCCCGGAGCCCCAGGACAGGCTGTTTGGGGCACGGCCAGGGGGATGTGCCTGCTCTGATCCCCGCACAGGCAC
The DNA here is from genome assembly GCA_013400415.1 of Scytalopus superciliaris. NCBI lineage: Eukaryota > Metazoa > Chordata > Aves > Passeriformes > Rhinocryptidae > Scytalopus > Scytalopus superciliaris. The sequence goes on along the minus strand of VXBX01001910.1, from coordinate 262,770 downwards.
TGGGGCTGCACCCCAGCCCTGATGGACCGGTGTCTGACCCTCCATCCTCCCGTGCTGCAGTTCCGCTCCCCAGCCCAGCTCCTGCAGCGCTGGAGGACTGAAAGCAGCTGAAAGTGCTGCCTGACCAGAGTCAAAAGTGACTGGCAGCTTCCTCCCACCTCCCATCCGTCCTGGGGCGAGAGACTGGGCTGTCCGTGGCTGGGCATGCAGTGGAGATCCAGCCCTGCCCTCGGGTGGGCTGTGGGCTGGAGAGGGGGCAAGAGAACTGCCAAAAAATGCCTAGGGAAAGTGGACGTGGTTCGTGTTTGTTTCCATTGCATGCGGCACGTTTGTGTGGTGCCAGACTGGCTTGTTTGTGTGAGTTGCAGTGAGCCTGGCTTGTTGCTGGAAACTTTACAATAAACAAATAAATATCCCGGTGTCGCTTTGGCATTTGCCATTGGGGAACTGTGAAAGGCTGGCAGGAGGGATGTTTGTGGAGGGAGATGGCTGAGGGCTCTGGGAGAGTGCAGTGCTTCTGGGTGAGCTGAGCCTCACTGAAGGGCATTGGCACTCCTGATTCCACAGGGGGAGAGTGATGGGCACTCCTGATTCCACAGCTGCCCTTTGCAGTTACCTGCACAGACAAAGGCTGTACGTGGTGCTGGGCTGGCAGCCCTCACTCAGCCCGTGGGGACTGTGCAGTGTCATCCTGCCTGTCCTGGAGGGGCTTGCACTTCAGAGACAGAAAGGGAGTGTGTCCTGCAGCAGAGGGGTGTCTCTAGGAGCCTTGTGGGGGCACGTGGAGGGCAGTGAGAGCAAAGAGGCAGTGGCTGTGGGCTGGCAGGCACAGGGGACTCCCAAACTCAGCATCCAGAGGAGCTGTACGTGGGGTGTCCATGTCGTGTCTTGGCAGTGGCATCCAGAGCCAGGTGAAATACGAAGCTTGTGCCTGTGCCAGGGGCTGAGCTCTGGCTGCCCTCATTCCCAGGGACCCAGCCTGTGACAGTACACCCACACTGGCTTACCCTTACTGATGTGATTGCTGGAGGAAGCTCTTTGTTTCCAGGAAGGCTCTAAAATATTATGTCCTGTGTGAACCTGGACCCTTGGTCAAGACCACAGGCGTGTCCTGTGTTGCACGTACAAAGGTTGCTTTTATTCTCCAGGGACTTGCAGCCAAGCATGCTCCTGAGGCAGCTGGGTCTGAGCTGCCCCTTCCAAGGTCCGAAATAGAGCCTGAGCTCTTTGCAGGTCATTCATTTTTACAGACATTAATGTGCCAAGACCTGGGAACAGTTTTCCAGTTGAGCAGCATCTGCTACGTTTTCGCATGTGTAGTTTAACAACTTTCTGATCACCTTTCAGACCTGTCTTGACAGCAGCACTGGGGTGGGACACTACTGCTTTCTTTTGGTGCCCCAAATAGCTTAGAGTGAGCAGAGCAAACTCCAAGTTAATTGCAACCCCTGCTGTGATGTGAACCAGCACTGCTGGATATCCCACACACCACTGAGGATCTGCCGGTGGCTCGTGGTGACAGCAGGGGCCAGACCTGGTGAGATGCCTGTCACTTTGGCTCTGGCACTGCCACCTCCTGCAGATGCAGAGTCCTGGGTGAACTGCAGCTCAACCCTGTGCCAGTTGGGTCCTTCCCTCTGTCTGGGCTCTGCTATGGGGTGGTTTGTCTGCGTTTTCCATCAGTGCCAACCCCTGGAGCCCCTTCACTCTCGGGTACCGGGGTGTTTCCTGTTGGTTCAAAGAGGGTCAGAACCCAGCAGTGTCCCCCCTTTTCTCTCAGCACTAATAAGAACGAGCCCTTTCAGTATTTTTCCCCATTAACACCTTGAAATTGGAATTTGTTTCTGCCTCTCAAAGAGCTGACCTGTTGAATTCCTTTCTCCTTAAGCACAGGCGGTAAAGCCTGCAGGCCCATGGGATGCATCAGGGGAGTTGCAGATTAATACAGCATTACACATTCCTTCTCCTGCCCCTGGAGTAAGCTGGCTCTGCAGCCAGGCACTGGAAAATGGTCAGCAGGGAACAAGCGAGCTGGAAGCAGGCTGAGGTTGTGCTTGGAGTGGAGCCTCAGCTGTGGCAGACGGGCCCCAGCTGACCTGCAGCGAGCCAGGACGGTGGGCTGGGGGAATCAGCCACGGTGCCTCAGGAGGAGTGGGAGGGCAGGTGGTTTTGGGGTAGCTGTGGCTCCACAAAACAGCAGTTTTCCTGGGGCAGAGCTGTGCCAGAGCTGGCCAGGCCTCTGGTGTTGATGTTCCTGACTGTGGCATGATGTGGTGTCCCAGAGCAGAGGACAATTTCCCTTCCTGTTGCCACAGGACAGTGACCCCTGCAGTCCTGCCAGCACGTGTGTGCTGTGACAGGGCTGGGGTCTTTGCAGTGAGGGTTCTAGAACGCTGGCACAGGTTACCCAGAGATGTGGTGGTTGCCTCGTCCCTGGAAGCATTCAAGGTCAGGTTGGGTGGGACTTTGAGCAACCTGACCGAGTTAGGGCAGGGGGATGGTGCATGAGTGAGGCTGCTGCTCCTGGAGGGCGTTACCCAGGGGCTCCCAGCTCCATCCTGTGGGTGCTGGCACAGCTATGGCAGGGGTCCCTGCCGCCCTGGGTGTGCCAGAGCCTGCCCAGAGCCTGCTGGAGCACAGCTACAACAAAGCCTGTGTTTGCACCAGGGAACAATGAGTCTTATTTTCCATTTTTGGTTTTTTGTTTTTTTTCAAAGTGGTTTTCTGGAAGGCTCATAGGGTGGATGCAGCAGTGGCTTTTGCGTTTGTCTGGCTGGTGTGGGCTCGACCACCCTCCTCATGTGCACTTTGGCTGCTGAGGCAGGTTGAAGTGCTTTGCATGGCAGGTACCCCCCCCTTGTTCTTGAGAGTGGCTCAGCACAGTGACAAACTCCTGGCTCTGAAGCAGATGAGGTGCTGGGGCTGTTGCCCTCCTGTGAACACCTTCTCTCCCTTGTCATGAGCTCATTAAGTGTGCAGCCTGGAAGAAAATACTCTGACGGCTGATTTTAAAAATAAAGTGTTGGGGACATCATCATGTCCCCAAAGGCTGGCCTCTGCCTGTGTCACTCTGAGTTCAGATGGTAATAGTGGCAACTGCATGTTAGGGATTTGGAAGAGGAGGTTACCCAGGTGATGGGCAGATCTCACAGGCACAGAGGTGCTGAGGGTGGGACTGTGGAGCTGACTGCTGTTGCAGTGAAGGCTGACTTGTGACTTGCACAGAGGGGAGAGTGGAAGGCCAGTTGCTCTGCATGTGTGATTAATTAGTCGTGGTGCATGTCCCCAGGAATTAGCATTTGGCACAGAACAGATTTAGGGGTGGCGAGAAGGGAAGAACAAGCCACAGAAAACAAATGTCTCGTCTGAAGCATCGTGGGGCATCTGTGGCTGAGGAGGCACGGCCCTGTGGTCGTGGCTGTGCCCCCCTCACCAGGCGTGCTGGCTCTGCACCCCCTTGCTGGGACACCTCTCTGCTCTTTGGGTCCAGCAATGCTGTGGGTTTGCTGGCCTGGCTGAGGGCTGGAAGGCTGTGAGCTCTCTGCCTGCACGCAGGGACTGGCAGATGTTTTGCTGCAGTGTTGTCCCTGAGAGTAACTCCCTTGTGTGGGAAGAGCCCTCCATCCTGCTGGACCGGGAACAAGCAGCATCTCCCGGCTCCATAAATTCATCTGCCAGTAGCGCAGGGCTGCGTCTGTGCTGCTGGGTGGTCTCTGCTCTGGCTGCAGACGGGAACCTGGAAACAAGATTCTTATTCTCTGGGTGAAGTGAGCTTTGCTCCCAGGACGGATCCCAGTGAAATCTCCTGGGCTGGCGTTTCTCAAGAGGCGGATGTTGGCCACTGCCAGGGGCTGGCAAGCAGAGCCAGTTCTGCTCCTCTGGAGCTGTGAGGCTGCCCTGGGATCGAACAAAAAAGGGAAGATGGGCACTCTTGGGGTTGTGCTGGAGTGGGACAAGGTGGGAGGGAGGGCAGCAAAGGGCTTGCCTGCACGGCCTGTGTGGTGGTCCCCAGCACCGAGGGGAACACTGCCCTGAACTGGGCTGTCCTAGTCCTGAAGGCCCCTGGCTGGCACTGGGGTGGCCCCTTGGTGTGTGAGCCATCCCTGGGCACTGTCCTGCTGCTGTGCCAGGGTTTGGGCACCATGTGCTCGCCTTGGCATGCCATGGGGAGGGAATGTCAGCAGGCTGTGGGCCATGCCCCACAGTGACCAGCTCACCTCAGCTGACTCCCTGCTCCTGAAAACTGTTCTCCTTGCCAGGGCTGTCCTCTTGCTCTTGGCAGCTGCCTGCTCCTGCCTGTGCCATGCCTGTGACAGCATTGGAGTGGGGTTGGCAGGAGGTTGCCCGTGGCCAGCACTGCCCTGTGAGCTGGTGGATGGCTCCCGTCCCCAGGCAGGGTGTTGTCCTGTGGGGCTGGGGAACCTGGGCAGGGTGCCTGGGCACATGGCCCCCTCGAGGGCAGCAGCCTGACATTGTTGGCAGCCTGGCTCTGCAGTGCTTCTTGAGCTGGCTTCTCACTACCTCTCTCTTCTCTTCTCTTGCCAGGAACAACCGTGTGTCCCCCTTGCGACAACGAGATGAAGTCAGAGGCCATTGTGGAGCACCTGTGTGCCAGCGAGTTTGGTAAGGAGGAGCACTGGGGGGGCTTCCCAGTGGGCAGGGGGCAGCGTGGCTCCTCTGTGTGGGCTGGATTGGGACCCCCGGGCTCCCCCGCCTGCTCTGCCGTGACAGTGGCAGTGTGGCCCCGAGGCCAGCCGCCTGTGCCTCTAGATGTCAGTGTGGGTGCGCCGAGGCGGGAGCGGGGATGGCGCTGGACCGGGCTGGATGTGCCTGAGTCGTGTCCTGCCCTCGCAGCCGGGCACACGGGGACAGCGCCGGCGGGTCCTGAGGCAGTGCTGGGCATCTCCCCTGCTCCCCCGGGGGAGGAATGAGGAAACCAGCCTCCTCCTTCCCCAGGTTGCTCGTACTGCTGTGTTTCTTTTTAGCAAAGTTGTGCTGATCTTGTCAAATCTAGGTGTAAAACTCCAAAGCTAGTCCTTGTCCAGCCAGGGCCAAGCTGTGAGCTTAAAAATGCAGAGCTATTTGAAAGCTGTGTCCTAAATATATTATGAGTGAGTGAGACAATCAGAGATAAACTGAACTTCATTTTTTAAAAAAAAGATTATCACAGGGAAAAATATTAGCTTACTCAGATCAAACCCAGAATTAACTGGTTTTGACATCCTTGCTGGTGTATGTAACTTTCCCAGAAGGTTATTAAAGGCATATTGAACAAGGTGTGCATTCCTGGGGGATTAACACTTGAATGTGCCCTGTGCTGGAGCGTGCTCTGCAAACCCAAACCTGCTCTGCATGCTGGCGTGTTACCCTTTCTGCTGGAAATGAATTCTCAACTCTCCTGCAGATTTGGTATGCCAGAAATCCCAAGTTCAGCTCAGACTTTTTCTAACAGGGAAAACCATCAACAGGAACACCCATGCCATGGTCTCCCAGGAATGTGCATACTTCTGGCCTGGTCAGGGAATGGAAGCAGACATTCAGTGCACAGCCTGGCTGGGGAGCAGGGGGTGCTGGACAGTCAGAGCTGGGTGAGCTGAGGTGCTGAAAGCTCATTGCTCAGGCATGTGGTGGGAGCTGAATCAGAGCTGCCCCGGCCCCACTGCATACCTGGGGAGAGTTTCCCAGCTGGTGGTGGGGGGGAGGGAGCAAGTGGCCTCTGGGAGCAGCCCAGAGGTTTGTGCAGGAGCTGTTTGCCTGGGCTTGCAGTGATGCAGAGGCTCTGGCTGGGGGACCTCCATCCCAGAGGAGCAGCGAGGGGCACTGGCTGGTGGCAGGGGCAGCTCCATTGCTGGTGGGTCACTGCAATACCCATCACCTTGCCAGAAGAGTGAGGTGAGGTGGCGCTGCTGGTGGGCAAGTGCTGGGAAGGGAAATAACAAGTTTAACCACATGCTTGTCATCAGCTTCTGCCGCTAAATATCCTCCTGTGCTCTGGGACAGTTACACAACGGGGAGCAGAGGCCAGACCAGAAGAATTCGTGGCCTCAACAGAGCAGCTTGAGGCAGTGTCTTGCCCACAGCTAATTGTTATTGGGAAATATTGTGGTGACAGTGTCCAAAGGATGTGAATGTTTCTTGGCAGAGGAGGCCAGTTTGTAGCCAGCTGGGAAACAGGAGCAAGGGATGGGATGCAGTGCAGGTCTTACCTGTGCCTCATGAGGGAAGGCAGTGTGGGGGCTCTGGGGGATGTCTCAGCCGGGGTGAGCAACTAGCAGAGGAGGCACTGGCTTCAGGAAGTTTTCCCAAAGCGCAGTCCGTGGCCCTTGGATCTTTGTTTAGTCTTGGGGGTTTACTGTCATGGGGTGATTTCTCAAGGAGAGCTGTTTATCTGGCACTAAAATAAACTCCCGACCCTTCAGACTGAGGTTTCTCATGCACATCCACCAAGGTAAACACTGGCAGCTGACAGGTTACAGATCCTCATCAAAGCCAGACATGTACAATAAATGTTTAAACTAACATGTGCTGCATGGGGCAGCTGTTGGTGGGTTCTGCACTGATTCCCACTGTGTCATTACTGCAGATTTCTCTTACATCTCAGGGGTGAGGAGTGGCTGTGTAGCTGATCTTGAGGACAGCTCAGGAAGAGAACTGCAGCCAGCTGTGGGCAGAAGACTGTAAAGAAAAGGCAGAAGAGGGTCTTGGACAAGGTGCTGGAACTCAGAGGGGTGCCAGAAGGCTGGTGCTCATGATGCAGCAGAGCACCATGGGTTTGCCTTTGTTTGAGGAGTGGGGTGCTGGTTTGAGGTAGCTTGGCAGCTCCTCTGAGAGTAGGACAGCTCTGGGTCGGGTGTCAGCAAGGGGTGCCAGGCCCCTGGGCTGGCAGAGGTACATGAGGGTGACTGGTGTATATTTTGGTGCAGTGCTGATGTGCTGGGATGCAAGAGGAAGCGTGAGATCGGCCTCCCGTGCCCCCACAGTTGCCTCCCCCGGCTGCCCTGGGCTGCAGCCAGCGCTTGTTTCTTACTCCTGGAGTTCTTTCCACGCTCTGTTTCTCTTAGTGATTTTATTTATTGTTTCTGCCCTTTTCCTGGGGTCTGAGGGGATCCTGCTGAACGGCCTCCGTGGCACTGGGGACTGCAGAACAATCAATACATGCTGTTTATTTTTTCCCGGTGACTGACAGCTCCTTGCCTGCAGTCTTCTCCTGTTACAGCCCTAATGTGTCTTCTGGCAGGTTTCCTCCTTCTCAGTGATTTCTAAAGGAAGGAGAAATGAGGCTGAAGGAACAGTGGAGCTTTCCCTTCTCTCACATTCCCTTTCCTTCCCATGAGGTGCTGGAGTGGGGCCCCTGCCCGTGCAGGCAGGAGAACAGCAGAGATGGTGTCCTGGTCACAGGCTCCTGCGTGCTGGAAAAGAGGGGCTGGGGGTGCCTGTGGGGCACACTCATGGTGGGTGTGTGGTGGTGGGTGGTGGGCAGGGCACATGCTTGCACTCTGGACAGCCCTCTGGGTCTCTTCCTGGGGTCAGGTCCTGCCTGGCAGCCACAGCTGAAGATTTAGTGTGTCCAAGCAAACGCATCCCGGGGTCTCAGGGGCGATTCTGGCCCTGCTCCTGTTCGGCGCTGAGATGGATTCGGTGCAGCACGGGGGAGCAGAAAGGCCAAGGCTCCCAGTGAGGAAGCTGTTTGCTTTGGCAGCTCAGCTGGGTCCTGGAGCCAAGACTGGCTCTGTCCCTCTCGAGCCTTTTGCCGGCCGCAGGGGCGTTCCCAAGGCTGGGGAGGTGCCAGCCGAGCTGCCGCAGCAGTGAGTGGCACCACGGTCCCCCCTGCCAAATCCTGGTTTTCAGGAAAGCCACAGGCCAGGGGCTGCCTCCCGCTGTGTGACAGTGAGCTCTGGGAGTGGGATGTGCACTGGGAACCAGCGTGCCCTCAGGTGCTGCTGTTCTGGTGTGCCTGGGACCGGCCAGAGCTGCGTGTCCAGCCCTGCTGCTGTGGAACACGGCCTTGGTGCCTGGGAGCCTCACCTGAAACATGGGCTGGAGCTTGGGGAATGTGGCCTGAGGTGGGGCCAGGTCACTGCAGAGGGGTGAGGCCTGAGCAGTGAGCATCATGCTCATGGGGTTGCTCAGCCTACAGCACTGCAGGCAGGCAAAGCTTGGTGGTCCCTGAGCCAGGCTGTGGTTACCTGGGCAGCACCACAGGCTGTTGCTGGTGACAGGGACATCACTGCTGGGAAGAGCAGAGTCTGACACAAAGTATTTGCACCCCTGATCAGCCTCCTCCTCCGTCCCCCTTGGCGTTATCCCATCTTGGCTCTGTGCGCTGCTCCGCACGAGCGAGGTTTGGATGAGGTTTTGGTCCACATCTGGATTTGTGGTTCCCCTGGGCAGCTCCTATGAACCTGCATCACTGGCCCACAAACTGCTGTGTGCAGGCAAGGGAGCAGCTGCGAGCTCCCACGGCACAGGATTACCAGGCCTTCTTTGTCTTCCACGGACTGTGGTGCTTGGAGTAGGACAGCACCTCCACCAGCTGCCAGATCCTTTTCTTCCTCTTGCAACAGGGATTGAACCTTGCAGTGGTCACAGCCATTTGCAAACGAGCCATTTGGCAAAAGTCTCTTACTGTGCCATTATAATGGTGTTTTACCATCCCTCCTGCACTGGCCACTCCTGTGCTTAGAACAAGGACCCCAAGCCAGCACAGATGAAGAAACTGGTGCTCACGTTGAGCGGCGTTGCTGCTGCTGCCCAGTTAATGTCGTGGTGCTTAGAGCAGCCCGAAAACTGCTTGTTTCATTTCCCAGATTTGTTGCAAACTGATCTGGTTCAGCATCTTTAGCTCCTTAAGGCTGGAATCTCTTTAGCCCCTTAAGCATCCTGAATTTGGAAAACAGATGGAATGAAAATTTCACTTAGGTTTACAATCCTAGATTACTTTCTTGTACAGTAACAGCGTAACACGACAGGGCCCTTGGCAAGCCCAGCGGGCGTTTTTGGCACGGGGGGCAGACAAACACCATTGCTCCTGTTGCCAGGGCAGTGGAGTGGGGCAGAAGGGTGACACTGAGTCTGTGCTGCCTGCTCAGGGTTGTCAGCATGCTGTCCTGCTGCCATCCCTTTCTGGAGTGGTGAGCAGCGCTGCTGTCCAGGAAGCAACACGTGTTTGCTGCTGCATGTTCCAGCAGAGCAAGACTTCAAGGAACGGTGCTGCGGGGACCTGTCTCCCTGCCAGAGCCAGAGGCTCCTGTGGGCTGCCTGCACCCGCCCTCAGACTCAAATGAGAAGGGACAGCAGCCAATTAATCACCTCTCTGAGCACTAGTTATCTGCAGCTCTGAAGTAAACTCCCAAACAATGGAAATATGTTAGTAATTTTTGGCCATATGTGCTTTCCCCCAAAAACGAGGCAGAGCCAAATGGCACAGACGTGATACTTTAATGTACAACACATTTTCATCATTTTTACCATGTATGCAAAATTCCTCTTCATGGCCAGGCAAAGGAACGTTAATTTTTTTTTATTTTTATTTTTTGGTTGTGATTAACTCAGGAAAACACTGAACCCAAAGAGGGGAGTATTTTCCATGGAGGTTGTATCAGACCAAGTCCCCTTCTCCTGGGGAAGGTGCAGACACAGGTCTGCTCCAGGCATGGCTGTGTGATGGAATCTCCACAGCTCCAATGCACAGTCATCCAGTGCTTGGAAACTTGTTTCACAGGCACCTGAGGGCCGGCAGCGTGACTGCAAACAAATGCTTGAGAAACCAAACTGACCTTTTAAATGATCCTTTCAAGAGTCTCTCCATGCCTCTAGAGCAGGGAAATCACCTTGTTTACTCAGCTAATGTTTTGCTTGCAAAGAGCTCACCGGCAGCTGAACAAGTTCCCTCTCAAATGGGAAGCTTTGCTGGGGGAAGGGAAACAGAGATGTCAGAGCTTTACCTTGATGCTCTCCCGGGTGTGGGGACAGCTCTGTCTCGGGCACAAGGGTTTGTGTGTCACCGTGGGCTGGGGTGATGTCACAGGAGCTGAGTGGGGAGAAGGGGGGCCACAGCATCCCCTCATCCCCAGCCTCACTGAGACAAGACTTTGTGATGGCAAAGGCTGCTCAGGAGTTGTCTTGTCTCTCCCTTCTCTCTGGCTTGTTTTGCAGCTCTTAAGATGACCATAAAGGAAGTAAAGAAGGAGAACGGGGACAAAATGATCATCCCACGGAAGAGGAAGGCTCTGAAGCTGGGGCCCATCCGGAAGAAGAACCTGAAGAAGCTGGTGCTGTTCCTGAAAAACGGGGCAGACTGTCCCTGCCATCAGCTGGACAACCTCGGCCACTACTTCCTCATCATGGGCCGCCAGGTGAAGACCCAGTACCTGTTGACGGCCATCTACAAGTGGGACAAGAAGAACAAAGAGTTCAAGAAGTTCATGAAGAAGATGAAGTCTCCCGACTGCCCCACGTTTCCATCCGTTTTCAAGTGACGCGGTGGGCGGCGGCAGAGCCGCTGCCTGGACCTGCACAGCCGGGCAGGGCGGCTCGGTCTCGCTCCTCTGCAGCGGGGGGGCTGCAGCCAAGCCCTCCTGCTCCTCCATCCTGCTCCTCAGAGCTCCCTCACTGACCCCAGCCCTCCCACATCCCCGCTGCCGGCGTTGGCCTGATCGCCTGGGCACCGAACAGTCGCGGGGGCCACGCCTGATTTATGTCCGCAGTACCTAAAGACCTGTTAACTCTACAGATACGTGCAACCATTGAAATTGCAGCTGTCAGGTGAAGAGGGCAAGCAGAGGGGTGTGAGGCGATGTCAAGAGGACCCTCGTGGCCATGTCACTCCTGTCTGCGTGGCTGCAGGATCGCCCTGAATTCCTGAGCCGGCTGATTAGACAGACATCCCGTCCTCATGATCAAAGTTAATAAACGAGTAGTGGAGAGCCCGTTGCAACCTCTGATAAAGCTTCTCATAGCTGATTGCCCTCACTGTAAAAAAATCCTGTTATAGTCTAAACCTGCTTTGTTTAAGCCTTAACCCAGGTCCTTATGGTGCCTTGATGGGCTGGAGCCCTCCCTCACCAGCGTCTCCTGTGGTGTCTCACCAGGCTCCTGCCCTGGCCTCTGCCACACCAGCTGAGCACCTTGTGCCCAGTGCTGTGCTGCTCCCTGGCAGCCTCTGAGCCCCCAGGCCATGCCCAGCATGTTGGTGCACTGGCCATGGGGGCAGAGAGGCTCTCTGTCTCCACCCGTGCCTTGGGCCTCATGTGGGCCCCCCACATCCAGCTGAGCCCCCCTGCCCTCAGCCTGGCGTGGCAGTTCCTGTGCCATGGGTGGCCAGTGCTGCTGGTGCCCAGACCTGCCATTCCATTTCAGCCCCCTGCAGAGCTTCTCTTGCTGGCCTGCCCAGGGCTCTGGCTGTGAGGGAGCTCAGGGCCAGCTCCTCCAGTTTGTGTCACTCCCTCACTTCACCAGTGATGTTTTTATAGTTCCTTCAGGCTGCTGGCGAAGTACCAGAGTGCAGAAGGCTGAGGACTTGTCCCTACGGAGCACCGCAAGGAACTCATCGTCTCTGTCTTTCCCTTTTTGCTGTCCCTGTGGGACCCATCAGTCTGGGTTTTTGTCTGTTTGATCTGTGACAACTTGGCTTTGTATCATTCTACTTTTTTTTTTTTTTCCCCCTAATCAAAATGTTGTGTTTGTATGATTTCAAATAGTTTATGAAAGACAAAGAATGTCTCATCCGAATGATTACATTTATCGACCAAACTGAAATTCATTATTCTGTTAATTGGACAAGTTCTCTTTTCCATAGGCCCATATCATTCCACATTGATTATCCTTCCTGCTTCCAGTCAGTATTCTCATCCATCACCAATACTCTTTAAGAGAATGAATATCCGAGATCTGAGATAATCCTGTTGTATCACAGTGAAATGAAATAACAAATGCTCATTTTTGGGGTTTGAACCAAGCCCACTCAAAGCTGGTAAATTAATTATTCCTTAGCTTAGGAGTGCTGTTTATTCCCCGTGTGGGGACAGAGCTGTGGACTTGGTTGTAGAAGAATTCCACGAAGAAGCCAAGCACTCTGAGGAATGATGTTTCACAGCTAACAGAGAGATGGATTTAGGACATGAACTTTGTAGAGAGTCCCACTAGGTTGTCTTAGACCACCGTTTGTAGTAGTGTTGTTTCTTTATTGCAAAATTAATCATTGTAGATAATGTGCTTTTATCAGTGAAGTAAATAAATAAATAAACCACAGGCTTTAACAACCACAGGTTGATTAGGTGAGTGATGGAGAGAGCTTTTGGGGCTGTGAGTGTGCCGGGGGAGCCCAGCCTGGAGGCTCTCAGTGCTCCCAGGGCACTGGAGCAGGCTGCCCAGGGAAGTGGTGGAGTCACTGTCCCTGGAAGTGTTCAAGGAGTGACTGGAAGTGGCGCTTTGTGCCATTTTAGTTGATGTGCTGCTCAGTCAAAGGCTGGACTCAGTGTCTTTTCTGACCTCAGTGGCTCCATGCTGCCTGCATGCAGCAGCTCTAGCTGATTGCAGGGAGAGCAGGTGCCCTTCCTGGGAAGCTCCTGCTGCTTCAGCCAGTCCTGGATGCAGCTCACAGGTTGTTTTAATCAAAGTGATTTTTCCCCCACGTGTCGGGTGAGGAACAGCCAGAGGGCTCAGAATGTGCTGGGTCCCTGGTGCAGGGGGAGGTCTGAGAGCTGGGGGAAGCAGCAAGTTCTTTCTGCAGCATGTTTGGCCAGAGACATCAGCTGCAGCAATGCTGTCACCACGAGAGCAGGTAAGGCCAGTGCTGTGTGGCTGCTGCTTGGGGTCTCCTCTTCCCAGCTCAGAGCTGGTGCCTGGGACAGTTTGGGCTCTGCTCTGTGCATCACTGCATTTCACTGCTGGGTGGTCTGTGATTGCTCAGCAAAGTGTGAGCATCACGTGGATTGGGAGAGATGCAGGATGCCAGGCAATGTGTTTGCTGAATATTTACAAACTCAGTTCCTTTACTTCTTGTAGCTGACAACTCTTGAAGTATTTTTAGGTCACGTAAAAAATGAGACTCACAGTCAACTGCTGCATGTGGGTACATTTGCTGTCTTTAGGTTTCCTGTGTTGCTCTCTGACAAGTTACTGAAACGTGAAATGGTCTAAGTGTAAGGCAAAAGCAGCTGAAATCCTGGAGTTGTGCCTGTGCTGGGTCACATGGAGAGAGCAGACTTTGCTGAAATGAGAAAGCCTGAGAGGCTCCTTAAGTCAGACATCGTGTGTCTGTAGGTGCAGCACTCCCTGGAGCACAGAGATACATGTTTGTGCAGTTTATTGGTACGTTTTACATTTTAAAATGTCGGATGCTTATTGTTCTAATGAATTCTAGTTGAAGTTACAAGCATTTGTGTAAATGCTCAGTCTAAGACATAATGCTGGGAGACAACTTCAGTTTTGCCCTGCTGAGGGGTGTCTGAGGGACAGGACGTGCCTCTTCTGGGCCGTTCAGGCTTGCTGTCAGCCTGGGCTTATCTGAAGTAAGAATCTTAAATCCTAAAATAAAATATCATCCTTCTGTGGCTCAATTTATCCTCCCAATAATGTTTATCTTCTCTGCTTCAGCATTCCTTCTGTTGAGTACTGCCCATTAATTGAGTTTCTGGCCTCCAGTTTGTAGTTCACTTATAAACAAACACAGTTTTCTTTCATGCTATACGAAAAGTCATCTTCCATCCCTCAATTAATTTTTCACATTGCTGGCAGTCTGCGTTCTGCTTTGACCTCTGCTGGGAAGTGGAGGGCTGGGAAGAACAGTTGAGCAACTGGGGAGGATTTATTCTGGAGAAGGCAGGATGTCAGCCTGGTGTGTCGCTCTGTGAAGGCTGTGCAGGAGGAGGGGGTGATGCACCCCAGCCAGGCTGGAGCTGGCTTGTCGTGGGCTCACCAGCCAAACACCTGCACTTTAATCAGCTGTTCCACAAACAGGTAACCCAGGTGTGCAACGAGAGCAGCACAAACAACAGGAACAGTGATAATGGAAATAACCAGCTCCTTCCCTTTGCAGGCAGATGGGGCTGCATTGACAGTGGTCGCTGCTCTGTGCAGTGCAGGGGGGGACAGGTGGACCCCCTGAGCTCCCCTGGCTAGAGATGGGCCCCACAGTGGGGTGTTTCTGGGTGAACACACCAGGTCTGCTGAGGTTCTCCNCCCCAACACCCGTAGCTGCAGAGAAAACACTCCACTGTGTTTTGGGGGCTGCTCCTGCCTTCTCTCTGCATCGTGCTGGATGACCCTTAGAAAGGACACACACACACACACGTAATTAAAGCCACCCTCCACCCCAGGGCCAGAGCTGTGCTTGGAAACCGCTGTTCCCTGGCGCAGAGGCTCTTCTTTCCATCCCAGCCAAGCTCTGCTGCCGTGGAGAACGGGCTCCCGCAGACCCAGTGCGGAGAAACATCTTCCAGTGTCTTCAGCAAGGGCTTTTAAACCCCTGTTTTGCAAAGGAACAGACAGTTTTCTATTCCTGTTTCTTCCCCTGTAATCCCACCCAAGCCTCCGAGCGTGCTGCCTGTTGGGTAAGTCGCTCCCTTTGGGCAGTCTGTAGGTGTCCGAGCCACGCTCGAATGTCCTCCTTGGAAGGGGATTGGGGCGAGCTGGCAGCTCCTCCGCTCCTGGGAGCTGCTCACTGCAGACAGACCCACGTGCAGGGTCCAGGAGCTCTGCAGCTCTTGGCTTCCCGAAGCAAAGCCCCATCCTGGAGAGCCTGGCGGGAGGAAGTGCAGATCAACCTGTCAGGGTGGCCGGCTGCGCCACGGTGGCCTCGCAGCCCTCGGAAAATGAGGGCTTTGTTTCAAGACCTTCCCATCAGAGGCTGGAATCTCCTCTGGGGCGGCAGCCTGCCACAAGAATGCTGCCTGCGTGGCGGGAGCGGGGTCTGCGGTGCCCCTGCCACTGGCAGCGCCCGGGGAGCCCTGGCCCTGTCTGCTCCTGGCACATCAGAGTGATGGATCTGTCCCCACTCGCCAGGGCAGGGCACGGGCACGCTGCGGCACAGCGGGCTCCTCTCACCGCCTGCCAAGATCCCGAGAGCCACGAGCGGTCAGCACACAGTCCCTCCTTTCTGCACAAGTGTGCTCACATGGGGAACTCGCTGCTGGCTGAAGCGTTTTCCCTTTGGAGGCAACCAGGAGATGTTTGCCAAGCCCTTGCTGTGGAGAAGAGGAAGAGGGAAGCCAGAACGTGGCTGGAGGGAGCCATACCTGGTACAGTCAGCACTGCAGGCTTTGGGATCCAGCTCTCTGCCCCTGTTCCTGAGGTGGGGGAAGAAGGGCTCTGTCTGAGGCTCCACAGGGCTGCCACCAAAGCTGTTCCTCTTTTCCTTTAGCTTATGTTGGGGCGGGTTGTGCTATCAGCAACCTCTGCTTCAGCACTCCACTGCCTCAATCTGACTTTCTCCAAACTCTTGAGTTATTAATGCGGCTGAGAGGTTAATTTACTGGGAGGTGTAATGTTGTATATGAATAAATTATGGCCCCAGAAGGGTGGTGGAGTGTGAGTATCTCTGCTGTTGCTTGAAAAGAAATGAGGAGATCAGGGCATTTGCCTTGGGCAGGCTGGCAAGAGCATGCACAGCCTCTTGTGTACGGCGATCAGAACTACATTAAGCCCCACAAATAACAAACTTCAGCCCTTTGAGGCAAATGTGACACCTCAACTCAGTCATCCTCAGGTAGGGGTGATCACACCCAGCCCAATTTCCTCAGCTACTGTGCAGCAAGGGCAAACATGGATTTGGAGAAAGCTGTGCTGTGTGTGTGGAAGCTCCGAGGTATTTTAACATGTGGCTGTGTGAGGCCATGTGCCTTCTCATCAGCTGATAATCGTGTTGGCCTGGCCAAGCTGATGGTGCTGGCTGGCATGTTCAAATTTGCATGTTAAATGGTTTTTGATAAACATTTAGCCTGGTATTAACATGCTATTAAAGTCCCTCTCCTGGATTAGCTGTTGGCAAGAGCTGAGGCATCACTCTGGGTGACACTACATAAATGATTAAACACTGTCCTGCACAGCTGAATCTTTGCAGCCCTGACTCCCTGCTCCAGAGTGTTTGCAATTTCTTCACCATTTCATGGTCTTTCCTCTCACTCACCCTAAATGTTTATTTAATAATCCTGGAAGACCTTTTAAGCTTCCTGGGTTTAATGTTTGCTAAACACCCTGTCACTTCCACTCGTATTGATAATTCCCTGCCCCGTGCTTTGCCCTGTGGCCGTGCTGGGACAGCTCCACACCGACACAGAGCTCAAAAGCTGGTGCTGCCCAGGCGGGGTCTGTGGGAGCTGCTCTGGGGGCTCCTCAGCTGGATCATCTCACCCTCACATTACCTCAGCCCCCCCACTCTCCCCGGGCCCTGGCAGTATTAGTTTCACAAATTCATTTTCCTTCACAAAAGCTTTTGGTTACTTTGGGATTAGGGGCTGTTTAGAGTTCATTGTTTTCCCGAGCTGCCTTGTTTTGCTGTAACGCTGAGACGCCTGGGCTGCAGGAACCTAATCCCTCTCCTCCTCCAGCAGCCCAGCTCTGTGAAAATCCATTCTCTGCTTTAGTGCAAATTGTTGATGGGAGATAGCAGCAGGTCTTTCTGCTTCCATTTAACGTGTCAGCAGAGAAAGACATCTGCTTGCAATTATGGGCATGGCCTTGCTGAAGGATTGGCCTGGTAGATTTTTATAAGATAATAGAAAATCTTTATCAATTTATAATTCCTGGTGTCAAAGAAAAGAATATGTTTCATTTGAAATATTCATCTTTTATTTTACAAAATTATGGGATAAACCATGAGATTGATATCAAGGGGGAAAGCCGTGTGCTCTCTGTGAAGAGCCATTCCCACATTTCCCACACAAAACCCCCTGAGCAGGCGAGGGCCAGTCTGGGGAGCGAGTGGGCTCCTCTGCCAGCCCCTCTGCCGTGTGCCCAGAGAGGCAAATCCTTTGGGAAGTGATTTATTGCCAACTTTGCAGCATTCTCAGAGGTAGCAAAATTGCCCCCAACACAGTGCCCAAAGCACTGGAGTCCCTTGGATGGGGTGAAGTGGCTGCAGAGGAGCTGCTGTGCACCAGCACCTCCTGAGCTGGCGGGGCGACCCTGTGGCATCCTGGCACATCCCCAGCAGCTGCAGGCACAGCCTTGGGGTCACACCACTCTGTTCTCACTTTCCTCCACCTCAGAATAGCTGGTGCTGGTGGAAGGGCTGGCTGGCTGCCCGGGGAGGGCAGCTCGGGGGCCTGGGGACGCTCTGGGACAGGCTTGTGGTCACAGCACGGGCTGAAGGAGGCTCCCCCCGTGCTGTGCTCCTTCCAGCCGAGTGGGAGCCTCCTGCCTGGGGCACGGGGAGGGGGCTGCTCCCTGCCCTGATCCCCCCATCTCCCCTCGAAGCCGCTCCTGGCAGGACACATTGTTAGCTCAGCTATTTTTGGCCTCGCTCAGCCTGTTTGTCAGCCCTCCGGGAGCCTGCTGTAATCTCCCCTGTGATTAAGGGTCTCAGAGCATGTTCAATACCGTTAACGAAACAAGAAAATAATAACAATAATGATCTGTGCTCAGGAGTGCTCCTGGGAGGAGCTGGAATTGCATTCAGTGCCTTTCAGCTAAGAAAGCTCCCCATGCTTCAGCCTTGGCAGATTTGTAGGGGCTGCAGCTCCAGCTCTGGGAACTTGCATGCTCTCTTGTCCATCAGCACCAATTCCTGTTCCCTGCTGTACATTCCTGTGCTTGGCTGTGTAGGTTCGTGTCTGGGGAGAGGTGGAGGGATGTGTCAGACCTGAGAGACAGAAGTTTTCCCTGTGAATCACACAGACTCAGATTCCCCTTGTCCAGAGAGGCCATGAGGTCCAGGTCCTGGAAGCCGGTCTCCTTGCTGATATGGAGATGCTCTCCCTGGTCACAGTGAGATCACTGAGGGTTTGGCATTGGTCTGCCACCACATCTGGTCTGCTCTGGGGATGGGAAACATGTCCTGGACTCCTGGGCTGATGACACTGCCAGTGCCCATGTGTGTTGTGAGGCAAACACATGCTGCCTCCAGCCCCTGGCCGTCACCCAGCCCAGGAAAATCCCGAGAAGCAGCTTGTGATTCAGACAGGCTTGAGAACAAAAAGAAATGAGAAGGGTGGGGAAAATTCCGGGCTGACTTCTGAAATGCCATGAATTTCTGGGGGGCTGCTCGAACGGCCAAATCTTTGTTAAAGCAAGGAGAGAAACCTGTGGCTGGGGATGTGGGCAGAGTCCAGGGCCACGTCCCATGGCAGGACAGCAGATGCTCTGCCAGAGCTCCCGTTGCCGGCCCAGCCCAGCTCTGTGTGCCAGGGGCCAACAGGATGCCCAGCCTGGGGACACGTTTGCTCCTTGCGGAGGAGAAAGAGTCTGGTTTCATTTTAAGCTCCCAGATGTTGGTTGTGTTACCAGCGTTTCTTTTGAATTGAAGCAAATTCAAAACATCCATCTTTAAGTTCTCAGACATGAGGCGTGGGGAAGTTCATTCCTGTCCAGCTCCCAGCCTGGCCCTGCCCTGGCTGGATGTGCTGTGGGTGTGCCATGGCATCCGTGGGCAGCCCACCTGCCCTGGGGTCCAGGGGGTGTGAGCAGCAGCTTCTACATAACAGTGTGGGGGGTGAATTTTGCTTAATGGAGACTTCCTGGGCTGTTGGATCCTGGAAACACCAGCACAGCGCTGGACTGCTTCTGCTTCTTGCTACAAAGCTGGAAAGTCCCTGCAGAGCTGAGCAGGTTTGATGTTCAGAGGGACTGTGGGCTCCCTCCTGTGCCGATTACACACCCAGGGCATCCTTCAAGGCACGGAGTGCCGGGGTTTGGGCGGGTTTTCATGTTTTTATCATTTAAAAGACAGCAAGGCTGGAAGCAGAAGGAGAGTGTTCTGGCAAACCCCAGCCTGTGTGGCTCCCACCTGCCGTGCCCCAGGCAGGGTTGGTCAGCAGCTCCTGCAGGATCTGGCTGCCAGGCCAGCTCTGTTCCCTCTGGGGAGGTGGCACAGGGAGGCTGTGGGGTCTGGAGTGCCCGGCCCCTCCGAGCCCTCTGTCAGAGTGGGGTGGGACATCCATCCGAGGTCTGGAGGTGATGCACCTGGGAAAGGTGCAGGCTGGTGGGCTTGACAGTGTTCTTCTGCTGACTTGGAGCGTTTTGTGCGTGTTTGAGTTTGATTTCTTTCCCCCTCCCCAGTTTTTTAGTAGCTGACAGTTGTTACCAGCGTGAGGTACTAACTTTTTATTTTGAACGCATGAGTTCGGGCTCGTTAATCACTTCCAAATGTCCCCATCTAAGGGTGATATTGTTTCAGCATTCAGCCACTAATTTTTTGAAATCTCTGAAATAAGACTCTGCTCTTGAACATGTGCTGGAGAGTCGTTCCTTTCCGCTGTATTTTAAAAATATACATGTGGTTTAATTCAACAAGAGGGCTGGAGGGGACATTTTTCCTCCAGCTTTTTCTCCCTCTCTTTCTTTAGAGCTCTATCTGCCAAACCACCCGGCTCTGTGCCAGCAGCAGCTCCTGGATGATCCCAAATGTATCTGGGGGTTAAAGGTGAGTTTTTGGGAAAGCCCAGTGCCACCACCCTGTGATACAGATCATACCTGTGAGGTGTCCCTGGGGTGAAGGACAACGGCCACAGCTCAGGGTGCAGGTACAAGACAAAGGAGAAGGGTTGGGCTTCCAGCAGCCCTGAAGCTTTCCTCCCTCACCCCCATGGCAAGGAGGGCTGTGCTCGCTCTGCCAGTGCTGCTGGGCAGGACAAAGTCCAGCTGTGATGGGGATTTGGCTGTGGGGCTTGGAAGGTCTGAGTGCTGCAAGGCTAGGGTAGAAATGGCAGTGCCATTCCGTGAACGCTCATGACTCCAGCAGACACCAAAAATCCAAAGCAATGGGATATGATTATTCAAAAATGTGCAATGCAGGGAGGAGCCCTGCCAGGCCTAAAGCCCTCAAGGAACTTGGTTGTGTCTGGGCTCAGGGATTCCAAGGAAACATTTACTTGTGTGACTAAACTGGCTTTTATGTGTCCTGGCTTTGGTAGAACTCTTGAGGAGATCTGGGTGCTCCACAGGGTCTGGCAGATGCAGGAGCTGCTTCAAACCCAGACTCCAGTCCGGTCCCTCTGGCTCCAAGCAGAAAGAGACATTTTTTAATTATTACCACTTGATTTGTGAAGAAGTGGCGGGGGGAGCAAGACAGGGATAAGCTGTTGGTGCAGGATCCAGTGGGAAGGGACTGGGGGGGCTGAGCCCAGGTGAGGACCAAGCCAGGCAGACACCAGAGCTGTGTCCCTGTGCCAGGGCCGTGTCCCGTGCAGCCCCCAGGGCAGCACAGCTGGGGCCACCGTGGCCGTGGGGCTGTGCCAGCTCTGCTGCCCCTCTGCCCCCTGCCCAAACCACGGAACTCCTTTGCCTTTGCCGGGGAATTGCTGCTGGTGGAAATCCTCTGCTGTCTCCAGCTCTTGGAAGCTCTTGAGGCTGTTATGTCCTGTGGTTTTGTTGATATTATAAATAGATGTTGTAAGTGAACATGAAAGAATTTGTGCTGACCAAGGGCTGCTCTTATTAGAGGCAATGAATGAGGAGGGGCTAATTCCTGCCGGGCCCCGTCCCTTACATCATGCTGTCCTCTGATGGCACTTGCACCCTGCAGCATCCCAAGCTCCCTGCAGGACCAGCCATGTGGCAGGTCTTCCTCTCAAGAGGAGGGGATGTTTGGCAGTGTGTACATGGCACTTCTGTGTGAAGACAAGGATGGTTTTCTAAAAAGGAGGCTCATGGTGAAGCCTTTCCATTAAACCTTCTTTGAAGGGAATCTGCTGAATTGAATGGAGCTGACATGCTGCTCCCAGCCTAAGGACTGGGACCTGGAGAGCAGATGATCAGGCCCCAGAAATGCAGGGGGTCTTTCCAAAACGCTGTTTGTGTTTCCTTGTAAGCTGCTTTCTGGGCTGAACTCCCAGGCTCTCTGTGCAGGCGAATATCCTGCAGATTCCCGCAAGGACTCTGCCACTGGCACAGTCAGAAAAGCTTCCCATTGGGTGCCACACATCCAGTGGGTCCCAGCGAGCAGCTCTTTCCCCAGTCCCTCAGGAACACACTGAGCTTTGTACAGGCTGAAAGGAAAGCCAGGAGGGGTTCAGCCCTAACCCAAAATACCGCCCAGCCCTTCCAATTTTTTTTCCTTTCCCAGCAGACTCTCCAGCTTTGCTTGGCTCGTGGTGGATGCAAATATCATTGTTCATCTCAACGGGGGGTTAAGCACGGAAGAGCTGGTTTGTATTTGACGTATATTGCTCAGACAGCATATCAATTCCAAGCCAGCCCTCAGCCTGTGGCACTCACCCAGCCCTTGGGCTTCTGTCCTGGGGGCTCAATGCAGGGATTCACCTCAGCTGGCCAAAGGAAGAGACTTCCCAGGCCCCAGGTTTTCCTGGGTAGATGACTGAGCTGTGCCTGCATTTCTGGGCTGCTGGAGATGTTAAACTGATGTGCTGCTGCTGGTGCTGGAGCTCCTGCATGCTCCCTCCCAAAGTCAGCCCTCCAGCGAGGCTGTTCTGTGTCCAGTGCAGTCTGAGGCAGAGATGAGCTGCAGGGGATGATGTAGAGGGGGATGCCAGATGGATGGATGGATGGATATATCCTCAGCTGGGCAGCTGGTGCCACTCTGGCAGCCTTTCCCTGAGCACATGTGTGTCTGTTCTGTTGCCACCATCTCCAGCTGGGCCAGGAAACTCCCAGTGCCTCAGCTGCCACAGGCACTTGGTGCAGAAAGTCCCTGTTTTATCTGTTCCCTAGAGAAGGAAACTTGTCCTCCAGCAGGAGGGCTGGAAAAGCTAGGCAGAGCCACTCAAGGGTTAAAAGGCAAAAGACTAATTTACAATAGAGAGGATTTGGGATTAAAATCTTGGTTTGGGGGTCTGGGGGTCCTGGTTTGTGTCCTCCAAGCACTTGGGTTAAACATACATGACTAAGCAGGAGCAGAGATGCTCCCACTTTCCCCAAAGTGTTTCTTGGCTCTCAGAAATGCAGTTTAAGGGCTGGGGTGTCAGTGGAGACTCCAGCAGAGCCGAGAGGAGCTTTGAGCAGAGCTCTGTGGGGTTGCTCTCCCGATGAGCAGATCCGGGAGCCAGAACACACAGCTCCCCACTGGCTGTAACCAGAGGAACAATGAACAAGGGGACTGGGGGGGGTTCCGCGTGGGGACAGCGTGTCAGGCTCGGCATTCCCGGGGGAGGGTGAGAGGCGGCAGCCGGGTTTCGGCTCCGACAGCACCGATTCACTGCGGAGCGGCACTCTGGGCTCTGCGGGGGCAGCGGGATGCGGTGCGCGGGGAGAGATGCGGGAGTGATGCGGAGAGAGATGCGGAGGTGATGCGGGGGTGATGCGGGGGTGATGCGGGGGGCGATGCTCGGAGCAGCGGCGGGGGGCGGGGGCCACCTCACGGTGACAGAGGGGAGCGGGCTGGGGACCCCCGAGCCCCGCGTCCCCCAGAGCCCTTTCGCTGCCGTCGCTCTCCGGTTCGCTCCTCCCGAGCCGGTCGCTCCGGGGCTCCTCAACAGAAGCAGATGGTCACAGAATCCCAGAGCAGTTTGGGTTGGAAGGGATCATAAAGATCACCCAGTTCCAGCCCCCTGCCATGGCCAGGGGCAGCTTCCACTAGACCAAGTTGCTCAGAATACTGTCTGGCCTGACCTGGAACACGTCCAGTGATGGGAAGAAGCAGTTGTCCCTCGAGGATGGAGATGTGCCCTACAGCACATCAGGGGATGGCTGCAGGTGCAACTCCCGAGGGTCTTTGAGTGAGGGGAAGGCTTGGTTGACAGTGTTGTTTAGCAGCTGACCTCCTAAACGGCTCAGCAACAACAACCACCAGGATTTTAATTGTGCAATGTCAAGGCAATCAAAGGGTTAAGACAAAAATCTCCCCCATATCCATTCCTTGGAAATGACCTCTGCAGGGCCCTCCCAGAGATACAGCTATCTTGTCTCCATGCTGCAGGAGACGGTACTTATCCTGAGCCTGACAGTTCGCTGCTGTCTCCAGACACTTCCTTGGCAGCTGGTTTTAATTATCGTCACTATGTGGTACCTCACCTGCTCCTGCAGACTTGGCACCAAGAGCTACTGAGAGACTGAGGGAGTATCACATGGTGTTCCCACCAGGCTGGACAGCAGTCACTGCTCTGGGTGTCATCATGGGAGGCTCTCTCTCATCAGCTGCTCTGGGCATTGCTGCGACTCACACCAGGTTTAGGTTTGGCCCAGGGAATGGGAAATACTTGCAGTAAACACTCCCTTTTTCCCTCCTGCAACACTAGAAGTGCACAGGGTTCTGCAGTTCGCTGCTGTGGATTTTGAAGCTCTTTGTGCTGCTCAGCTGGACAAGCTGTGCCAAGCAGGGAGATGGGGCACAGCTCCTTCCCTCCACATCGCAGCTCACCTTCCAGGCAGCACTGGGCACAAGGCAAAACTGCCCAGGCACCTTTGGCATGGCATTTGTTTCCCAGGTGAGCCCATGCAGTCCAGAGCACTGCTTGTTCCCCCCACCTGGATGCTGGAGCTGCTGGGCAGGGACGTGAGGGATCGTGGCCATGTGAGGGATCACAAGTGCTGTGTGTGCAGGGCACAGGCACCGCTGTCTGCTTGCACCTTTCAAAATGTGTGTTTACACCAACCTGCCAGTTAACAACAGCCTTGAAACAAAGCAAAAGCATCACAAGGAGAGAAGGGAAGGACCCATTCAGTGAAGTTCACATGGGTTCCATTCCCTGAAAAAGAAACAAAGCCCCAACTCACAACCAGCACACTCAGAGCCTCTTGGTGACAGAGTCCAGATCACATTTTTTGGGGAGCAGAATACGCACTGACAGGTTCAAACAAATATTACCAGAATGAAACTACTCATCACAGTCTCTCAGGCTGCTGAGGGCTTCTTCACACTACTGAGAGCATTCTGCTTTCCTGAAGTCAGACTAGAAAAAGGATGTTTTTGATGTGCTGAAGGGTCTGATGGGGTGATTGTTTTCAATCTGTACAGGATCTGTCCTGCTGTATGGATGGAGCCTGAGCAGCCCCAACAGCACCCTCTGAGCTCTGTCCCAGGACTGCTGCTCTGGTCATCCTCACCAGCAAGTCCTGCCAGTCTTACCTCTACCTGGAAGTAAAGGGTTCTTGGTGTGTGTCTTCAGCCAAATTCATTTATTTTGGCTGCAGAGAGCAGCAAGTGAAGCAGATTTCCCACCCCCATGCCCAGGGGCTGTAGCTGAAAAGGGCTCTGCTGTCCAAGTGAAAGCTGAACGCAAGCTGAGGGAAAACAGATGGTTTCAAGATCAAGCCCATCACATGAATGAGAAGCCAAACTGCTGATGGATGGGGCAGCGCTCAGCTCAGGCGTGGAGCCAAATGCACTGCCGTCCTTCCCAAGTTGTGGGGCTGCTGATGACCGAGAGCACAGACCCTCGGAAGGGTCCAGAAGAGCCCGGCTCTAACCAGAGCATGACCCAGCTGGAGCTTGTGCTGCACCCCAGCCCTTCAGCTCTGCTGCAGGATCGCTCCACAGCACACTCAGGATGTGCCTTTACAGTCAGCGGTGAGCTCTCAGTAGCACCCTGATGCCAGAAAAGTGTCCCCTGGAAACGCGACCTTTGCAATGCCCTGGGTGGGTGGTGGGGCCGGGGTTTGGAGCGGGGGCAGAAGTGCCACTCGTGGCCACCCGAGGTGGCGACAGACACTTGGGCTGGGCAGCGAGGCAGCAGCAGCAGCAGCAGCAGCAGCAGCAGCAGCAGGCAGGACTTGTGCTGGCTCAGCAGTGTGCTTCACCCCCAGCCTCCGAAAATCTCCGAGAGGAAATTGGATTTAAAACGGTCCTGCCTGGCTCCCAGGAGCGAAGGAGGGTGGAGGGAGGGTCACTCATCACCAGCTCATTAAAGGCAGAAACCCAAAACCCCAGGGAGTGCTGCGCTCTGAGGCAGCCTCTGACATGGGTCATCTGCACGCTGTGTTTTGGCAGTTGGGAATCACACTGTGCCGTGCCCCCGAGCCGTGTCCAAACGGGGGGGATTTGGGTTATTTTTAGCATTACTTACAAAGTTATTCCCTATTTTCATCCCGTAGGACCAAATCCAACGTGGTATTTACTTTCGGAGACGTAGTCGCTTTGT
Source organism: Scytalopus superciliaris (assembly GCA_013400415.1). Classification (NCBI taxonomy): domain Eukaryota; kingdom Metazoa; phylum Chordata; class Aves; order Passeriformes; family Rhinocryptidae; genus Scytalopus; species Scytalopus superciliaris. The sequence continues at coordinate 237,580 of VXBX01001910.1, read as the reverse complement.
TTCTGTAAGGTCTCTGGGTAGAGTTGTGTTGTATTTTCATTTGCATTTTTCATATATAACTCGATATGGAGCTTCGTGCATGGCCTGGGGGAGGAACATCCCTCACTGCTGTTGCTGTGGCCTCAGTGGGATCACAGAGGGACTGGCAGCTCAGTGGGATGGCAGAGGGGACTGAGGGATGGCTGTTGCAGTGGCTCCTGTTGTGCCAGGAGAGACACTCCAGGGAAGGGACAGAGAGCACACTGGCAGTTTTCTCCAAGCATCCTCTCCCAGCACTGCCAGCATCCTGTGCCTGGGGAGGCCTTCAGCTGAGAAGTTGCCTCTGGAGGAGGGTTTCCCCCTTTTCACCAGGAGAATCCATCCCCTTGCTCAGCCCCATGGAGCAGCTGCAGTTTTTGAGAAGGAAGAGGGAAGGAGCCACGAGCATCCCTTCTCTTCCACCTCCATTTACACATCAGTGTGCTCTCCCTTGTGGGGTACATTCAGAAAAAAACACATTTGCACTTGAATATCCAACTAACATCTGGGCCAGCAGTTGATGTCTCAATCCATCTCCAAGGCTCGGTGGTGCTACGAGCACTTCACTTTGCCCTTGCCCAGATGTGCCCCTTCTCTGTGCTGTGCAGAAAGGCAGAAATTGCACAGGGTGGAATGTGTCGGAATTGGCACTTTGGAAAATGCACGCTCCGCTGGAATGTGCTAACATCCAGCTCACACAGAAGGGCAATTAACTCTATTTATGTTCATGAGCCTGAATCTAAAACTGGCTTCAGAAAGCAGCTCACTCTCATTAAAGGGCTTTATAATCATTATGCTAAAGTATTTCTTTTGAAAACATTTTCAGTTTCTTAAACAGTTAGGATATTTATAAAATATGGCATCAATTACTACATATTTCTTTATTCACACTGATTAAACAACCTATAATTATACTTAAGCCTCTTATTTGTGTATCATGGCAGCATTAAGAAAAGCTCTGTGATTTGTCTGCGTGTTTTTCTTCCCAAATAGCAGAGGGCTGCAGTCTCTCCCTTCCTTTGGAGCATTAACGTGGTGATGTTGACCAAACAGCAGCAGCCAGGTGTCTGCTGCCCCAGCCAGGTCCTGGCAAACGCGTGGGCTGAGGCTGGCACTGTGTGGTGACAGGTAACATTGGACTCTGTTGTTTGGGCTCTCGGCAGTGCTGTTTACAGCAGCTTCTCACACAGTCATTTACTCACAGGAAAAACATTTTCCTGGATCTCTTCTGCTCCATGTGAAACTGTGAGTGTTGGAATAACCAAACCCAATGTGAAACAGTGAGTGTTGGAATAACCAAACCCTCTCTGACAGTGGGTTGTTCACGATGGTTGTGCACTGCACAGTCGTGTTGCTGGGCTTCAGGTCCTGCTGTGGCATGTGAATACATTAATGCCTTTTAAGGGACCTGACCTTTAAGCAAGGACTGTGGAAAGGAGGCAGAGTGACGTCTGCTTGCCCTCCTTGAGTTCTCACCAACTTTTCCTTTGCACGTTTCCTAACCCCACGTGTATGGCACTGTGGGGGTTAGGAGCACATGGCCAGGGGCAGCTTGCATGAAGAGACCCCCTTTCATGGATGAGGTGAGTACACAGCTTTCCTTGTTATGCCTGACAGATGTGCAACAACAGACAATGAGTCAAAGTGTGGAGCCAGGAAAAACTGCTGAGAATTACTGGCATGTCTGGGAGAGCGAAGACCTCCTATAACTGAGCATTGTTCTCTTGGACATAAATCTCAACTGAAATATGAACACCAGGCTTCCAAGGACTTCCCAAAGCTGGAATGTGCATCATCAATAGCAAAGCCCAATGTGTCTGGCACAGAATAATATTTATCACCTTTAGGCTGAGGCGAGAAATCCCCACCCTGCAAGGCCTGGATGACAGACCGACTTCCAGCTGGTGGCAAAGTCAGGGTCAGGCAGCAGGAAGGGCTGGTTGAGGAGGGAGTGCTTTTCTGGGCAGGAGCAATGGCTGGGACTTGTGCCTGCAGCTTTCCTCAGTTCATGGGGCCCTGACAGGCACTTCCCACACAATGCTGGGGCAGCGATGCTGGGAGTTAAGTTTGGTTAAGTTCACCAGACACAGAGACTTTTGTGACTGGACTGTCCTGTGTCCGAGAGCACAGCACAGCATCATCTCTAAACATCCCTTGGTGGCTCTGCCCTGTACCTCAGATGTGAGCAGGAACTGAGCCCAGCTCAATTTCTGCTATTTCCTTCCCATTCAGCATGGAGCCAGTGCCTAATCCGGTGTGGATGGATCCTTCCCACATCCTTTGCTGTGTCCATGCAACATGCATGTCCCAGGACAGGGTATTTCCGTGCTTAGCCAGGACTCTGAAACTGTGTGGGCTCGGATGGGGTGTCTGCCAAGGTAAGGCTGGCAGAGATCAGTACACCAGGCGCCATCCCAAAGCAAAGCACTCCCTCCTTGCTTCAGCCGAGGAGGAATTCCCAGTTTGTCCCGGTTTGTTCCTGGAGGAGCATGTGACTGGAGATGAGTGAGTAACAACCCAGAGGAGACCAGAGGCTGTGTTTGCTCCTTCCCCCCGCAGCAGGAGCTCGTCCCCCCGGATGGATGATGAGCTCCCAGTGGATCAGCCTGGCTCCGTGGTTGGCACTTGGCAGCACAGGCACCGCTCCCAGGTGGCAGCCTGGAATTTGTGCTGTGCTGGCGAGGTACAAGCCATTGTTTCTCCCTTGGCAGAGTGGCTGAGCAAGTCCCAGCACAGCTCGACTGGGGACCCTCTTGCTCAGTTTATGGCTGTAATATTTGCATTATTTCTGCTGGCCTCTGTGCCCCAAACACTTCCCCACTCTTGTGAAACTGGGGCTTTCTGCCTTAGAAGGTCTGTGAGATGGAGAAGGCTGTACAATGGGAGAACTGAAACCCAGGTTCATTTTCCCACCCTGTTTTTCTCCAGTGGCCCTTCTGTTCACTCAGGGGCGGAACAGTGAGTCTGATATGACTATCCAGCAGGAGCAGACAGATGGGTCCAGCTGAGACCTCGAGTCACTCCCCAAATCCCTATACAATATTGCATAAGCCACATCTGATCCTTGAAGCTTAGTTTTCTGTGATTACACCTTCCCTGCTACCTGTAGTCTTCCTGAGGCTTCTCCTAAATGCCCTTGTACTGCTTCCTTAGCTCCTGCTGCACCCTGTGGTCCAGGTTGAGATACTTCTGGGAAGGAGAAGGGCATCCTCTGCTTATCCAGGTGGGCACACACACACTTCCCCATGTGAACAAGGTCCTTCTGGAGGCAGAACAGCTTATTTCCAGCTGGGAAGCCAGAGCTCCTGGTCTTTGATAAGCATCTCTCAATACCTGAACTGTTTCCTCAGAGTAAAAGGGACTGAAAGATACTTGTATCACTTTTGTGCAAATATCAGATTACAGCTTAGAAACCAAATTGTCTGCAATTAGATGACTGAATTAAAGGGAAGACAGACAGCAGTGTGTACAGTATGAAGGAAGTTCATTGTTTGCCTGCAGATACTGAAATTTCTTCAGTTTGGTCTCAGAAAAGCACTGTTGTGTCTTTCCAGAGTGGCAACGAATTTGATCTGCTCCTGCTTTCTTCTTTGGGATGGGGTCCAAAGTTAATTCCCTGCAGATCACCTTACTTCATGAATAAGAGGAGCTCCTCCTGCAGTACCTGTGCTGGGAAAAAACAGGTGTGAATGCTGCTGGAGCTGCACACCGGGGCCAGGAGTGACCCCTGAGCTCGGAGATGCTTCTCCCAGCCTTGGGGGGGGTGCTGGCTGGCCAGGAGCAGGGGCTGAGCTGCCAGGGGAAGGGGCAGCGTGCAGCTGGTACTGCAGGATGCCTCAGAACTGCTGGTTCATGCTAGACCTTCCAAAATGCATTGCCCCCTGTTTAAGGAATATAGGAGGAGGAATTGTCTAACAGCAGGAAAGCGTATGAGCCATTAATTGTGCTTTTGCCTGTGATTACACCACCGCTTTTGACTTGGATCACTCTGGGGTCGGGACGTTGGTGCTCATTCCCTTGCCCGGTGCCCCGGACTGTCAAACCCCTGGGAACTTTGTGGGGCAGAATCACAGAGACTGGAAACTTACTTGCTGTGTCGCTTGTGGCACTTGGGGACAGGGTTCAGTGGCGGGTCGCAGCAGTGCTGGAGTAATGCTTGGACTTGGCGGTCTTAAAAGTCTCTTCCAACCGCAGTGCCTCTGTGATTTCACGGTTCCGTGCCTTGCAAGACCAGGTTTCCACCTTCCTTAGGTTGTGGTGCCTCCTGCTGACGGGCTGCGGGACCCTCCGCACTGCGGGACGTTCCGGGGACCCCCCGAGCCCCCCGGGCCGGCCCCGCTCCGCGCTGCGGGGCTGTCGCGGGGCAGGCGGGGGGTCCGAGCCCCGCAGCATCCCCCGCCCCGCAGGGATGCGGGATGCCGGGCTTTGTCCCCAGAGCCGCGCGGTGGCGCGTTTGTCCCGGGAACGGGGTGGCGGAGGGGACGGAACGGGGGTACCACCCCCCACTCCGGGGATGCTGCCCCGAGGCTCAGGGGCATCCCCGGTCCTGCCCGCCTCAGCCCGGGGCCTTTCTGACAAACTTTACTAGTTTTGTTACTTATAAGGCATTCATGTATTATACATGTGACATATTCAACGTTTATACCCTATTTTATTAAGTGCCGCGCCGGAGAGAATCATGGATCCTTATTTAGCTCCATGGGTTGTTTCTCCTTACCCATCTCCAATACGAACGTGCCCCTCAGCTCCTTGCTGGAGAACAGACCATCATACCAGAAGTCATTAAGTTATGGGGCCTGCAGCAAGGCTTAATGACAATTTAAATTAGGAACCTGACTTCTGGCTTGGTAAGATGAGAGCAAATGCTATAATTAGGAAGGCAGCGATTTCTCCGTGACCTTTTATTTTTAAAGTGTTTTAAATGGCCTGGTCTTATCCACAGAGATCCCTTTCTCCCTTTTCCCCTCCCTCTCTCCCTCCCTCCCTCCCTCCCTCCCAAGTTTCTCTAATGTGGGTCGTGCCTCCGTGCTTGCAGGTGGCACAGTACAGAATCTGCATTTTGCTTCTTCAATGTTAAAGTGTCTTTGAAATATGGTTTTGCATCTAATGCAGAGTGTAATAAAAAGACTTTAAAGAGCTGCTGACGCCTCGTGGAAAAGTGAAAAACATTCTGTTGAGAAACAATCCTGCTGGGCTGTCTTATCTGCTGTTCCCTTTGCTCATTTTTGATAGCAAGGGGCACTATAAATATACATAGCTATACATAAAAATGAGAAACCTTGGCAACCAAAGAGAAGGTTGGTTGTTTTCTCGTGTTCCCTTGCTGTGGGCAGGTGGGTGTGGGTAGACGGAGTTCATCAGTCTCGTTTCATCTTCACAGCTCCTGCACTGAGGCTGTGGCCGTTTGTTGAGTGTTGGACTGAAAGGGAGTCACGTACCAGTGGATTATTTTTTCCTAGAGGTCCTTGTTAACCCTCTAAAAATAGCGGCAGTGGTTTCTGGGGCACTCTGACAAGGTTGGCGGTGGAACAGAAACGCAGCGACGCTTCAGAGCCGGCGGCCGGGAGCCACCATATGGCGATGGGGGCCAGGGCTCTGTGCTGTGGCTCCCCAGGGAAGGGGCAGTGCCAGGCTGGGGTGGCTCCCTGTGCCTGCCTGGCTCCAGGGCAGAGCCCTCCCAGCATCAGGCCGAGCTGCTGGGTCACCCCGAGGGTGATGGTGGGCAATGCAGAGTCAGGCACAGGGACAACACCCAAAACCCACGGCAACTCCTTCAGCCTGCACTGCAGGACACAGGAACTGCCTTGTGGAACTGACAACAGAATTGTTGTGGCCGTAAACGAGACCCCCCACAGGCAGATTTCTGCTGCGAGGAGTGACTTGGATTGTTTCCAAATGACTGGGCAAAAGAATCTGCCTGATCCCTTCCTTTCTGACTGCTCTTGCAGAGCACTGCTCTGTGAGGAGCCCGGCAGGGACTGCTGGGCAGGGCTCAGCCTCTGTACAGCGGATGGAAAAGCTGCCTCTGGGAGCCTGGGCCACAGAGGGGAGCTGGGGTCCTGCAGATGGCACCCGCTGCGTTGCTGAGCTCAGTGCTCCTTGGCTGGTAAGTTTTCCAGTAATTTTCCCAGGCAAACGATGCACCTGCCACGGCCGCAGGAGAAAATGTTTGTTGCCATATCCATCCGCTGTGCAGAAAATGAGAAGTTATTTTGGCACTGAAGTGCTGTGCTCCCCTCCAAAACTGCACCTTGTTCACGCTGTCATGGATGGGAAAACTTGAACAGCAGAAGGTGGGCTGAAACCGCATCAGGTGTTGCAAGATGTTTTCCTGCCATTAGCATTTTCTGAAGTAGTGAAATTCTTCATTTCTACCGAAATTCTCGAGTGCACTGTGAGCAAGGCACATGGAGAAGGAATGTTTGGACAGAGGGTTTCCAGCACGGGTGTGCCAGGGCTGAGTGATGTGTGGCAGGGCAGGCATGTGGAAAACGCCCCTTTTCAGTACGACAAGGCAAGCACTTGCCTGCTGAATAAGGCAATCCAATTTAAAATCAAGGGTTAATTGGGAAGCTGATATGAAACAGGTCTGCACACTCCAGAGTGGTACTGTGGGTGGCTACAAATCACAGGTAATGTTTACATGGAATTGCAGCTCTGTGAGGTGCCACCCAAGGCTGATGAGTTTCCTTTAGTAACCTGGAGTATGCATGGTTTCCAGATGTCTCTTATTTAATACTAAGAAATACTAATTTTTTTATTTTGCTTTCCTGCACTTGTGACTTGATACTCCTTGGAATTATGGAAGTGACGTACAGGTATGTTCTTCCCAGAGCAATCCAGCCGTGCTGCATGAGTGGGCTCAGACATCTGCATAGTATCATTCCCCTGTCACTAGCTCATGGTGGTATAATTAGAAAAGTCATTAATCCTTGCTCAGCAGTGCTAGAAACTATTTATAGCAGGGTAGAAAACCCTGCACGTGAGGCGAGGGTGGGTATGGAAATTGCTTCTGGAAGGTGATTTGCTTCTGGGAGGGAACTTCCCTGACCATGTGCAGACAGGTGCAGTCTGCCTGCTCTGACCGAGGTCTCACACTCTGGGCTGGCCAGGGGGGATTGCTTTGGGCATCCCCTGCAGGCTGCCAGCATCCCAGGCTTGGGAGTCCTGGGGAGAGCCTGTGGAAGAAGGCTCTTATGGGTGTCTGCCCAGCTGGTTGGCCTCTCCCATGGCCGTGGGATGTCCTGGCAGACCCCTGATAGCCACTGGCCTGCCTGCCCAGCCCCAGCTGCTCCCTGTGCTGGCAGTGCTGCAGCAGCAGAGGGCAGGGGTAGGAAGCCAGGAGCACAGCTCCCCATCTGTGCTGCTGCCTGGGGCTGGCAGCTTGTGCCTGCATCCCACCCCATGCTCCTCACTCCTGGGCTCAGCCATCAGGGAGTTTTCAGGATGCTTTGGCAGGTGAGGGCCCATGACGCCTCTCTTCCTGCTCGGGGACTCCTGTGGCAGCTGTACCTGTTCACTCGGTGTGTTACCACTCTGTGACTCCAGGCTGATGCTGGTGGTGTGGGCACAGGTTGGTCCCTGTGCCTCTGAGCCAGAGGAGAATCTGGGGCGTTAGCCATGCTCAGGAAGCCACAGGCCAGGGAAACTGCTATTTACAGGCTTCTGAGATGCAGCTCTGCCCGGGCTATGGTCCATGTTTTCCCTGTGCAAGAGCCAATCTTTCCACTACAGGGGCTCCATCATCTCCCAGTGCTTGGGCTTTGCCCTGGTGCCATCCCCCCACTGCCCATTCCACATTCCCAGCACCAGAGCATCTGCTGCAGGAGGGAGAGCTGGGAGGATCCCTGAACTTTCTGAAGCAGAAAAGAGGCCTCAGTGGAGAACTGCTGGGTGTTGGACGCGTGCGAGGAGCCTGCAGAGCTGGCGTGGAGGTGACCACTGCTGAGGAGGGCAGGCAGCTGTGGCAGTGGGTGCTGGGGAGGCGCTGGGGGAGCTGTGCTGGGGTCAGCTGAGGTGGCATCGATCCGAGAAACGCTCCCGTTGTCAAGTTAAACACTTCACTGGGTTTTGCCTAGTGAGGCACAAATCGCCTGTCTGTGTGCTGGCAGCCAGGCAGCAGCGTAACCACAGGGGAAATATGTTTCTGTCTGGGCTCGCTGCGTCTTCCAGGCTTTGCTGGGAGGATTTCTCAGAAGAAAGCGGAAAATTATTTTAGCCTCTGAGATTAGTGGACCAAGCCTTGCCCTCCTCAATAATGGGACTGAAATCCCTCTCAGAGATGCTTAGTGGGCAGGTGCTCCCTTTGCTGCTGGGCTGGGGAGAGGTGTGGGATGAGGGAGAGGACCTGTTGGAAACGGGACACCCACTGTTTCACCATTGCAGGAAATCCCAGTGCTGGCTTTGGCTGTCAGAAGCAGCACTCGGGCTCTGTGGTGTGCCTATGGTGTGCCTGGATGATAAAAGGTGACCTCGGAAATTGCAATTCCAAACATCTTCCCCTCTCTGGGAACCATGGCATTGTTCCCAGTGTTTCAGGCTGGGACTGCCTGGGGCTCTTTGTTTGAGCTCCCTGGGTGCTGCAATTCTAGCACGGAGCTTAGGTTGCTCTTCCAGAGCCGGAAATCCTGGGAGGCGGCTGCGGATCAGCCTTTTGTTATCCTGAGGATTAAAAACTGCAGTTGGGGATGAGCTGACAAAATCAAAGTAACTTATCTAGGGACATCCCGCGGGCATATTTAGCAGTGTGATGGAACCAGGGTCAGCCACTCCTTCAGGTTGTTTCAGTCAGCATGAGCTGGCAGGAGGGCCCACGAACCTCGGTGAAGAAGCACAGAGTATTTTAAACATGCTCAGCAAACTTTGTTTTGCAAAGAACCTGCTGCTGACCACTCTGCTTGCACTGCTGAATGCCAGGGAAGGAGAAGCCCAGAGAGCATCGTGCCCCAGAAGCAACTCTGAATTGTGGCTGTGGCAAAGGCACAGGGGCTGCCCGGGCAGCTCTTGGGGCACAGAGGGGTGGGTGGGCTCCTGGCTGTGCCCTGACAGCCTGGCAGACCCAGGGTTTGGGAACTCTGACAGGAGGCTTTGCCTAAGCCTCTGTCTCCTTCCTCCAGATAAGCCGAGCAGCTGCTGTGCCCCAAGCCAGTACTGCTTTGTGCTCTGCATCAATCTGCCACCTCTGTTCTTATCGGGAACAGGAACTGGATTTGAGAGAGGAGTGGTGCAGAGCCAGAGGCAGCTCTCACCTGCCAGTGACACCAGCTGCTCTGCTCGTCCCACGTGGCACTGGAAATGAGGTCCCGGTTCAGGCAGGGTTTGCTGCAAGGATGTCTCATAAACAATGTGCAGGTGATGTGCCTTTGCCTACGATTTCCTCTCCTCTTTGCTCGCCAGTGCAGGAAAGGGAACCTGGAGAGCACAGTAGAGCCCAAGGGAGGGAAGGGAAATAGCAAATGCAGAGAGGAACACCAGATGTTGCTGCATTGCATAGTTGGAGCATCATTTTCCCTCTCCTCAGAATTCCCTCTGAATCCACAGGCTGACGTTCAATTAGAGGCGTTCCAGGGGACGGCCTGGAGTGATGTCCCCTGCACAGTGTGGCATTCACCTTGTGTCAATTGTTTTATCGGAATGATGAGATAGAAAGTAGATTTTTAAAGTGAAAGATGCAGCTCTTTGCAGCCATCCCCCTCCGTCTGACAAGGTGACCTACACCCAGGCCTGGTGCTGATGTGCTTGGGCAGGTTCTGCAGTGTCCTTTGGTGTGCTCTGATGTGCAGGCACTGAGCTGTGAACACACACAGGAGCTGGGCCTCCCCGTGCCTTGTGAAAACCCAAGGATTAATTTCCCTTTGCTCGTTTCACTTCCACCAGTGCCTTTGCCTTGCCCCTGACCTGTGCCATGGCACTGATTAACAAAATGCCCTTGAAGAAGTGGATTTCTCTTTTTCCTCTCTGGGGAAAGGAAGGTAAAGAGCTTTTACACAAGGGTAGATCAATATTCCTGCAGAGCCTGGTTCTCTGTTGTCTTTGGGGCCCTTTGCTGTCCCAGGGCTGGGGGTCCCATGTGGGGAAGCCCCCAAATGCTGCTGTGCTTGATGAGGGCTTTGTCTTTGGCCCTGCTTGAAGGGGATTGGCTCCCTGCACATCCTGATGTTTAAGTAATACCAGTTAATTGCCAACCAGATAATAGGTCTGTATTTATTGGTGGTTGAAAAATACTTTGCAGAGCAGCCTTGTGGGGTGGTGGTTACTGGACCATGTGCATGCCATGGGCAGTGCTTAGCTTGGCCTTTGGGAGGAAGCAGGGCTGGTGGAAGAGGCAAATTAGATCAACGTGACTGCCCACCAGAGTAAAACTAGAGAGAAATGGATTTTTTCTTACGGAAGGGAAAAACATAGAGTTCCTATAAAACCACAAGCATTCTGAAATAATTCACAGCATAGAGCAGAAAGGTCTCAAGGTGGGAATGGGCTGGACCTGGCCTGACCAGGATGCTGTGAGGGGGAAGAACACCCTGGGTGGCTCAGGGTGTGTGCAGGGGCAGGCTGTGAGTGTTGGGAAGGGAATGTTCATGCAGGTGGCACAGGAACATCTCAAGAACCAGATTGAGACATTATCAGAGTGTTTCCTTCCCAGCCAGCATCAAGTTTATTCATCTGTCCTGATCTTCTGCATCCAGGGGCACTGTCTGAGGCAGCACAGCATGTCCAGAGCCTTTCCAGGGAGGAATCAGCTTCAGTTTGTGCTCTGCTTTGTTCTGTGGCTGTGGCAACCTCTCCCTCTTTGGAGAATAAGATGTTAAAGAGCTTTTGAAAATGATCAAACCCTTCAGCTTTGCTACTGTGATTAATCAATCACAGCTGCTGCTTTACAGCTCCTTGTTTTGATGTGTTTCAGGTTGTTCCAAAGTTAGCCCAGCTTAGGGCCAGGAAACACATTCCTGAGCCCTGCAGGGTGCTGGGATGGAGCAAACGCTGAATTTTCAACTTTATTTCCAACATTTTTTGTGCCGATGCTGCCATTCATTACCAGGGAGCATGGGATGCTCCTGGGAATTACATAATCCTAAAAAAATGTGAGGAAGAGATTTAAGAACTATCTCCTCTCTGGATGGCAGCTGCATCATAGCAAATATTGTCTGATCTGCCCTTCTTAGCGCAGAAGTATCTGAGACTCCAGGTGGCGGCTCTAAAGAGTTTGTGTCAGTTTTGGAGGCTTAGTTAAATGTTTCTTAGCACTTATTTTTTACAGCTAAAGAGCCAAGCAGGATCATGAAGCACCACAGCTCAGATAGTTTGTAAATCTGCTGTCAAGCAGATTAAGCTGGAAATGGAAAATTTGTTGGTGAAGTCTTTTCTCTTCTTTCTAATATTTGTGTGAGGGAGGGTAATTTAAAGTCCATTTCACCATGAGGTGAGGCCCCAGGTAAGCCATTGCTCCATGATGCGTGCCACAAGTGCTCTCCATAAAGGTGAATTGCTTACGGTGCTTTGCTTTTATCAGGCTCTGGCAAAGCCGGCACCTGCACAGCAGAGCCGGCTGGGAACAAAAGGGGGAGTCCTGTAACTGCCCTGATTAGCCAGATGTTCAGGAGGGGAATGATGAACACTTAGTTTCACCTGGCTTTGGAAGCAGAGGCACAAAACACCCATTCCGTATCTCGGCAGGTAAGATGAGTATGTCCCTGTTCCTCCCGACTGCCTTGAGCTGCAAAGCCTTTAAGCTATCCCCCCTCCCTCCTGGAGACCCAGCACCCTGCTGAGGGACATTATAGAGATGGAGGGAGGTGGAGCAGAGCCAGTTTAATTGCCTTTGTCCTGGTTGTTTGCACAGCCTTACACCTGGAAATGTCACCTCACAAGGCTTGAAGCACAAGGTCTCTCTGCTCCATCACGTCCCCATTTCTTACCTCACCTGCAAGGCTCATCTGCTGGGAAATGAGGTGTCTGCCAATTCAGCAGAGCTGGGATAGAAACCTTCCCTAGCACCAGCCAGTCCTCACCCTCCTGTACTTTGCAGGCAGAAGGGAGGGTGGTGAGATGACATTGCTGCAGGAGTGTGTTGGCAGAGGGATGGTGTATGGGACACCGTGGCTTCCAGGACTGTCAGTGTGACTTCTGAAGTGGCTTTGCCTGGGGGTATCGTGCACAAAGATAAGGGAAATCCAGCCTCTTTCCAGGTTCAGCTGTTGCTGGATTTCAGAATGGAGAGACGGTTTGGTTTGAGCCTGGCTCTCCATCACAGGCTCCAGGGTGCATGTGCATGCTGCAGTATTAGGGCTCGTCTCCTCATTGCATATGGTTTGCAGGGGTCTGTGTGTGCCCCAGTTTCTCCTTCCCCTGTTTATTGCCTTGCTCTCTTCTGCTCTGCCTCTGGTCTGGGGCACGGGTTCATTGCCTGTTGCCTCCTCTGCCAGTCCTGCTTGTGCAGGGACTTGTCTCCTGCTTGTCCCCATGCGCTGTGTGTGGCAGGATCCTGCAGCGCTCACCCCATAAATCCAGGGTATAAAAATCAGTGTGTCATCTGGGGAAGTTTGAGTCAGTAAGTAAATATGTTCCCCCTGGCACCTATGATACCCTTCACAGCCTCTGCCCTGCAAATCAGACCCGCTCATCCTTCTGTTTTCACAGTGAGGAAAATCGCTGTGGAATGGCTTGGGTTGGAAGGGACAGCAAAAATCATCCAGTTCCAACACCCTGCCCTGGACAGGGACACCTTCCACTATCCCAGATTGCTCCAAGCCTGGTCCAGCCTGGCCTTGGACACTTGCAAGGATGGAGCAGCCACAGCTCCCCTGGGCAACCTGTGCCAGCGCCTCAACCAACCTCACAGGGAGGAATCACCTCCCAGATCTGATCCAAATCTCACTTCTTTCCGTTCAAATACGTTCCCCCCTCGTCTTGTCTCTCTCTGTCCGTAGCAGAGCTGTCCCCCGGGTGGCGGCCGGGGCGGCTCTGCTGTGTCCGCACCCGCCCATGCCGGGGCTCGGTCCCGGGGGCTGCGGGACCAGGGTGGGCTGTCGGGGGCTGCGGGGGTCGGAGGGGCCGAGGATTGCCGGGGTCTGCGGGACCAAAATCTGCGGGGGCCAGCGG
>VXBX01001910.1:113560-223987 GCA_013400415.1 Scytalopus superciliaris | reverse complement strand
TGCGAGCGGTCCGGCCCCGCGCCCGGTGCCGGTGTTTTCCCGGCGGAGTTTCCCCGGAATGCTGTGCTCCCTTGTGAGGCGGACAGGCCTGCGGGACCCCCGGGGGCAGCCCCTGTGCCGGTGGTCGGTGCAGCTCAAGATGCTTTGGCGGAATGGGCTCTGCACAGCCGTCCCTACGGTCCGGCGTGCGATGGGGAGCGCCGGGGGCTGCGGGATGCGAGCGTGGGTTTCTGCAGGCGCAGGAAAACAACCCTCTTCTTCCCTGTTGTTTGGGAAGTTTGGAGAACTTCCCAAGCCAGCAGGTCGTGGGGAGCCAAAGCAGGGCTCCGGGGAGGCAGCTGAGCCGGCGGCCGGAGCCGCGGTCCCCGGGGACAGCGCTGACCGCCTGCAGCGGCTCTCCGGCCGGCCAAGGGGATGGCCCGGGGGGCTGCCCGGCCCCACGTGTTGCACTGGGGGGTGTCCGTCGGGCAGAGGCAAGACAAAGCTGTCCGCGACACAGCGGGATCGAGTGGCACCTGGTTTGGGCTGTGTGGAGGATCTCTGGCGAGTGACCTCCTGAGCCGTCTGGATTGCTGGCGATCGCTATTCCTCGGTTAGTGATACCAGCCCTGGGCAGTGCTCCCCCGGTTCCTGATGCTAATCGTGCTCCGGTTGCTGCCCTTGGGGCAGCCGCACGCTCCTTTTGCCCTCCTGCGATTCTGAAGTTACCCGAGTGCGCGGTATTGGATGAATAGATTTGCAAAAGATTTGCCGAGCGTTGAGGAGAAGAGTTAAAATTCACCAGTTTGCGTCTTCTGCATGAGGTTGTGCTGTTTGCTCTCGCAGGAACACGTGCAGTCCCTCTGCAAAACACAACCAGCCCCGGGAGGGGAGAGGTGAGGAGGAGGAGGGGGGGATGCTGTTGGGGAAGGGCGGCTCGGGGAGGGGGGCGCTGGGCAGAGGGGCTTCAGCTTTGGGGCCCTCGTCATTCCACAGGAAGGGGACAGTGACCTGGAGCATTGTCCGACATTGTTTGCACTGTGCTGTGGGGAGGGGAATGACAGGGACCTGATAAACAGTAAGAGGTATTTTGCTAAAGGTTCTAGACAGTGACTCATCTACTGTAGGAAGGGACAGGAGGGAGGGGCCGCACAGGAGCTTTCTAGAGTAAAAATGGGTCTTTCCCCCTGATTAAAGCAGAAGCAGGAGGTCAGGAATTACTCCCAGAACATTGTAGACCTGTGGGTTATAAACCTCCTGATGCAAGTGCCTCCTGCATCCCTGTCCCTGGGGAGAGTCCTGCCTTCTGGCCATGTCCTGGGATGGAACCGTTCCAAAATTTGGGGTGATTTCCAGCCCTCACAATTGATCTTATCTGATCATTCTTAGTCACTTCTGAGTCACTCCAAATAATTGATCCTTCTCTATACATTGCACCACGATTCTCCGTGTGCCTGGCTGGCTGGGGTGTTCCAGAAGTCATTTCCCCTGGCTCTGAGTTGTTCAGTCTTAACTTTACTCCCACATCCAGCCTTCCTGCCTCAGACCTTCTCTGCCCTCCCCTGCCCTGGACAGCCCAGATGAGGTGCAGGGCTGCTGCCTTTCACTTTCGCAGGTGTGCTGCACCCTGAGAGTCCTCCCCAGCTCTTTGTGGCATTGCTGGCTGCGCCCTCTTGAAAAGGTGTCTGTGTAAGGAGTTTTGCTGATATTTGCCTGGATTTGGTTTATTTGCTGCTTCCAGTTTGCAGAGGAATTGGTGCAGCTGGTTGGTCCTTGCTGACTGAGCACCTCACTCCCAGCAAGCAGCCTGCTTCCTCTCCCTGGGGATTTATGGCTTCTGCACCACCTCTCCCCCTCTTCCTGCCTGTGGATTTACCTGGGGATGCTGATGGCTGGGCTGGGCTGGCTGTGGATTTATTATCCCTCCCCGCAGGAGTGTTGCAGGGAGCAAGGAAAGATCCCCAAGCCCCCCCAACAGAGAGCCCTCATCCCCTGTGTCAGTGGTCGAGGGGAGACAACAATAGTGGGGGTTTGTTGAGAATTTTTCCTATTCAGGGAGCAACTTTTGACCAAAGGTTGGCATCTTTTTGAGAACCATGAGTCTCTAGGCAGACTCTTTTTCATTGCAAGGTGTTCTTTCAGAGTCAGGAGGGCTCCCCAAACCCTAAATCCTCTCAGAAACCCTCTCTCAGAAACGACTACAGATGAGATGGGTCCTGGGGCTCACGGGGCTGGCCCTGGCTGGGCCCTGCACTGGGTATCTTCAGGTCTGGGTGTCTCGATTTATCTGGGTTAAGCTCCCAAGGAAAGAGGTGTGACTTGGGATCCAGAACTGGTTTGAGAGATCAGAACTGGGCCAATTTCTAGGCCAGAATGGGGTTGCTGATGCCCCCAAGGACAGATTTGGGTACAGAAACAGGTGAAGGTCAAGGTTTCCCATTTCCCTCCATTGCATGGGTGCCTTCTCCTGCTGAGTGCAGAGAGGGTCATATCCCTGACAGCTGCTGGGCAGATAGCAGGACATATGGAAGCTTTATTATTCCTTTCAAAGCATGAAAAACACCCCTTGCTGAGAAGTACTCTAGCTGTGAAGTGCAGACGTGGCTGCCCCCAGGAATAGCAGCAGCCTCAGGGAAAGGGGAGGAAGCTTTCCTCGGTGCCACCTCACCCTCTGCAGAGAGTGTTTGCTGTGTCTGCATCCCCCAGGGGAAGGTTTAACATGACCAGGCTTTGCTGTGACCCTCAGGCAGCGTGGTGGGTGAGAGAGATGGCTGAATGGGACATTTCAGTTCTCCTGCGATTTCCAGGGTGCTTTGTTGGCACCACACTCAATGCCCTCCAGGGAAGGCTGTGCCAAATGCTCCTTTGCAGACCTGCTGGGGTGGCAAGGAGCCAGCCCAGGCAGTGCACAGGTCATGGGGCACCTCTGGGTGCTGAGGGCTCCCTGTGCCCTGCCCAGGACACAGCAGATACCCATGCCCAAAGGCTGCCCTGCTCCATCCTGCAGCCAGCTTGAGAGGTTTGGTTAAGCAGGTGCTTATCTACAGGCATATGTGTGGGTAAGTTTAAAACGTCAAGAGGAATTAAATACATATTTTTCTGGGCTGTGGCTCGTGTCAGAGCACAGGAAAACAAAGGGTTTTCCAGGGTCGCTCGTGCCCTGCTGTCAGCTCGTGCTTGCTCAGCCCGGCTCTTGCACAAGAGCATTTGGGTCTTTGTGTTTCTGGTCACCTTGCAGCAGACACAGGCGGTGGTTTCAGCTCCTCCTTTGCACCCTGTTCTGCTGACAGCTGCGTTTTCCTCAGCCCAGAGGTGTGAACGCTTTACCTGCCACCACCTTCTGCTCCTGCAGGGCAGGGGATGGCGTTTTGCAGGGGACTGGGGGGAGCCAGCCGTGCCACTCACTTCTTCATTATCAACTAGAAAGAAATAAAGTTGCAGAGAGATCAGATTTTGAGAAAGACCCAGAGTTCCAAAATGCTCCCAGAGGATAGATCCCTAATTGCTCTCTAATTGCATTAGAGTTTAATTTGTTGTTGTTTTTACTGTAATGTTCCCATTTTTCTCGACAGTTTGCTTTGTTCCATTAACTAGAAATAGCTGGAGATGAATATTCACAATATCAAAACTTGCCTGTTGTGCAATGCTAGACAGGTTTTAGGCCTTTAATGTGCTGGCAGGGGACTCACACGCGGGTTGCAGCGCTCGCCCCGTGGCAGCATTTTGCCTGTACGTGCAGGTTGAGCCCTGGGAGTTTTGGTGGCCGCTGTCCTGCTTCCAGGAGACACAGAAAGCTGAGCTGAGCTGGCCCCGGAGCAGCTCACGGGCAGCTGCACTTCAAAGGGCTTGTTTAATCCATTTCTCCTGAGCGCAGGGGGGGAGCAGGTCTGGAAATGAAACTGGGAAGCTTCAAAAAAGGCTTTCAGGATCTTCATTTAGAAAGCAATAGGGGAGAAGAATATTGCTGCTCTTAATTTCAAAGCAGAAGTATATTTACTTTGCCTTATTAAAGAGGAAATCGGGTAGAAGATGTAGTTAAGCTTGGACCTGCTTCTTGCCAGTGCGTCTTTTTCGGTGAAACAAATCCTGAAGGTAGGAGAGTATAAATAAACCTTTCCATTCTATCAGCCTCAGTACTTGAGGCCCTAGAGGTGTCACCTGTCTCTTGCTTTGATGCGCTTGCTTGTGTATCACATACATGTTACTCGTGTGTGACACACAGGACACCTGAGCAAAGCTCCATCTGCCCGTGAGCACGCACGGCTCTCGGGAAACAGCGTGAACACGAGGGGACATGGGGGAACTGCACTGTGAGCTCAAAACTGCTCCTAAATATGATCCAGCCGCTTAAAAACAGTGGGTGGACCTGGTGGTGAAGTGAGATATTGATATTTAAAGCTGTCTTGGAGGATGCAGCCAGAGACGTGACACCCAGCAGCGAACTGCGAAGGTGAGACATGCTCTGGTTTCAAAATTCACCGAGAAAACGGGAAGAGCTCGGAGCGCTGGATCTGCAGCGCCTGGAGTGGCTTGTCAGAAACCCCAGGAACGGGATGGAATTGAACACCCACTGCTTTTGAAGCCGTAAATTAGTCAGTTAAACCCGCTGTTGCACAGAATGCCGTGCAGGGCCCTCTATTATCTAATGTATAATAATAAGCACATGTGAGCTGATGGTGTTAGAGGCACAAACTGTGGCCTCAGCGTGTGATGAGGGTGCTCAGGCTGGCACTTCTGCTCTCAGCCATAACCTTAAATCCCAGGACACTGGTGTCTTCCATGCCTGTGCTTGCCACCTCCAAGCTTCAGAGTCTTGGCTGCAGTTGCAGCACGTGGCAGAGAGCGCCAGAGTTAAGCCTGACTTAAAATGAAAACTAATTAATCAATTCTGTGTTTTCCATCCTACAATGCCACTGGTGAAAGCGTCAAGATGATAACTGTGTGGATTCAACTGCTCATTTGAAAATATTGAGCAATTAGACAAGTTTATGGCAATATTATTTCCTGCCACCAGAGATGCTTCACGATACTACTAATTGTAGCGATAATTAATCCATCTAATTTTCAAGCACATGGCTGTAGTTCATGGTAGTCTGGCAGGGACAGGAGCCACACAGAGTGTGGGGGCCCATTATTTTCCCTCTGTAATTGTCAGTGGGTTTCCCTGCACTTCCAGCTTGCTGAGCCAGCGTGAGGAGGTGCTGGGCTGTGGCTCCTGGGGGCACAGACTGGGGGGCTCCAGGGGTTTCCCACATCTGGGCACGGCAGAGGGACACGAGGAGCCAGTTCATAGTGCCCTGTCTGACAGCGGGCAAGAAAGGACGTTACAGAGCAGCAGGAATGTTTTTGGTTTTGCTGAACATACAAAAAGCATTTTTGAGCCTTTTTTTCCTCCCTGGCCAGACTGGAAGGCTGATGGCTCTGGCTGCAGGATAACCTACAAATCCCACTTGGAAAACTGGTGTTTGCGTGAAACACATTAACTTGTTTTAGTGCCCTTCTATTGCTTCTGAGTGCCACAGGGGGTGCCTAATAAATACTGTAGGAATAGGAGTCTCCAGACTGTGCAGGGAGAGGGAGACCTTTCCAAACCTGTGAGTCAGAGCCGCTCTCCAAAAGGAGCAGCCGGTGCCCAGCCTGGAGTGTGCCCGACTCCAGCCCTTCTGCAATGGCAGTTTCATTTCTCACTGACAAAAACAAATCAGTTTGCATTTCTGGAGACCCTTTGGCACACGGAGCCGGAGCACTGCAGTGGGCATTGGTGGACCATTTCTCATGGCTCATCTGTTGGTAAGGGACAGAATAGTGGGTTTTTTTCTGGAGGGGAAAATGAAGCATGAATTATCTGAGTGGCTTGCTGAGATGCTTCCAAATACAAGGGAGGTCTGACATAAAATTTAAAAGTCCAGCATGCTTCTGCTCAGCGTGGCTGAGCGTGGGAGATGTTCCTGCCTCTTAGAGTGAATGCAAAGAAAAGGAGGGTTTTGTTTTCTCTTTTTTAAATTGAGGATGGGCAAAGAAAAGGCTGTAGGAAGGATGTAAATATTTTGTGTTTTACTTAAGGTAAAGCTCCTTGTTTGTTGGTGCTCACAAAGCTAATTGACAGATTACATGATAATAAGAAGGAGTTTAATGAAATCTGCTGATACCCGTCAGAGGATGTGGAATTTGGATGCACAGTTAAATTAGGCCAGGGGTTTAGCTCCTCCGTGCTAACTGGGGGACTCTGGAAGCATTTACATTCCTGGTGTCTGGCTTCTAAATCATTTAACTGATGACAAGAAGCTGTAGCAGGGAGCTGTGGCTGAAGGAAGTGGAGTCCATCAGTCACTGCAAGCAGGGAGGGCTCCTGGCCAGAGTTGCTGAGCTGCCTTGGAGGCACCTGGGCTCCTGTAAATCCTCACTGGGTGGCACTTGGTGAGGCAGCTCTGGCTGGCCAATACAGGAGGGGTGAGGGACCATCCCAGGGAGGGGAGAGGAGCTCAGCCAACCCGCTGGAGCTCAGCTGACAGCGGGGATAACCTCGAGCACCTCTGTCTCTGCTGCCTCTAACTTGTTTAACCTCTGCTGGGCAGGGAGTGTTTGCTGCTGTCGGCAGCAACATTAAACTCATCTGGGGTTAGTGCTGCGTGAGGCTGAAGCTGGTTTTTGGGAGAGGTGCTTTAGCTTAGCCAGCTAGGCCAGCATGCAGGCTTTTATCAGGGATCCAGAATTAAAATAATCCCCCATCAGCGATGGACAGATTTGTTCTCTGGAGGCCTCTTCTAAGCCCGCTGCCACCTTACATGGCTTTGCCTCTTGGGTTTCTGAGCTGAAGCTGATGGGGACTGACAAGCCCTGATTATGCAAAGTACCAGAGGCGACGGGCTGCCGGCATGGGATTCGGCTTGCCTCGCTTCCTGCCGTTTTGTATGTTATTAGGGAGCCACAGGAAAGAAAAAAAAAAAAAAGAAAAAAAAAGAAGTAGGTCCTGCTTATCCAAAAATAAACGCGGTGCCCTGATGGTGACTGCAGAGCGGGGCTGTGCGGGGGCTGCTCCCCGGCGGCTCCCCCCAGGCACAGGCGACCCCCAGATTTCGGGGTGCCAGCAGCCCCTCCGCGCCGAGGAGGTTTGCGCGGGGTATCTTTTTGGGAGAGAAGCCGGCGTTTCCATAGCAACCGCGAGCATCACATGGTAACCCCGGCTCTGCGGCGTGTGAGCCCCGCGACGCCCCGACGGCCGGCGGGGAGCGTGGGGGTCCCCAGGGGCTGCGGCAGCCGGGGGNGGGGGTCCCCAGGGGCTGCGGCAGCCGGGGGCCGTGGCTGGGGGCACAGGGAGCTGCCAGCGCCCCTGGGCGGTGGGGTGGGAGGGAGAGGAGCAGGCAGCGGGGCTTTGGACCTGGCTGTGCCGGACCAGGATGGGGCTTGGCCAGGGTTTGATGGAGGGGAGTCTGTCCCTGCGGGGAGCTGCCCACACCAGCCGGGTCCCGGGGGCAAGGGCCATCCTTTCCCACTGCCTCTGGCTCCAGCATCCCCGCCACCTCGAGTGCCACCTCTGCGAAGCTTGCACAGCTCACCTTTTAACCTTTCTTTCATGAGGTTTCTGGGCTGTCCCTGCTCCCCAGGGTCGAGCTGTGCTGGAGTGAGAGACAGAGCCCCATCCCTGGAGTGTGCAGGGCACAGAATCAATGCCCCCGAGGCACGGGATGTGATTGCTCTCTGTTCAGCTCCTACAAACTGTATTAAGCAGTCTCAATATATCAATCTCCTTTTTGAAATGTATTTATATTCAAGTCAGCACATGTTTGCAATTAAACCCTGCCACACGATGGAGCGTGAATAATTAGAACAATTCATGTGCATGAGGGGATACTCGACGTTTGGAGGGAAGGGATGGTGCCACTCCCAGAACTGCAGTGTGGCTCCCTCTAAACTTGGCAGCGTCCTTTCCTCATCCCCCCCGAGGCAGTTCGGGGCAGGAGGGCTTGTCCCCGCTGCACTCCCAGATCTGTCCTTTGCTCTCTGAGTCCCTGTGCCTGTAATTTCCTCCGCTTGCTCTTTGTTCCCACTTCAGACAAGGCAGTAGGTCAAAAAGTCACCGGCTGGATTTTGCTGCCAGGCGTAAGCTCAAGTCTCATCCTCTGCTGCCCAGCCAGGTGGGTGCTGTGCTGCCTGGCGTGGGGCAGGCAGCACCTTGGCCTTCTGCCTGGAGAGCATCACCTGTCCCTCCTGGCTTCCCTCTGCCAGAGGGCACTGCTTTTTCTGATGTGTTCATCAGACTTGTTTTCTTGCTTGGTTCTATTTATAAATAGTACCTTGATGATTAGGTGAGGAGATGGGAACATCTGGCACCTTTCCCCCCACCTCAGAGTTCATGAGTCTTGGCAATTCAGTGAGACATCCCTGGCAGTTTCCTCCCCACAGTGTGGGAGCTTTTTTAAAAGACCATGCCTCTTTGAAAACACAGTCTCCATCCATTGAGAGGGCACTGTTGCTGTATGAATGTCCTTTTCTTAGTCCTGGCAAACACAGAATCCCAGAATGGTTTGGGCTGGGAGAAGCCTTAAAGCCCATCTCATTCCAACTGCCTGCCATGGGCAGGGACACCGTCCACTAACCCAGGTTGCTCAGAGTCCCATCCAGCCTGGCCTTGGGTGCTTCCATCAAGAAGTCAATCCCAGTAAAGGAGCAACTTGCCTGCTTACTCTGGGGGAAGTTGTGTGAAGTTGGGCATTTGGGTTGCTCGGGTTGAGCCTCATCTTCACTGAGGCACCATCTGCCCCGTGTGGCTCTCCACAGCCTCTCCTCTGTGTGCTGACACATGCAGCAGCCACGTGCAGGATCTCTCCTGCTCCCCAGCTCATGCCACACACAATCTTGTTCTGATTTTCAAGGCTCCAATAAAGCGTGTCAAAATGCATCAAAGACTGAGTGCAGAAGTGAGGCAGATTGACTCTGTGGAGGATTTAGGGAATGGAGGGAGTAGGGATAACCCCCAAACCAAACAAGCACTGTGGGGAAGGTGAAGCATGGCAGAGATGGCAGATGTGCAACACAGCTGGAGGAACACGGAGCATCTTTGATTTGGCAGGAGAATGGGAAACCCTGAAAATAGCACACACATCCTCTGGAGATGTGGCTCCTGGGGAGTTCTTTGTGAGAAGGGACATGCCACCATCACCCCTGGGACGCAGGATTAGCTGGGCTCCATTTCACTGCTTGCTGTTGAGGGCCCTTCCCCTCCTCTGTGGGGCTGTGGAGAGAAAGCAAGGAAATCCATGTGCTGGTACAGGCAGAGGCTGCAGATGCTATGACTGTAAATTCCATCAGCTCAGGGTGGCCTGGAGAGGGTCCCACTCTTGCCATGGGATGGGGTGTCCTGTCCTGTCTGTGACTGGATGCCCTTCCCTGGGGAGATCCAGCAGTGCTGAGTGCCTTGGGCTGTCCCATCCTGGCCCTTTTCCCGGTGCTGCTCCATCTCAAGGCAATAAAAGCAGGAGGAGAATTGCACTCATGGAACAGGCTCAACCACCGTCATAGAAGGGAAATCAGGCACTTCAAAAGGCAGTTTTGCATTTCTTCAGATGCCTCGGTGTAAGTGCAGTGACAGAGTTGCTGAAAGCACATTAATTATTAGTAAAGACTTTTTTTCTTTTTATTGCAAGACAAATTAAACAACAGAAGAAAACAGGAGGTGTTACACGAAATGTTAATCCACGGGAGAGTGACAGCAGCAAAAGCCACAAATAATTCATAATGTGAAAGTCAGGACATTTAATTTTTGGCTCGTTGTTTGCATTTGGCATTTGTGCACATGCTCAGTTGCCACTTCTCTCGTGCTTCAGTATGGAGGTTTTGGAAGCTGTTAATTCTGGAAAAGGTGATTATGGGCCTTCAAGAGTAAATTGGATAAGGGACCACAATTTTTTTCTTTCCTCTTGACTGGAAAAAGCCAAGTTGCTGAATCCAGTGCTTTATCCTGTGGCAATCCTTGTCCTTGACCGGACAACAGGAATAAACAAACCTATGCAGGAATTCCTGGGGCACCACAACCAACAGGTGATGGACTGAGTATCTCAGACTCCTGGCAGGGCACTCCAGCTATGCTGTGATTCTGTGAGCCCTTTCCAGGGCAGGCCTGGGGTGAGGAAGAGGTTGGGTGTGTGGCTCTGTGGCTGCAGCAGCCAAGTCAGCAGCTCCTGGAATGTCTATCAATGCCTTCTATCCATATCCCTGAGGCACGTATTGCCTATTCAAGCTCCTACCCTGCAATGATATGAAGTCATCTGCAGCTTTCCAGGACTTTCGTGGTTTTCTGCTTATTGTTGGATTGCAGAAATAATTGAGAGTGAATACCAGAAAGCTGATCTGTGAAGTGATATGAAAGGTGAAACTTGGAATTTAAAAAACTCTTATCTTGCTCGTGTTTGCTGTGTGCTCTGGGACTGTTGCTGTCAGTCATGAATTTCCCATTATTAAAAAAACTTCTTTCCCTATTCACCGAGCTCATTGCTCACAAAAAGGGGGCGATGAACTTGAGAATGGGGTGTGCAACAGCAAAAATGAAAGTGTCTTGCTGAGGGAAGATTGCTGGAAAGGAGATTACAGCAGGATTTATCAGAAACATGATGGGACATGTTTGCTGGCTATGTCAGCAGCTGATGCTGCTGCTGTGAGAGAGAGGGCTGTGGCAGCAGCAAAGGGCTGCAGCATTGGGCACCTACCAGAGCTCCAGCCTGGATGGAGGTCCCGTTCTGCTGGGTGTGGATCCCAAAAGCACTTTCTACAGGGACACCTCCACCACTGGCCTGTGTGACAGGGACACATTCAGCACATGCCCCTGTCTGGTGGGATTCAGCTGGTGCAAAGCATTTCCTTAAAAAGGAATTTGGCTTTGCATATGTCTCTGGTGTCAGTTGTGGGTTGCTGTCCTCTAAAATTTAGTGCAACTTACTTAGCATCTTTCTGGCCGTTGCCAAAAACTGGAGTCAGCCCCGTCAAACTGATTTTCATTGAGCTGTTACAGTCACTGAAACTGCTGGGGAGAATCGCAGCCATATGGCACAAGGTATTGCAAACGAGGTCTCCTCTGACACACTGAGCTGATGCTGGGGATGCTGAGCTGACACGTGCAGAGGTCACAGATCTGGAGCAGGGAGGGGGATCAGCATAGGAGGCCACAATAAACCCCACTGAAGGAGGCAAAGTGATCGGTGCTTGTGGTGGAGGCCCCACCGTGTCCCCAACATGAGGAGGAAAGGGCCCAAGGGGTTCAGGTATTTACACCTTGGTTTGCAGACCAGGTACTTCTGCTCAGCAGAATGGTTTGAGTCCAGGTGACAAGGCTGCAAATCCCATGCTAATTCTTCAACTCTCAGCAAGAAAAGCCTCTGAGAGTGTGGAGGGACACATCCCACCCTGCTCAGCACCTCTGGTTCCCCTCCAGTGTCCCTCACAGCTGATGGCTCTTGGCAGGGAAAACCCTCCTTGCTGACAGATCAGCCGAGGGCTGGTCAGTCCTGGAGCAGTCAGGCACGTGTGGGCAGGGAGAGTCACAGTGGAATTAAGTGATTAGAAATACATAAATATTAACTGCTTATGAACTCCCTTTATGACACTTGCAGGCAGAAGAAGTTAATAAATCACTGCTGGGATTAACCCACAGAGCAGCAGCGCAGAGTGTATCTGAGATGAGCCAGGAGCGGGGAAGGGAAGCTTTTCTGGAGAGGAGGAAGCACTTGTTTGAGGCCAGGCACAGCACAAAGATGTTTTCTTTTCCCCAGGGTTTCATGTCGAGTCTGCCTCTTGCTGCAGAGGGGAGCCCTTGCAACCATGCACAGATGCCATCAGCTGGGGCCACCTACAGTGACCTCTCTGCGGCTGCAGCATCGCTGTACCAGCCCCTCTGTAGGAAGCAGGCATTTGGGTCCTGCATGTTGTAACAGGGTCCCTGTGCAGATCCCCAGGGAAATACCAGCCCTGGACCTTCCCTCTCTGTGTGAGACCAGCCAGTGCCACCCTGGGGACTGTGACATGGAGATGGGCACGTTCACACATCCGTTTCACCGCATGTTTTCTGGACATCCTCTGGTGGTTGCTGATGAGGGGAAGAGACTTTTGCTCTTCAGTTGCATTTCTGTGGGACAGGTAACAGTCTGTTTTCTCAAGTCAATGGCTGGTACTTGAGTTTAAACTTGTTCTGGAGCTGGCTTAGTTTCAGTGGCAACATTGCAAGGGTGGTTTGTATAAATGGGTGCTGCTTCCTAGTGGATTGCTTGTGTGGAAATCTGCCTTGCTAAGGTGAATGTATTATTTTTTGTCAAAATTTAATTTTGCCCAGAGCAGTTATTGTTACCAGAGATTTCTAATTATTTTTAATAGCCGAGCTTACATATGCTTGAATCCTTGCAGCAGTTTAGCCTAATATATTCATGCAAAACCATGAAGAAAGCTTTTCTTCTGTTTGTTCTCCTGTTCTCCCTAATCCCCATCCCTCTCTCCTTTGCCTTGCTGTCCTTTTCATCACTGTGAAAAGGCAGTGCCTGGAAAATCAGCAGTGAAACCCTGGGCTGGGATGCCGGCCATGAGGACACCCATGTGCCTGGACAGAGGGACTCTGCCACCCTGCTGGCTTTGGCAATCCCAGGCTTGCTGCCCTTCCCGAGGGCACAGGGAGCTGTTATGAGGTAACTCGAATAGTTACACATGAATCGTGTTGCACAACACTCACATCATCAGCATAACCACCGTGCTGAACCTGTGATATTGAGGGGAACACATCCCACACCTGTATCACAATTTACTGCTTAGTGAAAACACCTGAAATCCTGTTCCTGGATAAGCCTGTTCAGTGCCTGCTGCTATAAAGGGAGACAGACGGTTCCATTTGAGGAGGCAGAATAGACCTGGTTTCTTTATCAGAGCACAGAGAGCTGATCTAATACTGAGAAGCTTTTGATTTACTCTGATTTTTGCAATGAGGGTTTGTACTGTGAACACTGCAGGCTGCATGCAAATGAAGGTGATGTTACCTGACTCTGGCTTGGTTGCTGGATTGAGGTTTATTGAGATTCTTTGGTTTGCCTTATGTCAATCCGTTGTAGTTAAGTGAGATTTCTTCCCCCTACTTTGTTTTGCCTTTGATGCAATTTTGCAACACTTCTTGTACTTCTAAAAGGGCCTTTTGGTGTCTTTGAAAGTTTCTCAATAGAGCATCTCTCTGGACAGAGTAAATGAAGATTAAACCTAGGGAGATAGCAAGAGAAAACAAGCAAATGTCTTTGCAGAATCAAAATGCAAGGGCAGCAGTGGAGGAGCTCTGAGGTTTGTGTCTGTCTGATAAACCAGAACACCTGAACAAACCTTTTCCTGGAGCAGGGGGCTGGCTGGTCTCTCTAGGCTGGGGATCTCTGGTGTCAGCTCAGTTCCTTACTCAAATAAAATGTGCAGGGACTCCAATAACTGTGGGACAGCAGGACCCTGGGGATTTGGCACAACCACCTCCAGCTCTGCTGTGCAGCCCAGCACTGACTGGCCTTTCTCCACCTGACTTTGTCTGCTAATGAGATCTCATAGCCTGTTCATTTCTATATTTTTCTTCCCAATCAGTGGAATGAACTCTATAAAAATTGTTATTATTAGTCTTCATTATGCCCAGGTTTGTTATGATGGTAAATTAATAGACTTTATCTTGGCATAAGTCAGAAGGCGTCAACCTCTCTTTTCCCTCTTAATTTGCACAGGGGTTGGTTTTAAGTATTCTCTCTTCTGCTGCTTCTGTTGTTTTCTGGCTCTGCTTGGGTTCAGTCTGTTCTAAGTCTCAACGTTCCTGATACGCTTCTTCGTTATGAGCTCAGAGGAGGAGGCTTTGAACAGAAGAGAAGCATGTTCCTGTGAACCAGAGCATTCAGCAAGCTGGTTTTGTAGGTGCAAGTGTCCCCGTTGTAGGTGCAAGTGTCCTCGTTGGAAGTTCTGGGGAACACGCAAATATTTAAACAGCTGCTGCAGAACAGCACAGCTCAGTAAATCACCTGAGCAATTTCCTTTCATGTCTAAACTGAGGAATACAGCAGAGTGCTCTTCCAGATTGAAACCACCTTCCCCCAGGTTGTAGTGCTGTTTGCCTTTTCTATAAAACTCTTGATAAACTCATGAGTGCTACGTAACAAATGGTTAAGTGTGTTTCGAGCCGTGAGCAATCTCTGCTACAGCTGGTTCTGTACGTGGTGTTTCTAGATAAGAAAGGTAATGGAGAAGAACAGCTATTCACAGGTAGCTCACACATGGATAGCATGGCAGGGCAGCCCAGGAATGTGTGCCATGCCTGTGGCCAAAGGTATTCAGGGGTTGGGTGCTGCTTGGGCACAGGTGTGTGTCTGGCTGCCCCCACTGCAATGGGGAAGGGGGCATGCCACTGGTCCTCAGCAGTGCCTGGGAACTGCCCAGGGTGAGGAACAGACACCTGGCACGGGCTGGTGGTGCGTAAACCCGGGGGCTCCGAGTGGGAGACACTGGGGACATGGTGTGCACTGTCATATTTGCACCTGTATAACGTTGGTTTCCTTCCCTCGTGGCCACGAGACGTGCTCGGGCTCAAGCATTGCCTGGCTCTGTAGGACCCTCACCAGGCACGTCTCTGACTGACTGTGCTTCTTGTCTCTCCTCTCTGTCCTGAGCAGATGAAATCCTCCGACATCGACCAGGAGCTGTTCACAGAGAGTTACTGCAAGGTGTGCAGCGCCCAGCTCATCTCCGAGTCCCAGCGCGTGGCCCATTACGAGGTAGGGGGTTCTTGTCTGTGGCTGCCCTGAGGACTCGGGGACTCTCAGAACTGCTGTTGCTGGTGGCATCTTACTCTGTCAGTGATGTCACTGCAGCCGTGTCTGCTGCGTGTCTGGCTGTTTCTTCTTGCCTGGATTTGCCAAGTCAGGCTGACTTGGGACTGAAGGAAACACCCTCAGCAAGGAGGGCAGTTAAGAGTGCAGCAGAACGAGCTCAGGTTGTGTTAAATTTGCTGCACTGTGCCTTGCTGAGGAGGAATGACTGATTGTGCAGAGAACAGTATTTGTGAATGTATTTAAGCGCTTAAGAGGTAGCAAGCAATGAACAATTAGAAAGGATGATTATTAGAGACCTGTTGGAATGCCAATTAACAGCACTGCATATCTTCAAAACAAACTTAAATACGCTCCTATTAAATAAGGAGGAAATTACTGGGGGATATGCTGATGTAAAATCCTTCAGGAAAGGAAACCCAGTGCCTTTCTGTGTGTCAGCACCTGCTCCCTGCACTGTGGGGAATGTGCTCTGAGCGAGTCTGCAGCAGCCTGGTGTAGATCTTGCCACGGTGAGGGGCTCTCAGTGTTCACCGAGTGGGAAAACAGAGATGTTCAGGTTCAGATGCAGAGGGGATGCAGGGGCTCAGTTTGTGGCTCTGCACAAGGGGTCAGAGCACAGTCTGTCACCCTTGCAGGGTATGAACTATGCAGGGACTGTCCTCCCCCAGGGATGTCAGGCTGAGGAGGGACGTGTCAGACAGTGCAGCCTATCCTGAAGGACTCCAGGAGAAGTGATGTATGTTTACATCATTTATATTACATAGCATGTGTATACAGAATAAACTGTATTAACTTCATGTATTTGCCATATATAATATAGAGATAATATAGATATTTAGATAATATGGAGTAATTCAGTTAAATTTGATGGTCTTGGAGGTGTCCAGCCTAAACAATTCTGTGTGAAGAGCCAGGGATGAGGGACCTCTGCACTCAGAGGAGCTGTATTTTGCCCCTGCTTTTGAGTACACAGTGTCCATAGTGTTCCGACAGACACAGAGTTTGTGCACAGGGACCTGGAAGATGAAGTTTCCCCAAACACTTGCTCTGACTCAAGTGTTTTGTAATAGATATGCAGTGGAGACATTTGTGTGGCCAGTGGAGACGTATGAGAAGCTCAGTGTACGTGATCCGAGGATGCTGTGCTGCATTAATTAACAATGGGAACAAGAATGCACGTTTCCTTGTAAGGCACTTTACATGTCTGTTTTGGTGACTTTCTTAAGAGCTCTCCTGTAACTGCTCCTCTGGCTGCCCTCGGTGTGCAGCAGAGATCCCTGCCAGCCCTGGGAAGTGGAAGGCTGGAGCTTTGGGGACGCCTTTCAGCTGTTGGTACTGGGCACTGTGGATGCCGGATTTGGTCTGCAGGAGGCAGGAGCATTGCTGCAGAAACGGGAGCAGTGCCTGGTGAGCCACAGGGTGCTCAGCCAATCTCTTCTGCTCTGCGCCTGTCACTGTGGGTATGAGCTGAATCATTAATTCATAGCAGATGTTTTTGAAATGTGGAAAACAACACGGTTTTCTGTTGTATATTTTAGTGCAAGGTGTTGTGCTCGTTTGTCATCCCCTGTGAAGTCCCAGCAGACGCCGTAGACGTTCGGCACAGTAATGTCAGTCCCGAGTCCTGCCTGTGGGTTGCATAACACAGAGCAGAGGGATGGAGGGAGTGAACTGGGGAGGCTGGTCAGGGTGCCCTCAGCTGGCCCAGGGGCTGAGGGTGCCCGTGCCCCGTGGCTGTGCCACACTTTGCCCTCACCTTGCAGCAGCTCTTGATGAAGAGGCTTGTCCCTTTGGGGCATCTGTTCTGGTCACCACTCTGGAGTGTGACAGGGAAAAACCCCAGAGGTTTTCCAGGGAGGGGGAGCTGGGTGCTCCATCCTGCCCCAGGCTGCCAGCAGGAATGTAAAATTCACTGTTTCTTCCTAATTGGCAAAGTAGCTGGTCAGAATTTTCACACGCTTTTTTTTCCCTTCTTACTTTTAAAAAAGTTATATAATTAAAAACTGATTCTTTTCATGGGGTAAATATCAGCTTCAGAAAACGTGTATTTCCTGCAGATCAATTTTCAGGAGCCCTCAGGTGACTCTCAGTGTCCGTGCAGCTGGGGTTGCTGGGGTTTGTTTTGGTCAGCATTGCCCTTACCCTTCTGGAGCCAGAGCCTGGAGAGAAAGGGGATTGATCCACTGCCTCGCTAGCGCAGTTGAGTGAGCTCTGCAGCCCTCGTGCCAGGGACTGGAATCTTGGCTCTCTGTGCATGCAAAATAAGACATTTCTCTGTAAGAAAATAGAGGGAAACAGCCTATGAAAGGGGGATGTTTTTATCTTGCCAAACAGGAATAGTCAATTCCAATCGCTGTCTCGTCTCCTTCTCCAAATCACCAACCAATAACTCTTCTCTTCTTCTGCGCTACTTTGCCAGGAATAAAAAATAATTTTATGTCAGTCACGCAATATTAAGCGATATTATTTCCAAGGGCAAGTGTAGTGGAAAAATGACAAAAGGATCAGAGTGTTTGCAGCATATTTTTGCTTCCAACTTGACATACAGCAAATACTGCCCTTGTTTCATGTGCTTTGTGTGACTGCATTTCTGGCTTTGTCTGATGCGTCTGCTGTGCCCTGGCTCTCCTTCCCACCCTGGTGAAACTGCCAGGTCCTGCCCTCCTCTCCAGGGTTCACCCCAGGACAGAGCTGAGCCCAGTAGCTGCCGTGGGATATTGGCTTGTGATGACATTCCCAGACGAGGAAATGCTTTATTGAGCCCTGTGTGTGCTGCGGTGCTGAGGGTCTCAGGGGGGTTGCTGCCAGACAGCTTTTGTCTTACTGGGCACTGTTGATACCCAAAGGAGTGTGTGCTTGAATATTTTAATTGTTAAAGCAAGTGAGTATCTTAATTTGTCCCTTGAATTATCAGAAAACTCCCTTCCCACTTCTGCTGCTGGAATAAAGCCTGAGACAGCCCCTGCTGGGTGACACTCTCTGTGCTGCAGTGACGTGCCAAGTGTCCCTTAGGTGCCCTGGCTCCCCTTTCCCCCTCGGGAGAAGCGGAAAAAGGCAGGGAGATGCCATTGCCAGGTGGGTAGGAGCCAGACACAGGGTGATGGCCAGTGCAGAGAGCATGTTTCACACCTCCCCGTGTCCCATTCTCGATGTGCTGTGCTTGCTGCAATACCACTGGAAACTCTGGGCCCCAGAGATGAGTTTTTTCCTTTTCTGTGTCTCTGCATTTCGTCTCCCTCCGGAGCCTGAAGCCTCTGCTGTTGGATTCTCTCAGGATCACCCGTAAATTAACACTTCCTTTCAGCTCTGTCTTTGAGAGGGGTTGTATCAATCACTTTGGTGAGCTGTTCTGTAAATTAAAAAGCTAAGGAAAAAAAAAGAAAGAGCTAAGATTTCTTAGTTAGCTCTGAGTCCTCATCTCTCTGTAGAAGTGTTCGCAGCCATTAGGAAGATGTTCCCATTTATTTTCATGTTTCCTCTTGAAAATCCTGCAGGAAAATTGCCTCATAGGCAAAGTTGCTCTCAGATTTCACCCTGAGCTGCACATTCATCACCACGTTTGCTCCTCAAGCTGCTATAATGCTTTTCTCCATTGTAATCTTTATTGCTTCAGGTGTTCAGATGGTACTTTGCTTTTCCTTTTAAAATGAAGGAAGACGCCAGGTCTGGAGGAAGAGCAGCCCAAGAAGGTGCAGTGCAAGTGTCAGCTCAGCTCCTGAGATGAGGGAATGATGCTTGAATGCTCTCAGTGGAGCAGCAGGGGAGGGCAGAGGCAAAGCATATTAAAATTCAAATGCAAAGGAAGCTGGGGAGAACAAATAAAGTGCCATGCCCTTTGGCTCCTCTCCGGAGCCGAGTGCTCTTTGGAATTTCACACTCTGTCTCCGGAGCGAAGCAGGCGGGCAATATCGACAGCCTCATCAATACTCCTTGTCTGCGTGGGCTGGAGCAGTGCTGGGGTTAATCTGCTTCCAGTTGGGCTGTCCTTGGCTGGAAACGGCGTGAAGCGATGGCTTGTCTGAAGGAATAATAAACATTGTTTACTATTGGCACATTAGTGCCTTAAGGATCAAGATGTGTGTGCTCAGAAAGGCAATCCTGTGTCTGAAATATTAATGCGCTGCAAGAGCACATAGTCTATTTAACAAAATAAATGCTGTGCTGGAAAGCAAGGAGCTGGAATATTCTGTTTCTGCTCCCAGCTCCCTGCGTGAGATGCTGCAGGCATTTCCAGGATGGAGGAGTGGAAAGGATGTGCTTCAGCTGGAAATAAAGGCTGCACAGGGCTATCGTGTGTCGGGGCTCTGCTGATGCCAGTGATCCTGGAAGGGAAGGTGACATTTGCTGGCCATGATCTCTCTCCTGTGTCCTGCCACTGCTGCTGCTCACCTGCCACGTTGTGTCTTGCTTTGGTGGCAGTAACGTGTAAATCCTTCAGAGGATGAAGGAGGAGGGGACATCCTACCTGTTGTTCCTACATCCTTCCCCACCACTGCTGGAATCTGCCCTGCCATGGTGTTGGTGGTTTTTGGTGGCTGCTCAGGCATTGCTGTTACGGTGCAGATTGGGCTGGTGTTTGGTAGAAGAGCCTTGGCTTGAGGAGAAAAAGCTAATGAAGGCATGTTTGTGTTGCAGAGGGGATGAAGGTGCTGTGCACACACAGGCCTGCTGCAGATTCCTTGGCACCCAGTTCATGTTGTGGCAGCAGCCCCAGCTAAAATGCATTGAGGTGAATGTGGCCACCCACTGTATACGAGGCAGGTAGGTGGGTGCCAGTGTTTTAGGGCCCAGGGCTTGTGCTGCCTGTGCCCCATGCTGCACACAGGCCCTGTGGACACACAGGACAGCTGCTGGATTGCAGCTGTATCTCCATGGAGATGGGATGGGACTTTACAAGGCTCCGTGTTACTGCTCCGTTGTCAACATTTATGGCAGAACATTACTTTTAATGCACTCCCAGTGTCGAAATCTATTGCTAAACAGCAGCAACAGCAGAGCAGAAGAAGCCCTGTGCACAGCTTCCTTCCAGACTACCTCTGTGCTGTTGCTGGTTAAAAATAGCTGAAGTTCAAAGGTCCTTCCAGAGCAGTAGTAAAACGTGCTGGGAATGGGATGCCAGGGTTAGCAGTAATGCAGAGGCACAAGGGATGTCACATGAAGCCTGCATGGCATGAAAGCAATGAAAGGTTGCTCTGCTATCCAGGAGTGGCTTGTGCTGTCCAGCATCCCCAGGAGAAGTCCTGCAGCTCCTGCCTTTCCACAGCATTCCCTTCCTGCTCCTGCTGCACGGGAGGGCACCTCTTCCTTCCAGGTGTTCACTCCTGCTGTCTTTAAGATATTAAACCTGCAAACCCGTGTTTGGATGGGGGTTCCAAGTGTTTGAAAGCAGAGTGCTCAGCTCTCCCTGTGTGTTGTGACAGACCCGCCCCCACTCACTCAGGGCTGACGGGCTCTCAGGAGTGACTGGCACTGACACGCTGCAACAGGGGCTTGTTCCAGGCAGAGAGGATGGGATGGGAGCAGTGGCATCACTGCTGGTGCTGCTGCTCTGCAGAGCCAGTGCCGGGCAGCTCCTGTGCTCTGGAGATGCTGAGTTTGTGTTCACTCTTGTTGCCCGCCTGGTACTGGGATGGTGGGGCTGAACCAGCAGTGATGTCCACCCACACCTCAAACATTGGTACCCAGTGGCAGCCCGAGCTGAGGAACCTGAGCTGCAGCTGCAGACAAGCAGGAAGGGTTTATCTTGCTGCATGGAGCACGTCTCAGAAGTTCCCAGCCTGCTCACGCTGTCCCTGTGTCCCCCTTCCCTTGGCATGTTCGTAGAATCATAGAGTGGGTTGGGTTGGAGGGGACCTTTAAAGGTCTAATCCAACCCCTGCCAAGGGCAGGGACACCTTCAGCTCCATCAGGTTGCTCAGGGAGGTGCACTGCCTATGGGGAAGTAAATGGTTGGTTACATTTGTGTGGATGTAAGATCCACTGCAGGAGGAACGTGAGGGAGGGAATGTGAGAAGGGACTTCTGGTGGGTTTGGGGAGGAGCAGACCCTGCAGTGACCCTGGGTGTGGGGGACAGGACCGTGTGAGCCGGGTTCTGAGCCTGGCTGCTCCTGCCATGTCGCTCCAGCAACAGCCTCTGAGAAGTTATTTCCTCTCTGCAGAGTCCCCAGCAGTGTGTTGGACAAGAAATACTTTGTCTACAGTCAAAATCAATACAGGAAGTGGCAAAGTTAAAGATCACAGCTGAAACGGTGATTCCTGAGACTGAAAATTCGTGCTCAGGATCCACACTTGAAGTCAGCTTGGGAAGGTGGGGGGGAATGATCACAGATGTAGGGAAGATGAAGGGAGCTAGTCGTTGCTTGGCTGAGTAGATCATCAGTAATTGCCTTTACATGTAAACAAATCAATGTCCGGACCAGTAATGTTCCTCTCCGTTGCTTTGAAGCAGCCCCTTTGATGGGAGTGAGAATTCAGCTGAGCGCTCAGGAACTGTGGACATGGATCTGTGTGCCCAGGAAGGGCACAAGCATGAGTAGGCGCTTTTTAAAAGATTAACTCATGGAGGAAAGAGGGGAAGTTGATAGAAATGACCATGAATTATAAATGAGGCTTTGCGAAAATTACAAAGGAAGAAAAGGGACATTGACAACCAGCAGAGTCTGGAATAACAGCCGGGAGTTTGGCTCTGTGGTGAGCGACGGGGATCTTGACAGTGTTTGCTGGTCGCGTGGGCAGCAGAGGCAGAAATGGGAAGGCGTTTGCTGAAAATACTTCTGCCCTCTATTTAAAAAACGCAGAGGATGTTGTTATATCACAGAGGGAGGAATAGATTGGTTCTGTTCCAGTAGAGATTTGGAAGTTTGTTAAGGAGGCGATTATGAAATCCAGGACATTGTTGTTTGAGTTGGCAGGTGCAGTAATTCACAAGCAAGTGCTTGGAGTGCGCTGGCCACGCTCTCTGCACCGTCACTGCTGACCCTCCGTGGGCCTCGGGAGCTGGAGGAAGATTCCAGGAGAATGTGAGAGCAGAGCCAGGCACGGCAGCACTGAGGGACCCTCACTGGGAGCGGGAGCCCTCCAGCTTGGCACAGCTCCTGGGCACAGCAGGCTTGGGAGAGGGGCTGGAGGATGATGTAATTGGGTTTCTGCATAACGTTTGGAGAACTGGGCCAGCCAAAAAATAACTTTCTCTCTTTTGATGAGATTACAAGTAGGGCCAATACAGATAATAAAGTTGGTGTAACCATGTGATTGGATGTTGCGTGGCAATTTAATTAAGGAACTGCCAGCGCACAAAAAAAAATCAACACTGTACACTAAAAGGATTAAAACCCAACCCAGGGGCTTCTGGAAAAGAATCTTTTATGAACTAAGAGAAGCTGCAGCCATTTGGGCTGCCATGGCGGTTCCTTCCTTCATCTCCCCCTCGTGTCTCTGCTGGTGCTGGTGTGGCCACACATACCCTGGTGCTGGAGAAGAGGGAGTAGGAGCAGGAGGGAAAGGGCAGGCAGACCAAAACCACGGAGCTGCCAGCACAGGAGGGAGCAAGGATGGATGAAGGGACCTGTGCAGAATAGGAAAATGAGATAGGATGCCAGTGCAGCCTGAGGGAAGGTGCAGAGATGGTTGATTCGAGTCTGGTGAGGGGGGACAGGAGGAAGGCTCTCACAAGATGGTGAAGTGTTTTAGACTGTGTGGACAGCTTCAGTCAGTGGTGCAAAGTGGGAGCAGATCAGGGGCTCAGTGGGGTGTGGGGCTCCTGTGGCTGGGGGGGCTCCTCTCCCAGATCCCCAGGCAAACACAGGGATGGGGGATCTGTGTGAGCCTGTGCAGCCTGGCAGACCCCAGGCTGATGCCTCAGCTGGCCACTTCTGGCCGTGTCAGTGCTCCCAGAGCCCCTCATCATCCGGGGCTGGCAGGGCTGTGCATCCCAAACCCGCCCTGTCCGTGGCCCCAACAGCTGCCCTTGCTCCCAAGAGAGCTCCCTGCCCGCTCCAGCCACTTGCTCCGGGCAGAGTGTGCTGCAAAACCTGATTTATGCAAAACCGAATTGCATTTCATAGCACAGTTTAGCTCTGCTTTGCCCTTTTATGTTTTAGAGTCAAATTGCCAGAGCTCTGCTGTCTCTGCCACAATCCTCTGTATTAGAGTAGATTTGATGGAGATAGAAATGATCCGTTTATTTACTTTTATTGATGAGCTTTAGAGCAGCACATGAGCTTGCACTGCAGAACTCTGCAGCAGCTGTGTGAAAACAAGCTCTCTCTCAGCTCCCTGCGTGGCCAGGGCTGGCTTTCAAGCCTACAGTATTAAGCCAGACTTCATGCCTTTGAAAGGTGCTGTTCCCACTAGAGACAGGGAAGTGAAGTGAAAATGCCTTTGGTGTAACACTTTGTACAGCTACAAAAGAAACACTCACAGGCACAGAAACACCCTTATTGCACCCAAGATGAGGTTGTGGTGGCTGTTGGAGGTGCTGGCTCCAAACTCTGCATTTACACACGTGGCGAGGTTTTGCCTTTTCTAAGGCTTGTGAATGTGGTGGGATGGATCAAAACGGGAGCTGGAGGTGCCCTGATCCCAGTTTAACCTGGTTTCCTGGCTCCTGCTCGTGGTTCTCCCTTTGGCCCCCGCTGTGTGTCTGGCACTTGCCCTCCTTGTGCCTCGGAGCTGCAGATTTTGAGTTGCTTTGCGGAGGGAGAGGAAAACCCACGGGGCTGCTTGCGAGCAGCGCGCTAAGAATAATCACTGTGGTCCTGCCGTGCTCCTGCTGGGGTGTTGGGATGATAAATACACATGTAAATGTAGAAAATACTAGAGATAAAATGGATGACAAATGGGCTGTGCTTCCTCCGCTCCGCAGAGGGAAGGAGATGCTCACCACATACCTGCAGAGGCCAGGGATGATTTTAAGCTCTGCTTTTATAACTGTAGGATAATAAGGCTGCATGAGGAGCCGCGCAGTTTTAAATTATGCCAAACATAAGTTATTTCCTTACTTTGGCTTTCATAAATCCAAACAAATGCATGAGTAAAAGTGAGAGGTGTTTTACAGAAGGCTGAAGCTTTGCTGCCTTTTAACGCTGACACTTGGGCATCATTTACGGCCCAGCTGAGCGCCGTGGAGCAGAACCATAAAAATGATTCCTCTTAACATCTTGCCTTTGCAGTTTACACACACCCAGCAACCCCCCTGCCAACTTTTTACCCTCTAAACTGAGCAGTCTGTGTGCGTGTGGGCACCGTGACGTGCTGGATGAACTCAGCCGAGGGAAGAGCCTCGTGACTGTGGGGAGGATGACTCGAGGGAGGCTGGCTGCTCTGAGGGGTGTCAGTGCTCAGGGAAGGGATTCGCAGCTGAAACGCTACGGCCGCGCTGCTGTTGTGGTGTGTTTGACTCTCCCAAGCGCCGGGAGTGACGTTTGCACCTCTGTCCTGTGCACTCCAAACATCTCTTTTGTCATTTCCCAATTACGCCGCTGCTGTCTGGGCTGCTCCTCTGCTGGCTGGAGCTTTGGGGTTTCCTGCACTTAGGGCTGACCGTGGCAGGTCACATTGGCTAAATACAGCAGGGAGACAAGTTGGGGACAGATGCTTGACGTTATTTATCCTGACCGATTTGCTCCGCGGAAAGAAATTGTTGCATAGTCACATTTCTGCATACAAATACAAATTACAGCTCCCTGCAAATTTAGCTGCAAGTTCATATCACGGGAAAATGAATGTTCCAGAACATACTAATGATAATTTAATATTTTAAAATTGCAGCTCTGTGATCTGAAATTATAATGTTGCAGTGCTGTTGTTCTGTGGGGCAATCAGAAAAGGGAGATTTAGAGGAGGCATTCGCATGGTAACAGCTGCCCAGATGTCTGGGTGCTGGATGCAGGTATTTCGTGGCTGCAGGTATTTTGTGGCTGCAGGTTTTTCCTCCCTGCATGCTCTGGAAGACCAGAGCTGACCGTAAGTCAGGGTTTTGAAGGTGCTCCTGCTGTAGAAGCTTTAAAATCTTCCTTTGCATTTTGCAAGTCCCGAGGATTTGCTTTGACTCCTGCAATGACCAGGGAATCTCCTGTGCCTTCTGACCCTCACCTGCTGGTCAGCTCCAGCCCTGCCCAAAGGCAGAGTGAAACCTGCTTGTGTGTCCCTCACAGGAGGTTTTATACCCCTTTTATATTTTGTCATTCTGGAAGCGTAGGAGCTGTGGATTTGGTTTGTGTGAGCCTCTGACCCCTCACAACCCCATCACAATGTCTCTGCCTGAAGCTCAGTAACCCCAGCTTTCCATCTGCCTCACCATGGAAATGGTCTGGTAACAAATGCTGCCCTTTGCTCGCCACCTGATCCCTTCTGTGTCCTGGAAAAGCTGCAGGCAGCAGGACTTAGGGACTGGCCAGGGTGGGTCATTTCTTCTGCTAATGGCAGGTGTCACAATCATCCCCTCACCTGAGTCTTTCCCCTTCCTTCTCCCACGTTAGATACACACATGCCAAGGGGATGTGAAATCTGACTGCGGGCTGCTTTAGTGAGCACAGTGTGAGAGTCTCTTGCTCCTTGCAACTTCAATTCCCCTTTGCCTTTCCTTTTTGTTTTCCAGAGTCGGAAGCATGCCAGCAAAGTCCGCCTCTATTACATGCTGCACCCCATCGATGGAGGCTGCCCAGCGAAAAAGCTCCGGTCAGAAAACGTGGGTATAATCCAAGTCCCTGTTTATTCAGCTGCTTTGTGAATCATTGACTCTGGGCTACAGCGTTCTCTCTGTTACAGCTGCAGATGATCAGGTGCCCAGAGGTAACATTTAGATTAGCTGAAATGCGAAGTAACTGGAAGTAGTTTTCAATAAACTGCACAAGAATTATGTGCATCAGCAACAGTGGGTGCATTTTTAGTTATTGAATGTTCTTTCGTAGGAAAAATATATGCTGATAACAAATGCCCAAGGGCTTACTCCATTTCAGTGGGATGACTTCCAGACCCCTTCCCCCAACTTCCAGTGTGGGACACTGCTCTCAAGGGCCACTTTGGCAGGGCAGGCTCACACCTGGACAGCATTTGGGGACCAGTGTGGCATTGCCATGTACTCATGTACAGAGCTGTGTGTTACCTCTGGCACATGGTAGTCACACCTGGTGTGGTGGTGCCATGTAAGGAGCTGTGTAAGTACACCTGGCATGCAGTGCCATGCCCTCCTGCCAGCAGGAGATCAAAGGATGCCAGTGGTGCCACCGCTGTGTTGTGGCTGAAAACCCCCAGGGCAAGCAAGAGGTTCCTGAGAGCAGCCTGACCCCTCCAAGGGCTCTGCAGAGCTGCTGTTCTGGGAGCCAGTGCAAACAGGGTGCTGGATCTGAAGGCTCCTCGCCCAGGTTTGCACTCACTCTGCTGGTTTAAAGGTTGGCCACTGGCTTCCTCAGCTGTGTTCAAATAAACAAATGAAGGGGAGGAATTGGACCAGCTCACAGCTATTTGTCAGACAATAGGAGACTGAATTTGTAAGAGAAGGATCCATTTGGTTCCTTCCCACATTCTGGGGATGGTGTGAGATCTGTGATGAGGTTCCCAGCACACGGCATCCAAACCAGTCCAGTGTGACTGGGGCTGAGTGCTATCAGTATTTACTGAGACACCTTCTAATTAAAGGGAGAAGCATGCAAATTTTGCCCAAGGAATCAGAAAGCTCCTTCATGCAGTAATTAAAACATGAGTGAGCTTTTCTGTTGCACACAGAGCAATTGCAGATGCAATCTGCCCCTCGACAACAGGATCTCACAGTGATTTTATTGAGTTATTAATGACAGGGTGAAAGGTGCAGTGGGCAGGCACATACAGACTGGGAACATGATCCTCCAAGGGGTTTGATTATGTCTTAACAAGGAACCACATACTGCATGTGCACCTCAGCACGGGGATATGGAGGATAGAGAACAAACCAGACGTCAAATAAGTTAAAGTTGAACTATTTCCCATTTCTTTTCTGAAAGGCAGCATGGAGAAGGAGCAAAATTCTGTGTTTGCTGGTGCTTGTGCCAAGGGAAACCCTACTGGCGGGTGGATTAATGCATCCTCGTGCTCTAGGTGAATGCTAGGCTAGGCCAGACTTAAATTCTAAAATTATTTGTGTTATAAAAATATAGCAGGGAAAATCTGCCAATGTTTACAGCTCAAAGTAGTCCTGTTGCTGATCAAATATAATCCAAGCCTTTGCATTTAGAGAGAACAGGACTATTTAGGACATGTCTAGTGCTGCACAGTAACATCCCTGCCACGTACACATGTAGCTGGGGTGCCTGATCCCAGCAGTGTCACTGGGCCATGGCACAGCAGCTTTAATGAGTATTAGAAATAATCCATGAAAACCAATTAAATTCGTGTAGAAGTATCTGCAACTTAAAAAGGAACATTAACCTTTTTTTTTTCATCAAAACTGCTACATGGCTGTGTGCCATTGGATTTGTGTCCTGCTGACCACAGAACCAACACCTTGTCCCTGTGCCAGGAGGGACAGGCAGATGCAATGGCATCAGAAACAGCATTTGCTCCTTAACCTTTCTGTGAGGCAAAGGGTGGTGTTGGCTCTTGTTTGAGGACTGCAACAACACCCTGCATTCCCAAAACACCCCTTAGCCCTTTGGAGTGAGAAGCAGCAGGCTTATACAGTTATACAAGCTTGCACTGTAAAGGACTGGGTTGTTGTGCTCTTCATTATTCGTTCAAATTTTTGTGGAGGAGGGGGAAAATTTCATGTCTTGATTTTTATTTCTGCTTAACATTTCAGCTGAAAGTAATCTGAGAAGGTGTCAGGGCCCTGCTGAAAATCAGGAGTCATTTCCTCAAGTCCCAGGGTTGGTAAATCAGGTTTAATCAGCCTTTTCTCGCTCCCTTTAACTAACAGGACCCTGTTTATGATCAGAACAGACATGATGAAATTATCTGATGTGTTATGAAACACATTTTTTGGGATGGGTGAAAAGCCTTCAATTTCTTTCTAGCCCTACTTGTACTGTAAGATAGTAAATTGCTTTAATCAGCT
Source organism: Scytalopus superciliaris (assembly GCA_013400415.1). Classification (NCBI taxonomy): domain Eukaryota; kingdom Metazoa; phylum Chordata; class Aves; order Passeriformes; family Rhinocryptidae; genus Scytalopus; species Scytalopus superciliaris. Next base: position 196,164 of record VXBX01001910.1, on the reverse strand, counting down.
CCGTCTTTCTTGTAGAGGAAAGGGCTCATAACAGTGAGAATGAATGGTTTGAGGGAAGGTAGCAAGATATTAGATTCTGTTGCTGGGGTGATGCATGTCCTGCGAGGCAGGGAGCCCAGGGTGGCTGCCTCAGTAGGCTCAGCCTTGGTAGGCTCAGCCTCAGCTCCCCATCAGTGAGGAAATCACAGTCCTTAACAGTTCTGGGGCAGAATTTACCCTGTGCTGTAACTCACATTTTCAGCACCTCCACTGAGACTAAGGGGAAGCAACTGGTTTTAGGGCCAAGGTGTGTCATTTTTAATCAACCAGAGGTTTCCAGCCAAAGCATCGGGTATTGGTTTAGTGAAAGAAATCAGTGATAGAAGACTTGAATTCATCCTCCATCAGGTTTAAATGCCCTCTGAGACACAGCTGGGTGGTGGTAGCTGGGGTCTCCTGGGTCACCCCATCCTCCCCAGGCTGCCAGCAGCTCTGTGGGACACGTGCTGACCTTGTCACACCCCCTGCACTTCACTAGTGCCAGTTGTTCCTTGGGACATCCAGGGCCTAAGGGGCTCCAGGGTCAGCGTTTCAGCTTTAGAGAGCCATCATCTGGTACTTACTCTTTTCTTGTGCCATGAGAAAACCAGGCTCCAGAATGGAAATGGCCTGAATTTCCTATGGAGCGTTACAGAAAGCAGCTCTGTAACAGCAGCACCTTCATGCACAGAAAATTAACTCAAATTTAAAAGTTGCTTTGCAGTGCTTTCGGTGCTGTGGTTTATACTGCTGTGTTCAAGGGCTTGCATAATCTCTTCTTCTTAGTAAGACCTGGGAAATGAAGACAACAGATTTGTATCTGTGGAATAAAAATCTTTACTTTTTTTGTGGATTGCTTAAAGAACATCCAGCAACGGGCTGCCAGTGCTTGGTCTTATGTGAGGATTATGCCTTTTAGCAGCTTGTTAACAGGCAGCCGAATAACTGAAGTTAATTCTGTTGGATGTACGAGACTGGCTTTGAAGTTTCTAATATTGCAAAAAGAAGCCCTATAAATTAGGGTGGCTCAGTAAGCTACGGAGCAGGGGAAGAAGAGGGATGTCAGCGCTGGAAGACGGATGCTGTCACTCCGAGCCTGTGGTGTGTTCTGCTGTGCTTCAGTTTGTGTGAAGCCAGTGGCTCCTGTGCTGCACCGTGGTGAAGGTTTGGCTGGGAAAGGCTGCAGGAACAAAGGGTAGAAATATTCCATGTCTGGATCTGGGGAGCTGCTCTGAGGGTGGCTGGAACCTCAAAGGAGCTGTTGGTGCCTGTCCAGCGAGTCAGCCTGAGCTGGGCAGTGGTGAGGAGGGATGGGTGGGTGCATCCCTGGGGAGCAGGACCCTGTGCCCCAGCTCAGGTGTCCTGATGGACAAGCCGTGTGATTTCACCCGCTGGCTGCACCGCCCTGTCCGCGCCGTGTCATTCGGCGGGTGACAAAAGACACCCGGCTCGGCTTTCACCAGCCCCTCCGGTTACAGGTAAAACAGCCGCTGACAAATGAGAAGGCATAATTACCCTTCAGGGCTGGATCAGCATGGAAGGCCTCTGGCTCCATGCAGGGGGGTTGGGTGGTGGAGGAGGGAAGGGAGGCGATGCTGCTGGCGCAGGACGTGAACGTAGGTAAATTCATAATAACACCCGAGCCCAAATTCCTCCTGTGGTTCTTGGTGTGTGGAACTGGCTGTTAGGGAGCAGAGGTCTGTCGTGTGTGTGTGCAGACCCACCAAGCGTTTGGGGGTGCCCCTTTTCCACTGGTGGTGAACCCCCACCCACTCACCAAGGTGACCTGGGTGAACCTGGATGGGCAGTGCAGTGAACCGTGGGTCACTGTGAATGGCACCCTGGGCTCCACATGAAATATCAGACTGGGGTTTTGGTTTATTTTATTTTTTTTCTTTTTTTTTTTAAACTGCAGTCTAGCTGAGAAAGTAGGTTGGAAAGGAAGAAGTGTCACTGAAGAGCAGCCCTGGCAGAGGAAGAAACCCTGGTGCATTAACACCGAAGTGTATCAGCTTTTCACACGAGCTCTGTTGGAGGCTCTTTTATATGTTGCGACCGCTGATGATCAATAGAGTCTGGAAATTTTTTACTCTGCTCTTAACTTTCAAGTGATTTCCCTTTGAAGACATAAAATATCTTGAGAGAAAGCTATTTGAAAGAAGTGCAAATTACACTCAGAACAGAACTAATCACCTCTTGAGATTTCTCCCTAAGGTTTAAGTTGATTTACAGTTATCAACAACGAAAAAAGTTATGAAAATCGGTCGTTTTTCTAATAGTGCTTTTTTGGGGGAGAAAATGACCTTCAGTGGTGGGTCAGGTGTCTGCTCTGTGGAAGGTTCACCCAGGGGTGGTGTCAGATTCTGCTTGGGGGGAAATGCACCATTCCAGATGGTTCATTTGCTGCTCCCACCTGCACAGAGGGTTGTTCCCCCCCTGGGTGTTTTGGAGTCTCTTACAGAGTGAAGGGAGCCAGGGAGCTGGAGGTGTCCCCAGGCTGGGCAGGGCTGGGACCAGGAGGGAGCCAGGCTGAGAGACATGAGGAAGGGAAACTTCTTGGCAGCCGTGGCCTTGGCATAACAATCTGGATTCCTCTCTTCTTTCTCTCCGTGACTGTGCTTGGTGGACTTACACACCTCCTTTTTTGTCTGTGCTTTTGTCTCCACCCAGGGCAGTGATGGTGACTCAGTGGATAAGAACAAATGCTGCACACTATGTAACATGTCCTTTACCTCAGCAGTGGTGGCCGACTCGCATTACCAAGGGAAAATCCATGCCAAAAGGTTAAAACTGTTGCTAGGGGAACAACCAGCATTAAAGGCCACAGGTAGGTCCAAAGGCAGGAGGGGCTGGCGCGGGGGGCGCGGGCAGGAATGGATCCAGCGTGGATGGCTCGGTGGTGGTGGCCAGCAGAAGCAGCTATTCATTTGTGTTGCTGTCATAACAACCTTTAAAAATTGCTGATGCTCGTTATTGTCTGCTTTGTTCATGTAGATTAGGGGTTTGTCAGCCGGGGCTGGCCCTGGTGCGAGAGCCCTATCTCTGGCTCCACGCTTCCAAAGTGGAAGACAATGTCTCTGCTGGGCAGAGATAGCCAAGCCAGGCTTTAATTATCAGCAGTTATTCAACAGCTCAGCTAATATATTTAATAAACCTTTGGTGTTACTGTATAGAACAGAGTGAAATCTGTTCTTACCTCAGAGGGAAATCCAGGCTTTAAAAACTCTTGGATTGATTGTCTCTTGATTTTTGCCCAGATGGGTTTTGTGCTTTCCTCCACAGTGATTCCACTAATGCAAGCCTATTAAGTTTCACATTTAAAAAGTCAAATGTTGGAATCGGATAATTTAACCATCTTATTGTTTGCTTAACCAGTAAGTCCCTGAAAGCTGCTAATAATCTGTGGAAAAAAATAATTCCTCCGTGGTTGTGGGGACAGAGAATGCCCGAGCCAAGCACTCCCTGTTCTTCAGGAAGGATTGCTGGGCTGAGGTCCTGCAGACAGATCTGACCCAGAATTGCTGCCAGTGGCACTCCCTTCATCACAAAATGCCAGCAGAGCTTTGCATTCTGGACCTTGCCTAGCGTATAAATCCTAGATGTGATTAGATAGTGGGGGATTCCTCTGCGTACATGTGCTTTTGTGCTTTTGTTCCTTTTTTAACTTCACAAGCTGTAGATGCTGACACAGAGAACCGTGTTAGGTGGTGGTGGCTTGCTCGGTGTATCTGATGGTGCTGGGGCACTGGTGTGTCCCGTGGGAGCAGCCACAGGGGCTTTGGGGGGCTGGCAGTGTCTGAGCACCCCCAGGTGAGCCGGGAGGGGGCTCTCACATGAACTGACACGTTCATTTGCAGCTGACTCACCCCGGGCTCCTCAGGCTGTTCTCTGCAGCTGGCAGATAGTTGCAAGGGCACAGAGAGCAGCAGGGACTCGGCTGTGGTGCTTGTGACAGAGCTTGAACACCATCCCTCATGTGCAGCCTGCCAGCAGCTCCTCCTCAGGCACCAAAGCACCTGCCACAAAGCTTGACATTCCTGGTTAACTCCAGTTGAGCTGAGGGTCACAGGAGTGCTGGATTTCAGGGGATAGTACATGGACTGATTCCCATGTCAGTTGGCCCATGGGGACTGTGCAAGCAGGTTTGGGGACTGTGGGGCCCGGCCAAGGGTTGCAGCCTTTCACTGTGTTTCTGTGTCACTTCTTAATCATCTGAATCAGCCTCACAAGGCTCTAAGTGAGCCACACTTTGCACTCCAGAGTAATGGGTTCTTCAGCCACCCTAATCACTAGGAAAGAGTAACTCAAGGACTCATCAGCTCTTCCAGGCACTTGATCTGGAAGATGAGGCTGAACTCAGGAATACATTAATAAGCACCTCCTTGCTCTCCAGGAGTTTTCAGAAATATGCCCTTTGGACACACCGTTTTTCTGGGCTTCCTACATTCACCCAGCATTTTTGCACTGGATTTTTGTCCCAGTCCTTTGTGGCTGGCACCAGGGAGCTTTAATTCTCTCAGGGAGAGCTTCAGAGACTCCAGTGTTCATGAGTCCTGGGAGCCAACCAAGCACAGTCCTGAACGTGCTAGATGGTCCCAGGGAGAATATTCTGCTGCTTGATATTCTGGGGTTTCTGTCTCATCAATCCTGAAGAAAATCACATCTATTCTCAGTCCTCTTGCAGAGATGCACCTTCCCCTTCGCTGTTACCATCGGAATGGAACACAGATCTCCTGTTCTCTGCTGGTGCTTTCAGGAGAGGGAGAAGTGCCCCAACAGTTGGGTTTCTCACAAAAACGATGTCTCATCATGACAGTGAAATAGTTGTGATCTTTCCTGTTGCTCTGCTGTACAAGGTTGTACCCCTCAGAGGCTTTATGTCACTGCTATTGCTGACGAATTCCTCTAGTCATTTCCAACATCCCCTGTCAGCTTCCATCCCATCATCACCATGAGGTATAAACCAAAGAATTGTGGGGGAAAGAGCTGCTGCCTTCAAGTGCAGGGACCTGCAGGGATTGTTCCAGGAAAGTGGCAATATCGCTGGCTTTGGGACACCAAAGGGGACAGAGTAAATGGCTTTGGGGTTTGGGTGCAAGGATCTGTCCAGCAGCAGCAGGAGTCTGCCTCAGTCCTGGCCTGGTGCCCCTGTGTTGTGGCTCGGTTGTTTCTTGTCCTCATGCTGAGTTCCTGGAGCGTGCCAGTGGAAAAGTTGGGTGCCATTTAAATCCAGCTCAGAATAAAAAGCTTTGGATGCGAGAAAGAAGTCAAACGTTAGTTCATCACTGGAGTGCTAAAGTGTTTCTAACTTTGTATTTTGCCTCTTGCAGCAAAGTAAGACTTTCTCACTTCCCTCCCACAGTGAAAGGGAGCGTAAGGCAGACTGTCATGAGCTATTTAGCATTTTGAAATACTTGAAATAGTCAAACTCGCGGCTTTTATGTTTGTGTTTTAGATGGAGAAACATTTTTAACGTTTGACGTTTTGTGAGTGTTTATTATTAATTTTCATGTCACTGCTCAGGGAATGATGGCATTTGCTGTTGTGTAGCAGTTATGTAGCGCATATCAAAATGATAAATTCACATTTGTGGAGAAGTCAGCTTTCATCTATTTCTCTTCGGGAGGATTTGGTAAACTTGGGATGTTTTCATTAATTGCCAGGCTCGGCTCAGCAAACCTTAGGACTGGTGGGGCTTGTCAGTGGGACCTGAGGAATGTGACTTTACAAGAAGGTTTTTTGTACTGAGTGCTAAGAGGAAATCCCTGCCTGTGGCAGCCCCTCTGTGATGCAGGAAGGCAGTCTCTGCCATGGGGCTGCAGCCTGTGGGTTATGGGGAGCCAGGTGTGTTGGTGGGATGGGCATGGGGTGGTGCCATCCTGCTGACAGCCTCCCTCCTGCATGGCACCTGGGGAAGGACAAGCCACCAGCCTGGGCAGGGGCTCAGAGGCTGCTGGGCTGGCCAGTGGCTGAGAGCAGAGATGCTTCTGTCGCGTTCCCTTAGAGAGTGGGAGATGTAACTCCTGAGGACACCACCAGCTCCGTGAGCTTCAGCCTCCCTGGTTCCCCTCGGGCAGCAGCGAGCATGGAAACGAGGAGGAAGCTGACCAAAAGATCTGATAGATTTAACTTCATAGCCTGGGGCGTGCAGGGCGAGTCAGATCTCTCAGAGCTCCCGGGCTGCCAAAATTGCTCACTGTTTATAATGGTCCAAATGTCTCTGCAGCTCGATGTGGTGCCCCAGCACAGCTCACCCCTGTTCTGGGGTACTGCAGAGGGTCCCCCTGGCATCACTGGGGCTGTTCCCAGTCCCTGTGGCATCACTGGGGTCTGGGCATGGACCCCTTCCTGCAGGGAGGCTTCTCGGGGAGCACAGAAACATGTTTGCTGTAGGCAAGCTGTGCTTGCTTTGTGTGACTCAAGCACCTCCAAAGTCTGTGCAGTCCCAGTTCAGACAGGCAATATTGCAATTCCCTAATTTTCTTCCTAATGGCCATGCTGGAGCCCTGGTTCTGCCCTTCTTGTGCCTGCAGTTCTGCCTCATGCACCTTGCAGGGGCTGGGCTGTGTTTCTCATGCTGCAGCTATAGGAAATTCATTGTTTTTAGGAGCAAAATCTATCTGGGCCCTGCCCCTGCCCTCTGCCCTGCCCAGAGCAGCTCTTCAGAGCGCCACCAGAACTCTGATACCTTGGCAGTCATCACCAAAAACAATAGAAGCTTACAAACCCCTGGAAACTGATAAGGTTTTAAGTAATGTTATATGTGAGATAGAATTTCCTCGAAGGAAGTTAATAGATGAGGAGGTCAGCAGAAGATTTATAACAATATTAACTTTCTCAAGCCGTGGAGTCAATCACAGTGGGCTCCAGGCATAATTATATGTCTAAATATATCCCTGTGTTGCCGTTCCTGGTGTCAGACACCGAGGTGGGTTTGGCATTCGCTGCCCTGTGTGCTCATCAGGGCTCAGCTGGATCATCTCCTGATCAAAGAGAGCCACCACGCGCCTCTCACCGCCTCCAAATGTGCCTATTCCGGTACCACGGAGAGAGCAGGTTGTTAATTATTTAGGGAGCAGACATTTCATCTGGAAAAGAAAAGGAAAACCACATAAAAGGGAATTTTTGAATGAAGTGTGATAATTAAGCACTAGTCATTGTATATTTTTGTATCCCAGTGTTATCTGAACTTTATTTTACTTTAAACTGTTTTTCCGTGGCTCTGTGACTTGTATTGTGCAAAGCTGGGAAACTGTGTCAAACAAGGTGCACTCCATTATATGAAGACCAATCACCCATTTTTCTTTGGAATGATTTGGGGTTCATGTTTGTATTCATGGATGGGCTGGAAAATGGAATTAAGTTAAGATCAAGGGTTGCTTGTAGCTGACAATTCACAATACAAAGATCCTTGAAGGATGGGGCTGACTATTGAGTATTTTTTTTCATCTGTGGCAATTTACTATAGCTATGGCTTTCCCTTTTTCTTCTGAGACCAAATAAATTAAAAAATAAGAATCCTGAGATAGTGATAAATCTGTCTCTCTATCACGAGAAGGAGATGGCTCTGCATGGTATATTTATTCTCCATTGGCGATCTTTCCATGGAGTAGCAATTTAAGCAGGATAAGTTTAGCAGATTTAGTCACAACAGTGGTAAGACGTGTAACTGAACTGCGAGCATCCTCCTTCCCCAGCTAGTGAAATGCAGAGAGCTGAGGAACAGTCCTGGGCTGTCCTTTCATGCTGCTTTTTTTAATGAGAAGTGGTAGATTTCCAAAGCAGTGCCATCCGAAATACCCACTGGGACCCTGTAACTGCTGCTAATTATTTCCCCGTGTCTAATGTGGGATCTGCCTCAGGGTCTGCTGCTACTCAGGCAGCAAGCACAAGCCTGGAGAGCTCATGCCTGAATGTTCCCTTCCCTGCAGAAGCCACCCTGGGGTCCCTGAAGGCGCCGCACACAGACAGTCCCCCCGCGGTGCCGTCGCCGCCGCAGCGCCGGGACTCGGACAGGTACTGCCAGCTCTGTGCAGCCTGGTTCAACAACCCCATGATGGCACAGCAGCACTACGATGGCAAAAAGCACAAGAAGAACGCCGCCAGAGCCGACCTCCTGGAGCAGCTGGGCAAGACCCTGGACCTGGGGGAGCTGAGAGGTGAGAAACCAGCACATGTGGAGCTCAGGGATCTGCTCCGCCGTGGGGTCCGGTGACCATTGCCCACCACGGTCACTGCTCCCCTGCTCCAGGGAGCCCGGGGTGCTGTCACTGCTTCACGAGGTTCCCACTTGTGTGAAAAAGAAGTCCCCTGCTCCAGGGTGTCAGCCTGCAGTTCCAGCAGCATCCTTTCAAAGTTGTTTCCTAGGCATCTCTTTTGCCTCCTCCTAAAATAGTCCCTCCCATTAGCACACACGCCTGTCCTCGAGCAAGTGTGGCCTGTCCCTGGGAGAGGAGAACATGTTAGAGCTCTCAGCCCCACGGGGAAGCGGGACTGGGAGGATGTTGCTGGAGGCAGAGCACTTCCTACATGTCCCTGATGGAGAGCGGGACAGAGCTGTCTTCTGTGATTTAATTAGTGCTTGTAAAACACTGGGATGGCCCTGGGTCAGCGGCAGCAAGAGGAGCCGAGCGTTTTCTGTGGGGATGTTAAACACAAGTTTTCTGTGTTCCTGCTGAAGGGAGAGCAGCCTTCCTCTGTCTGGCTGTCTGTCCATCCCTACAGGGAGGGGCTCTGGGTGTCTGTGGGGGCTGTGCCCTGGGGTCACACAGTGGGGCTGTGCACCCCTCTGGGAGCTGCCCTCGTGCAGAGCAGAGCCACAGACACAGCCAGGCTGGTGGGCTCAGCAGCTGGAGCCCCCTCGGACCCCTGTGATGGAGAGGTGTGGTTTGTGCTGGCTGAGGATGTGTCCAGCACTGAATCCTGGCAGAGCACCTGTTTGCTCTGAGGTGCAGGTACAGGAGAGGCAAAAGCCTCTTGTGTTTGAGGTCTGGGTTACAATCCCATGTGCAGACTGAGGCAGCTGAGGAAGGAGGGCAGGTTTGATTCAGAGCCATGTGGGAGAGGTCTGGTTTGCCAGGCTTTGCAATAACATTTTGAAATAACTGGTTTTTTTCCCCCTTGCTAAATGAAATAATGTTCCTTTCGATACTAATGACTATACAGTATATTGTGCCTTTCTTGATCTCCCATAAACCTTGTAATGGTTATCCAGCTCCTCCTTTGCTACCTAGTGTGACTCACGGTGCCATAAATGATTCATGTGGCTGAGTCACTGCCCGCTGCTGGAAATATGCGGGAATAAAACCTGGGACAATAACATGGAAGTGCTCAGTACTCTGAACTGTGCCAAGCTCAAGAGTGGCCGAGGATGTCATTAACTGTAAATAAATCAATTGTGAAGTGTTTTATTCATTTAGATTGTGCCCGGGAGAGTTGAAATTGGAGGCCTTCACAGCCTCATCAGCTGTTGGCTTTTACCTTTCACAGCGATGCTGTACATGGCTGGAGTTTGCAGCTGCATCCAGTGTGGCCCCACCACCATCTGTGGATGGCAGGAGAGGGGACAGCAGAGCTGTCCTGGCTGAGTGTGTGCCTGGTATGGGGGAACAGCTCTGATCCTCTGGTTGGACACTTCAGGGTGCTGTTTTGGGGGCTGCAGGCTGTGGTACCCCGTGCTCCCCAGCAGCAACGAGGTGCACAGCCCAGCCCAGGGAGCAGAGCAGGCTGTCCCTGAGCCTGCCCAGCTGGGAAATCATCTTTTTTCCAGTTTTCCTCAACTAGGCTCTGTCCATCCATCCATCCATCCATCTCTGCCCATCCAGAGATGCTCTTCTGGATGCATTTAGCAGCCAGCCTAGAGCAGATCTTTACAAGGCAATCTCTGCAGTGGCCAACACAGAATAAGACCCGCCTTGTGCCTGAGCAAACAGCCTCACCTTGGCAGGTAACGTCATGTCTGATTGCAAGATAACAGTGGCAGCTCAGACATACTTGGTGGTGGCCCGTCCCAGGCTGTCACCTTGTCTGATCATCGAGTCCAGAGGGTCAGTGTCAGCAGGATGTGGCTGCCTGCTCCACACCACCTTTGCTGCCTCAGTTTTCCCTGGAACGCAAAGTCATCTCCTTCCCCTGCATCCCTGGTGGCTTCTCCCATCACAGCTTAAATATTAATTCTATTTTGACTAGTGTGGGAGACGAACATTTGATGCATTGTGTGAGCCTGGAACAAGCAGTGTCAGTTGAAGTACAACATTTCAGCAGCCTTTGATGTTTTGATAATGGCTGTAATAAAATATTTATTGATAAATATGAATGTGTATTTGGAGAAATAAGAATAGAGATGTATTTTTGGACAACTGATATTTATAGGAAACAAAAACATTGATTCTTCTCACCAAGTGCTCATCCTGCAATTTTGAAGTCTTATTTTCTTCTCAGAAATGAGAAAGAGAAGAAGAAAAAAATAAGGGGGAAGTGAGCACCGTTTCTGCAGTGTGTGTTGAGTTAAAGCTGCAGCACAGGGGAGTGCATGGACATGTATCCCTGTGCCTTGGTCCAGGGGAGGGCAGGGTCCAGCCCTCTCTCTCTGAGCAGCTCCTTGTGGCTTCCCAGAGCCACTCCAGATCCCCCTGCTCCCAGTGCTGGCCTCAACCCCCTGTGCTCCACAGGGCAGGGCAGCATGTGGGCATACACTGAAAGAGGAAGAAATTAGGAGTTTTCTTCCTGCAGAGCTGCCTCCTCTGGCTGCCTCCGAGCCCTGGCATGGATCACGGAAAGACAAAACCTGGTGGGTACCGAACCCCAAATTCCAGGCTCTGTGCTGACAGTTTGTGCCTGGTTCAGCAGCACAGAGTGCCTGTGGCTCGGTTGGAGGCACTGGCATGGCTCCATCTGGCAGCTCTCACCCTCCCCAGACTGTGCCAGACACAGGAAGGAAGAATGGCAGGTTTTGATCTGTCAGGTCACATCTCACCGATTTCAGTTCATGTCTGGTGTCCCCCACGGCGAAGCTCTCGAGGCAGGTGGGCTCCACAGGGGTAGGCATTTTGTAAGGGACTCTGCCTGGTGCTGGGGCTGAGTCAAACTCTGCAACAGGTGCCCTGAATCCCTAAAATAAAGCACAGCAGCCTCTGCAGTACAGCAGGACAAGGGGTGTTGTCACCTGGAGCCTTTGTGTGCTCAGGTATATTGGCAGCATTGCAGACGCTGTCTTGCAGAGTCAGGCAAAGAGCTGAGTTTCATTTTCTATCTCAGCTCATAATTTCTTTGTATGCCTTATAAATACTTCTCATTCTGTGCTGTCACTCGTGGTTAGTAAGAAGCAGTTTAACAAGAACTCCCCTGGAATGGGTTTTAATGCATTTTATGCAGAATGACATTAATGACTCGACTTGTTAATATTTTATTTAATGGGGATAGGAGGACATTCAATTTTACATGAATGCATGTCACGCTGCAGGGGAGGGAGTGCTGAGGATGCAGAAGGGAATGTGCCAGCAGCCCCTGGCACAGGCTGCTCAGGCTGGGACCACCTTCCCATTGCAGATTGCCCATGGGGCTGAGCTCGGGTTTTATGAAACCAGTTTCAACCAAGTAGCGACTTTGGTGGGCTCCAGTGAGATCAGATTCTGGTGATGTTGATATCCTGGAGGTGATTTTTGCCTCGCTGAGTGGCACAGAGAGGGTCAATTAACACTCTGGGTTTTCTTCACAGGCCTGAAGCGCAGCTACACCTGCAACATCTGCAACGTCACCCTGAACTCCATAGAGCAGTACCACGCGCACCTGAAGGGCTCCAAACATCAGACCAAGTGGGTATTGTGGTGCTTCTCCCCGGGGGCTCCACTCAGGCTGTGTCTGCCGAGATGGAATTGCCTGTAACAGTGCTTTGCACTCCGACAGCCCCGTCAGCAGAGGAGCTCTGGGGGCATTTCTGGGGTTGCTGTGCTCTGGGAGCTGTGAAACACAGACACCAGAGGCACTTCGAGCTTGAGGAACACATGGGCTTCCTGAGTCTTGCTGACTTGTGGTTAATGATACCAAGTTTGCAGCTTCTTTCATGTGTGAAACCTCAGAAGAGACACCGGGAGCGTAATGGGATTAGGTGTTTCCCAGTGAAACTGTTTTTGCTGTGATTTAGAGCAATTATGCATTACCCAGCTCTGAGAACTGGGGGGAGTCTGCTCTGTCAATTAGTACAAATTACTAAAATGAAGTGATGAAGATACATGGTACCAGAGAGTAGATTAATGAACTAATCGCTATTAATGTACTTACATTTGGGAACTCTTGCAGGCTGAAGCACTCAGGACTGCCCAGATTAGGAGAGGGATATAAAGGGATATACCTGAAGTGCTTCAGGTAGCTTTGAGAGCAGTCTGAACGGTGAGCAGGATGAGCAGAGTCAGCAATAACCACTAGTGGCTCATTTGGGATAAGCCAGCAAAGGATAAACCCAGCCCTTCCCCACATGATGTCGGACCTTCACAGATTCCCAGTATTCCCAGTATTCCCAGTATTTAGCTCCGTCCTATTTACTCAGGGAGCATTTGAGTGTCTTTCAGATGTGGTGACCCAGCACACCTGGCAGTGTAGGTATGTTGTGGAGCAGAGGGCTGGGGTTAGGTGGGCGAGCTGTGGGTTTGAGCTGTGCCACGAGCAGTCTGTGACCTTCAGCAGATCCTCCACTGCCTCCCTCTCCCTTTCTCCTCCAGAATATCTCCCTGATGGGTGATGCCTGCTCAGCCAGGTTATGTGGGGACGATGTGGATGAGGTTTGGGTCTGTACCCAGTGCAACAAATTTCCACTGCTGGAAAATAGAGCTGAGAGCTCTTCCCATTGGAAACCTGGAATGAGAGCATCTGTGCTGTGCTGCCTGGGCCCAGAGCTGTAATTTATCCTTCCCCTCTCAGTCCTTCTGAGTCTGTATGATTATTGCTGTGGTGGCTGCTGGTGTTATTGTGAAGGATAAAGCAGTTCATCTCAAACCAGAGCAACCTCAGGGATGGAAAACAGAGATGTGCAGAAAGATGTGCCACCACTTTGTAGTGCCAGGAGGGTGCCTGGTCCTCTGGGTTATCCCTACACCTTCTGCTCTGTTGTGCAGTCTCCTGCAATTAGCAGAGATGAAGAAATACTAATTTCTAGTGCTGTGAATGAACACCTTGGGAAGTTACTTGTGCCTTGGCTGTTGTAGGAGTGACTGAGGGCACACACAGCCCACTCCCAGTGCAAAGGGATGTGCTGGGCAGCACAGACAACAGATTTTGGCAGGGCTGCATCTGTGTTTCTGTAACCTTCTGTGAGCAATTACCTCTTCTGTAGAAAGAAAGAGAATTTGGAAGTCCAGACCTGGTCCTCTGCCAAGTTTCCAGGGTGTCCCACTGGGTCACTGCAGCACCGTGGCTCACAGGGGTGCTCTGCACTGGGGGATGGGTAAGGATTGTCCCCTCCTTGTACCTTGGCCAGTGTTTTCCTACTGTTTTCTACTGTTCTCATTATTGTTGGTTAATGTCAAGACTGTCCTCTGCCTTGTAACTCAGGCTGAAGCCAGTGGACTGCAGTTACCAAGGCAACAAAACATTTTATGTAGCTGTCATACTTCATATAATTAAAAACTAAACAAACCCAAAGGAAGGGGCAGCAGTTTATGAAGGAAAGGGATGAAGGGATACAGGAATTTTGCTCCAGGATAGGTGAGCAGGGAAGGTGATTGCATGGTGGAAGCTGGTATGACCCAAAAAGTACTGGGCAGATGAGTCTGCTGGAAAGCTGCTTCAAGAGAGAACTTTTATGAGGAATGATGGACGTTGTGGTTATTTATTATTGTTCCTGAGAGCTCTGCAGAGAGCAGCACACAGAGAGCCCCAGCTAGACCTGCCTTCCATAAGCTGCTGTGTCACCAGGACCCTGGCACTGCCCCACATGGGGCTGGGGGGTCCTGCAGCTCCATGGGCAGCAGGGAATTCGGAGCTCGTACTGAGCTGAGCTGCTCTTCCTCGGGTGGTCTGGCAGGCAGAGCTGAGCTTTCACAGGAATTTCAGGGGCTTCCCCGAGTGTTTGGCTACATTTGTTTGACCAGAATGGGAAAATAGGGCTTGGGGGAGAAGCTGGAAGCGTCTTGGCTGGTATTTTGGTGTTGAATAAAAGATGCAAGAGAAGGGAGATAATACTGAGCCAGTCCTTATCCCTCTGGCCAGTAAATATGCAAAGCAGATATATCTGCCAGCTCCCATTTTTTTTTCCAGAGTGCAGGTACTTGAGCTGTGTATTTGAAAATTGAAGTAAAATGCTGTGTTGGATGTGCAGGGAGTGCAGGGCTTGGCTTGAGCTCTGATGGGTGATGCACGGAGCAGGTTTTGGAATGTGGATGGACTCTGGAACATCTGCAGCGGGGAGGAGCACTAAACCTTTAATTAGGGATTTATGAACTGCGTGGAGATGATTGAGTCATTGTTTGACTTGCTTTCCAGAAATAGATGTGGGTTTTTTAAATCTCCTTTCTCCCTCCCTCCCTCCTCCCCCCAAGGAGCAGAGGAGCAGCAGTGCCAGGCAGGATGCCAGGCAGGGGCTGGTGCTGGTGCCCACTTTGGCTGAACCACGGTGGGCACCAGCAGCTCCTTCCTGTGGGGACCAGCAGCATCCAAAATGCCAGCTGTGAATGTTACCTCCGAGGGACTGGGAGGGAAGCACGTGCCAGCCTTGCTCCTCACTGCTTGCCATGGGCTGGCAGAAACAAAACCTCCTTCTTTTCCTGCTTTATGTAAACTGCGAAGATGAAAAATCACTGCTCGAAGTGATTTGCAACAAACAACAGGGATTAAAGTCCCAGTGGTTGTGAAAGGAGCCAGAGGATCCTCAAATTGGGGAATGTTTGCCCTGGGGCTTTGCAAGAAGCGCTTCCCTCCTGGGGAGGGGCTGGGGACAAGCTGGGGACAGGAGGAATAAGCTGTGTTTGGGGAGGCTGATCCAGAGGGGCCGGATCTGGGGCTGGAGTACCTCTTTGGGGCATGCAGGTGGAAGGACCAGAGGTGGAGTTGGCAGACCACAGAGCCCAGACCCAGCACTGGGGTAAGTCCCATCCCTGGGCTGGCTGTGGATCTATCACACGTTGCAATAACGTGCCAGAGAGAGCTGAGAGCTGTGAGCTGTCCTCCACCACTCGGGCTGTCAGCGTTGGGAGGCTGAGATCCAGCCCTAGTAATTAAGAGTCTGACTATGTGGGGATAATGATTACTACTTCCATAAAGAAGAATTTTATCTTCTCGCCTTCATTTTGTCTCTTTGATCAGCCAGACCTCTCTGCCACATCTAGAGCTCACAAATGTATTCCAGGGTTTTATAACCATTCATTTACACTTTCATAGATGCTAATACACGTCTGGGTTTTCCTTTCAGTCTCTACCTTCCTGATTAATTTTAGGATTTTTGAAGAGAGGGGACCTGATCCTGCAGCCATCGCTGGGGTAAAACCAATTCAATGGTCAAAATAAATTGTGAAGGTTTGAGAATGGTCATGTCCAGCTGGGGAGGTGGCTCTGCAGCCCTTCCCATACAACCCTTTGCCTCGACTGTGGGCTGCACCCTCTGGAAGCCCAGATGATGTCCTGCTAAGCCTCTTTTCTCTTTCCCTTTCTTTTCTTTTCTTTTTCTTTTTTTTTTTCCTGGCTGAGAACACAGATGTCTAATTGGAACGGGGTATTTATCACCATAAGCTGCTTGGCTATTCAGGAATCAGAGCTAATCAAAATATTGTAAATATCGTGCCTCGAGAAATGTCAGCCTTCCCCATGGTTGCGTTTCCACCGCTTTGCCTGTCTGTTCAAGAAGGTGTGAACAAATATTGACAGCCTGTTGTGGCTGAAGCACATCCTGGGATCTGTGTGTCTGGCACAGCCAAGGCGTGGGCAGCTCCGGGGGAGGCTCTGGGGTTGCCTGGCCCAACTCCATTTGGGGCAGATTTAATGCCAAATGGTGTTTCTGTTTCCTCTGGGTGTTTCCAGCCCTGCCTCTGGTGCCAGGAGGTTGGGCTCCTCCTGTGCATCCTCACCCGGAATGAATGTGTTCTTTGATATAAGATTTCCAATAAATTTCTGGAAATTAGAGTAAATACTCGAGTCATACCACGTACTTTACACCCAAGCCAAGTGAGTTTGCTCTTACCTTGGTGGCTGCAGCTTTTATTGGTACAGTAACATTTTCATGTGCTTTCTGTAATGTGTAGTGGCTGATGCCTAAAGAAGCCTTTAGAGCAATAGAAACTCCAGAATACAAATAGTTATAAAAGGTAGATGGAATTGAAAGGCATTTTAATTTGTCATTGTTTCAGTTCCAGAGAGCAGCTGAAAAATTACACTGCCTGTGTAGAGAGAATGTGTAATACTTTCTCTCATTATAGGTCTGAATTGCCTCCCTTTTCTTTTAACGTAAGTGAGAATAAAGATATCTCTGGTATCTTCTGTTTTGATCATAATTTGAAAGCCCCAGAATGGCCTGTGCAACTTTGTGTGAAGGTGTCAGGTGTACAGATTAATTATTTTATTGTAAAGCCCAGACAGTGGGCTGATTGCTGAAAGGACAAACCTGAGCTTGCCAACACCAGTTCCAATGAGGAATTCCTCATCAGCTCAGCCACACTGGGCCACAGAGGAGGCAAGTTGGGCAGGGTCTGTGAGACTCTTAAATTCAAGTTCAGGATCTAGAGAAAGGATACCTTTTCCCAAATGTTATGGTGGTTTTCTTTCATAAAATGCAAAAATGTCCTTGAAATTGCAAATATGCTTTAGGTGGAAAGAGTTCATTTAAAAATTTTTCAGATTTGAAGTCTCCTTATGTCTCACATAAAGCATTTCTTTAGCCATTCTGGGGAGAGCTGGGGGTTTGCCCCATGCCAGGTCCCCTTGGCTCTGCCCAGGCAGGGGGGAGCGATGCATGGGCAGAGCTCCAGAGTGGGATGGGGACCACCAGGATGGAGAGTGACTTTGGCTTTGTTTCTCTCTTGCAGCCTCAAGAACCAGTAGTAGCTCATCAGTGGAGATGAGGACAAGCGCCGATGCTGCTTCTGTGGAGAGGAGGCTTTCTTGGACAATGATCCCGTGTGGATTCAATAATTAACATGTAACTAACCTTCGCTTTGGACAAATACATGGATTTTTTTTTAATTTTGTGGTGAGTTAAAATATTTCGATGGATTTTTTTACCCTTTCAAGACAATATTTATTCAGCACAGAGTCTAGAGTATGATAACTATCCTGTAAATACAGCACTTACTCATCAATCATCTTCAGGGACAGTGGAAACGAACTATTTTACTTTTTCATATTTATTCTTAGATTTCTCCCAAGAGTATAAGATTATTCTATTACATTATCCATGATAGTGATGTAATCAGTCTTCAATCAGAAATAAACACACTTTCTTCACCTTCTCCAGCATGGTTTGTGTCAACACATAAAGATCAACAGCAGTGAATCACTGGGGATTGTGTAACGGATGAGTTCTTCCCTTCCCTCTTTGTCTCTAGAGAAACAAATGGTTCCATGAGTAAGGAACACTAAAAGGAAAGTGTGAATTCCTTTCCCTGCTGGTAGGATTCCTGCAGGCTCCACAGAAGCTGCTTGCTTTATGGACTTTGATGCAAGCCCGAGGCCGGACGCTGCTGTGCCCACCAGCCCTTCCCGGAGAGCCACGGGAGGGATGGTGGGATGGGACCAGTGGCAGTGGCTGCACCAGCTGGGCAGTGCCACACAGGGTTACCTGGCACCGGCAGGGACACGGCGGAGAGGCAGCATTATCCCTGCACTGAGCCCAGCTCTGGCTCTGCAGGGCACCAGCCAGCAGCAGCTCATCCCCTCTGCCCGCTCTGGGGATCTGAGCAAAGAGAAGGAGCCGAGTTTGGAGGAGAGACCTTCGCTGTTCCACGTCCTGGGGGCTGCCCGGAGCTCTGCTGGTCAGGAGCCTCGGCCCTCTGGGCTGCACTTGGGCCTCTGGTCCTGCACAAGGATGGGTCAGGTGCTCTGCAGCATCACCTCGTTCACTCTGTGGGGACAACAAGAGCCATTGCAGAAGCTCTGTGTGATTAATTCGTGCTCTTGCATCGATGCCTTTCGTGTGCGGAGGAGAATGGGTTGTTCACAGATGAGTAAACATCTCCTTGGGTTTCATAGCTGTGGGGTGGTTTCATTTATTGTGTTTTGGGTAATAACACAAGCCGCCAGTGTTCCTGAAGCTAAACTGCCTCTTTACAGAGAGAATGATTTACAGAAATAGGGCACATCAGTCATGCGGGTGCAGCCTGACTTTTCTGAGCCTCCTTCCCCCAAAGGAGCCCTCCCCCAAGCGGCACACAGGGTGCTGCAGAGGCGGTTTTGTCAGGAGAGAAAAACAAAAATCTTCCAACTGCGTGCTCTAGTAATCACTACAAGCTAATTGCAGCAAATTAATTACAGCACAAACACAATTTCTTTACCCAGGCAGGTGTGGAGAACAGCTCTGCAGTGAGCTGGGTTGGACCCAGCCTCTGCTCCCAGCTGACTGTGCTTCTGCCCTGGCTCTGTGGCCTGGCCTGGAGCTGGTGGCTTGCTTGGTCTAAGAGAATGATTAAAGACAGATTAGACAAATTTAGAAAAATCTAGACCTGATGCCACTCTGGCAGCTCTCAGGCAGGTGGTTTGTCTTGTGGCACTGCAGAGCAGGAGAGTCAGCGCTGCTGAAGGGATTCCCATGTCCCACATCCCACCTCCCACACCGCCCAGCCCTGGTGAGTGAGAGGCAGGTGAAGTGGGAGTGAGGTGTCCCATCACATCCCCCCGGCTCTCCTGCTTTCACCTGGAGTGACAGAGCAGTGCAATATTTGCATTTGTTGCCAGTATTGTCCTGGTCCAGTCAATCAGGCTTTGGTTCCTAAATCCTTCTAATCTCTTGCTTTTCCTAAGTTCATTAGACCTTCAAAGCAAGACATAAAAAGACAAATCTTCTCGTGGTAAGTCAGTGATCCCTGCAGAAATGCCAACAGATCTCTGATGCCGAGCCTGTCCAACCACCCCAGGCTGGATGTATTAGAGAACTTTGAAAATGGTTCAGTGCAACCATTGCATCCCCCAAGGTTACTTTTAAACTGAAGGGTGAAAACATTAGCATGTATTTTCTTAATTAAAAAAAACCCCAAACACAAGCTCTGCATTTCTCATGCATACCATCTATACATTACAGAATTTAGTTTTGTTCTGGCCAGATGTTGTCCCAGCTTAAAATTCTGTGCAAGATGTTCTGTAATGAAAGTAAGTCTCAGTAATTTATCAGTCTGGTTGGGTCTCACCCCACAAAAACTTTACAGAGCAGTCCTAACTGGAATACTGCTGGCACTGGCAGACAGCTGAACTGTGGTTATTAACACTGAAACCGTAATCTTTTAGATGTGTTTCATTAGAGTTTGTTGCCCGTACTAATGCAGCTCTCTAGGCTCTGGTGCAGATGTGCCACATTAGAACACTGTGGTGTTTTATGCTCAGACACAGCACAACACAAATATGTTTTATCTGGCTCGGTGTGGAGGCAACAGAGCTCTATGGCAACAGGGTGTAATGTGAGGCTGCCCCAAGACACAGCTTCATACAGAGATTAATCACGGGAGAAGAATGCTCCTGGTACGTAAGTGCTGCTTCCTTTGTTAAGTTCCTATTGCATCAACTTAATTAGCAAGTCCTGACCTTTAAAACCACCTTCTATAATCTTCAAATTAAGTATATGGAAGCCTGATTTCTCCTCCGGGCTGTGCTGGCAGGTCCTGTCTGAGGGCTCTGACCTGGCCAGCTCCCAGCCTGCTCCCACCATGAGAGGCTGTGGAGAATCCCCAGGGCTGGGGCACGTCTGGAGAGAGGCAGGACCCAGTTTGGGGGCTGAACATCTGACATCTCAAGAGAGAGAGCAGATATCCATTAACACCGTGGCGTGTTCCCCACTGAAGTTACTGCACTGGGCTCAAATTTAAGACTTTATGATAAATTTTGTAGTGGGCCACTGCTCCCTAATCAAGCCCTGTCGCCTGCTCACGGGTCTCTGACAAAAGCCTTTGTCTAACATGTTTTTAATCAGTGTGTGTGTTTCAATTTGCATATTAATAGCAAGGAACTGTTATTACAGCTGCTGTTGATGAGATGGTGTCAAGCCCATCTTCCCATCTGAGGAAAGAAAGAAAGAAACTGCATCTATTGTATAAAGAATGACATTGGCAGAAAACATGTCCATTCTTTGCCTCTCTCTTCCTTTATCTCTGCCTTTATTTTGCTCTTAATGGCTCATATGGATGCATTCATTAATCTTTTTTTTTCCCCCTTAGAACAAGGATCATTTAACAGGAGACTAAGACAAGATTTTGTGCCTGTTGTGACAGCTCCAAGCTAAATACCACAGTTTTGTTCAGTGTTGTAAAACAGCAAAGGGTGGCCCCAGCCTGGGAGCTGTTTGCTGCAGCGATTCAGCAGAGGAGTTAACGTGCCAGAATGAACCAGGGCACTGCTTGATCTCCAGGCTCCAGCCTTTCCCAGCTCCACAGGTGTTGGCTTTGTCACCCATCCTGGTGCTGGTGGAGCCTGGTGCAATGAGGGGGGTGCTGCACACACACTTTTAATGAGGCCAGAGCTGGTCTTTGCAGACAAATGACCTCAATTCACCCACCACTCAGTGCTATCGATTCAATAGCTTTTCCTAATGAGGAAATTATTATCTGTGTTAGGGAATGTGGAACCCAGCAGGTGCACAGCATTAAATAATGGAAAAGCAACTTTGCTAGTGCCAGAAACATGATGGTGCAGTGCCAGGGATAAGTGGGGCCCTCGGATGGACGCTGAGAGGAGGATGCCTTTGTGTCCAGCCTTGCAGAGCACGAAGATGGAGAGGTTTGTGCCACTGGGCATTTTGGCTGGGGCTGCAGGGAGTGGGGCTCTGGTTCTGGCAGGTACCAGTGTGGATTCTTTGCTCAGCCTGCCCTCAGAAGCTCCATGAGGCACAGGCTGCTCAGGTGATGCCTTTGGCTGTACCCACACATTTAAGCAGCTGCACCTTTGGAGAGGTCTGGCTGGAGTCCAGCTCAGATCCTCAGATCGTTCTAAACCACCAGAGTGCTGTCTCGATTGCTCCCACCATGATTCACTTTCTAATGCAGATTTTTAGTTAATTAGTGCAGTGATGCATTAAAATGCAAAAAGGCAAAGCTACTGTAAAAAAACCCGAACAATTCCAAATGCTCAGGTTCATGTTTGCCTTGACTTGGGCAGAGGGAAGGGCCAGTGTTAGGCAGAATTCAATCTGCTGGCTGGGGAGTCCTGGGCCCTGAGGACTGTATGTGCTGGACCTGCAAGACTTCAGGATCCATCCCCTGGAACAGACCGAGAGGTGACTGAGCAACAGTCATGTCTTGCTTCATCCCCAGTGGAATTGGATGGAAATTTGTGGTAAGTTACTCCTGACTCCAACTGGAAAAGGAAAACGAAAAGGGAGGACAAGAGCTGAAGCAAAGCAACTTGTAGGGAAAACCAACATCCCCACCGAGCTAAAACCTGACAGAGCAGACCTAAAAGCAAGGTGAAGGGCTCTTTCCTGGGGTTCTGACTTGGTGGGCAGTGAAGCACGGCTGGTGAGCAGGGCAGGGGAAGTGGGGGAAGTATCTGAGACACCCAGCAAGCACTGAGGTGACCTGGAAAGCTTCTGAAAAGCCAAGCTATTAAATCATTTGCACGAGAAAAGCAGACAGACCTCCTTCACCAGTGTGAAGCAGCACTTTGGCAAGTCCCATCTTTATTTTGAATGTTGCCCTGACCATCTATGGCCACTGACCAGTAAAAGCCTACAGGCTCTGAGAACAGGAAGACAAAATCGCATCCTCTGCTCTTGTGCCCGAGGGCTGTTTCCCTCTCCAAATGCCCCAGCTGCATCCACTCCCCAGCACTGCTGGGGTGCTTATTTCACCTTCATAATTAGTTCTATGTAATTTGCTATTAGTATTGTAATAGTGAGGATCTAAGGCTATAGGCTAATTAAGTTTATAGTGAAATTAGAGTATCCAATATATTTAGAGACTGGATAGGCTTTAGGGCAACAGATTCTTCTTGGGTTCTGAAGTAGGAACAGCAAGCTCTCAGCTAGATCCAGACTTGAAAAAAATTCAGCTTCAGTTTAACGTAATTATGGCAACAAATTAGTTTGGAAGGAAAAAGTAGTAAGTCCCTGTAAAATTAAGTAGTATAAAGCTTATTTATTATTTCAAATTTGTGGGCTTTAAACAGTGTTACAACTGTCACCTACTTTCACAGGGTTTGAAATAAATTTGTTGTTTTGCATTGGACAGAACGTTAAAACTGTTGGTTGCCAGCTGTGATTGTGCATGTCCCGGGTTGTGTTTGGGGATTTGTTCAACCCTCTGTTGCCATTCAGTGTCATGCACTTGTATGTGAAAATGCCCAGCCCGGTGATTTCTGTTCTGAGAACAGGATATTAGTGTCTGTGCCAGTTCTAAAGAGAGCACAGCTATAGACGTGCGCTGCAAAAGGAGTGTTAAAAATAAATTATTTGAACCTGTGGTTGGATTGTTTTGGGGCTTTGAGGATTTATTTCGGTTGCGCCTCTTTTCCCCCAGCCAAACACTGTCGGCCTCAGTGATGCTCTGGCACAGCCAGATGCCTGTTGGGGTCACACCAGCCTTTCCCTCTCCCACCTGCCCCTCTCTGAGGATTCCTTTTGAAATCAGGGCTCGTATCACCCGCACCCATCCAGCTCTGCAGGGAGAGGGAGTGGTGGTGGCTCCTCCAGCTGGGGTGGCACCAGCCAGACCCTGCCGTGGCACGGGCAGCTCGGTGAGTCACCGGCTGGCAAGGGCAGAGCCCACGGCAGCGTGCCACTGCGAGGGGGGGCAGGAAAGCAGTGCTGGGAACAGCAAATGGAGCTCAGGAAACAATCCATCACCCTCCCAGCACTGAGAGCACCGTGGCAAATGTGCTGACAGCCTGCCTGGCCCTCTCTCTCCTCTTTGCTGGTCGCCTCAGTATATTCGTGGTGAGCAATAAAATAATATTTTAAGTTCAAACCCAATGGCTTTGACCCATTTCTCTGCATAGCAACACCAGGCTCCTATCCCAGGAGGGGCACTTGGAAAGGCCTCAGAGACATTTAGCAACATTTTCTCTTGGAAGTTGGTCTAGAGAACAGCTCCAGAGCCATTCCCCGTTGGCGGGCTTCAATATGTGTGTTTTAAATAGTCAGCTGCTGTGTGAGTTTAATATAAACCATGAGTATTCTACTTAATTAAACACACAGTTAAAGAATATATACAGCTTGCAGAGGGGTGCTCTGTGGCTCTTCTGCATCTCAACAGGTCACCAGGGTGCTGCTGTCTCCTCCTTGCTGAGCAATAAACCAGCAGTGACTTGAGCATCTCCAGCAGCACCCTTGGGGATGGAGCTGGTCCCCAGAGTGAGTCCCTCCCCTTTGCTGATGAGAAGGACCCAAGACTTAATAAGTTATTTGGCCTCTTGGGAGGATTTATTCCTGTGGCAGACTGCAGATGACGTGGCTCTGCCTGTGCCACTGGTGAGCCCCGTGCCCCGGCAGGGCATCTCTGAGGGCTGGAGGTGCTGCTATCCCCGGTGCTGTATCAGACAGTCCGTGTGGAAAGTCTGGGTCTCCTCCCCTCAAACTTTACCTCATTTTTCTGAGCCAAATAATTCCTCCCACAATTTCAACTTTGCCTAGTTTTTACCTTGCTGACTTTCCTTTCAGAAAGCAGCAGAGGCCACACATGGGGATCTACATGTTGGGTGGATTCATCATGAAAGACACCATGGAAATTCAGTGTATTGTTGCTAGTGCTGTCACACAGGTGCTGGAGGTTACAGCCCCTGAAACTTTGGCCCAGACTGGCACCAGGCAGGGTGACAATGACCCAGCCAGGCTAACAGGGGTGGCTCTGCCTGATCTGCAGCAGAACTGTTGAACTCACTGGTTTCCTGCAGGGTGCAGATTCACTGCTCTGGCTTCTCCTTTGCAGCGTGTACCCGGCATGTCCCTGGCTACTCCAATCCCATTTCATAATCAGCAAAGCAGAAATAGTGCTTTTATGCTTCCTACATATTAGCTTGAGTGACTTGTGTAAAGAAAATATTGGCCAGAGAATGAATCCAGAGTGCAAAATGTGCTGGTTTTTACGTGCTGCCTGTGCTAGTGTTTATCCATGTCTCAACCAAAAATAGCAGACTTCGGAGATATTTAGTATTTTCCTCCTCATCAGCTCGTAACACTCCTGTTCCTGTTGTCTAGCAGAAACTGAGCAGCAGAGCAGTTCTTGCCACCCCAGGCAGCTGTTTTCCCTTTGCATGGTGATGATGCCTGGTCCTGCAGGGCCCAGGAGGGATTGCCCCTACCTGTGCAGGTGAGTCAGGCACTTTCCCACAGCCCTGTAGATGCTGTGCTGGGGCTCAGACTTGGGTTTGCAGGTTCTCTCTGTTTCTGTGTCTGTTCCTGGGGCAGGGGGTCTGGCAGCATTCCCCTGGGACTGGGGAGGTGCTGAGTAGGAGAGGGCCAGCACAGGTGACTTTCCCAGCAGTGTTTGCCATTGTCACTGATGGTGTGGCAGGACCCTGGGGCAGCAGCCCCGGCCCAGCATCTCCCAGGATGGAGGTGCTGTCCCTGTTGTCGCAGGCTGCGAAGCTGCCAGCACTGGCCTTGGCTCAGGGACCTGGCTTTGCCATTTCAGGGGTTTGTTGACAGCACAGCAGTCCAGAGCTTTGCTGTGAGACCTGCAATTGCCTGTGCTTGGGATGAGTCGAGCTGTAAATAGCTCCTGGTGGTGACTCCCAAGTCTATGTATTAAATTCCAGGTGCTGCAGCCAAGTGCTTTGAGGGCTGAAAGCACTGTCTGACACGGCCCTGAACAACTGGAGCCTCAGCGTGTGCCTGACTTGAATGTGCTGGTGAGTTGGAGATGGGATTTTTTTCTAATTTTTTTTTGTCATTGTTGTTTTTCTTATTATTCTAAACCCCACAAACAGCTGGTGCTTGAGCTGGCTCGCTTGCAGTTCAGTGATGTTGTGCTGTTCAGTTTATTCTAGGACTTGAAGTCACAGTTGTTGGGTCAGTTAGGATTCTTAGCAGAGGGGCAGAGTATTGTACATCCTTCAGAACAAGGTGATTGCTCGATGGGCAGGTGTTGGGCATGAGGCAGCACTGCAGGGCATGGGGGGGAGCAGCTGAAGCACCAGCCAGCTCAGGGCTGTGGGGAATATTGGCCATGTGAATCAGCCATGTGGCTGCCTCTGTGTCTGGTGCCTTCAGCATCTGGGGCTGGAATAAAAGCCTGGTGTGAGGAAAGCTGGTCCTGGTTGCAGCAGGATGTGGTGGGATGAGTGGCCTGGGTGTTCTGTGGGTCGGTGTCTGCCAAGGTGCTCCTGGCCAGGTGCCTGGGCAGCCCTTGGCTTGTGTGTTGGTGCCTGGGATAGACATGCAGGCAGAGCAGGGGTCCTCTCCCTGCCTCCTGGTGGGCTTTCCTCATTCTGTGTGCCAGCTGCTCTGGGTGAGAGCGCACCCACTGCCCAAGACTGGGCTAGTGACATCTCATGGGCAAGAGCTCTCCAAGCTGCAAGCCACCTCACCACCACCCTGATGGTTATTTTGCATGTTCAACATTGCTGTAATAGCTGCAGTGGTACTTACAGTCCCAAACAGCCAAAATGTCTGCCAGAGCTGCTGTAAGCAGTGGCCTTGTAAAGTCAGTCTCTGCTTTCACTCAGGAGGGAGAACACAGGGCTTGCAGGGACGACTGCACAAGAAAATGCTCATTAATGCTGCCTTATCCCCCTGAGTGGGCAGGGCAGAGTGACTGCCAGGAACTCGCAGGCTTCAGTTGGCACAGGCAATTCTACCGGGCTTTTGCTGGAAAGACACAGAGTGAGCCCTCTGGAAACTCCTGTGTGGAGTATTTCTTAATTTGTCTGTCTTCACCATCAGTCACTGCACCACAGAACTGCAGCTGGGCACTGCAGCTCAGTCAGGAGAGCGCCAGTCGTGGCAACAGGAGTTAATTAAGGAAGAATTAGGCACTGGCTAGGAAAATCCCACTGCAGCACAGGGAGAATACCTGGTCACCTGCCAGCTCCTGCAGGTTGGTCTGTTCTGTGGGTGGCTCTTGTGTAACCTGTGGAGTGAGCTGGGCTGCTGGCCCCTTGCCCTGACTGGGAGCAGCGCTCATGTTTTGACTGTGAGGCTCAGGACTGGTGAGCTGGAGCAACCCCTGCAGGCTCCCTGCTCTCAGTCACCTCCTGCAATAAACCCAAAGAGTGGAATTTGTGTCAGGTGAGAGTAATGCAGCAGATTTATCAAGGCTGCAGTGGCAGCAGCCGTCAGCTCACAGGTATTGCTGTGCTCCCTGGGGTGACAGGCAGGTGACATGATGAGCTGAAAAGGTCCATGTGTGTCTGTCTACCCTGTTTTGCAGAAGAAGTGTCTTAAATGGCAAACTTGCAGCTTTCAGACTGTCCTTGCAGCCGGTGCTCTGTGTGCCAGTCTCTTTCTGGTGAAAGTGCTTTGCTGAGATATTTTTATTGTTTAGTAAATGATCTTGTTTGTTTTCCCTCTGACTCTGATCTATTTGCCAACACCCACTCTTCATTGCTCCACAGGAGCAGGGGTACCTGCTTTTGGCATGTTTTTTTTAGACTGATGTTTAGGTTTTCACTCAGGTGGATTCCCAGCAATATTCCCTGTTCACTGGCTGTGCCACTGCTGTGTGTGGACTTGGGGTGGTGCTTGACTAGAGGCAAGAACTGAAAGCTGCTGCTTTTTCACTGAGCTGAACTGGGGTGTGAGAAAGCAACATTAATGCTTACCAGCTTTTAGTTTGTAAATCTACAGCCTAAAACTCATCCACGCAGCAAAATGAGTTTCTGCAGCCTAGTTTGCTGTACCCCTGCAATCCATTAAAACTAATGCTCCCTGTCCCACCTCTTTTCCAAATGCCTCTATCCTGCTGTGTGGAAAGCTGCTGCCTTTTGCTTTCCTCTTGCCAAGCCTGGTGCCTCCTTCACAGACGAGCGGGCTGAAGCGAAGTCCATCTGGGTGGGAGCCGGGAGCAAGGGGAACTGTGGGAGGAACAAGTCATGGGAGAAACTAGGTGAGCTTGCCTTAAAAGCTCCCCGTGGCTTTTAGCACATATTAATGGCAGTAAAAACCAAGCCAGCCTGGTGGTCTGCTACCAGAGTGCAAATCCTCCTGACACTTCTCAGCGTGTCCAGGCTGTGGTACCCACTGAGCCCCACAGTCTGGCCCCCCATGGCAGCCCCAGCCCTGCCATCTCTGTAGCTGTGAGAGCACCAGGCACCATCCCTGCAGGAAAATGGCTTTTGGAGAAGGAGCAAAGGGCAAGGCTGAGGTGAAGAGCAGGAGGGGAGGTCCCTGTGTTGGGTAACATGGGGAGGGGAGAGCACCGTGGAGAGCTAATGGTGACGAACTGCTGCTGGCAAAGGACAAGGACACTTTGCAGTTATCTGGAGCCTTCCACCTCGGGCTCTCAGAGCTCCTTAGAAATATCAGCTAATTAAACCTTCTGTGTTAATTAACCACACTTTGCCAGATGAGAATCCAGTTTAGAGAGCAGCTGTGTGTTCTCCAGGCACTGCTGTCATCGCCCTTTCTGGCAGCAGGGAAGGCTGGGGTGAGAGGATGTGGCTGTGTCCCCCTGTGGTGGAACGGGGGAGTTTGGGAGCCTTTCCTTTGCCGTGGACACTTCTCCCACAGGAATTGGGGGTCCCATGTGGCTCAGCCCAGCTGGAGCATGGGAAGAGCCCTGTGGTCAGATGGGATATCCCTCTGGGTGATTGCCACAGCAGTGCAGAGAAGTCCTATGCTAACGAAAGCACAACTGGATACAGAGCAAGGGACTTGGGAGGCTGATGAGATGGTCATTTATATGAGACTATTCTTAGTCTGTGCACAGTGACTTCTTTCTCTCTGCAAAGTCTGGGTTTGGGTTGACATATGTTATTCATAGAGCACAAATGGGTGTCTTCCCTCCTGGTTTTCCTATGGAAATATCTTCTATTCATAGCACTGCAGAAAGTGTGATATCATTTATCTGAAGGTACAATCAGAATTTTTTGAATATCCTAGAGCTGTAGCCAGCAGGGACCATGGTGGTTAATATTCAGGGCCATAAGCCTCCAAGATTTTGAGTCACAACTGCTTCTTGGAGTATGAAGCAGGAGCTGTAACTATGAGTGAAGAGTGCCTGGACACTCAGGCACAGCTCCTGGCTGACTCAAGGCACCTCAGATGGGCTGGGAAGTGTCTGCCTGCCCTGGGCTTCCTGATGGAGAGGTGCTGGGATTTCACCAAATGCCACCACTTGAGCTGCAAAACCTCTTGGCAGGTGCTCCTTCTTCTGTCCTCGGAACTTGGGGAGGGTGCTGGGCTGAATGTCTCCCTGCTGCCCAAATAGCCCCATGGCTCTTGCCTGGCAGCCCAGCTTTCCCTGAGTGTTCCTGATGGCTGCCCTTGTTTACTGTCAGTGACGTCATGGAATAGAATTCCAGGAAAGGTTCCCTAAAATAATGAATTGATTTCTTTCCTGCTGAGAGTTTTCACCATTGCATCTCAGAATTTCAGGTAAAGCAGCTCGATCCATGAGCTCTGCCACAACCTGTGGTTCTCATTTTGCCTCTGGTGACAGTGTGACCTCATTTTGAAAGGTCTGAATAACTTGAATTTGGGCCCTGGATATGACACAGAATCCAGTTCCTTCCCTCTTTATTATACCTGTGGCAATAATTACTCTTCCTCTCCAAACATAGCATTTTCCTCTTTATGAGGGTTTCTTCTCCTTCTCATTTCCATTCTAGAAGTGCTGGTTTCTGTTCTATTTTTAATGGAAAGCCTGGAGGGCAAGTGCAATTAAACCACAGTGCATGAACTGTAACTTGTAATAGTTTTTTAAAAAACCCCAAAACCCACTGTGTCACTCACAAAGCACTGGCTCCATCACAAGTCCAAGTTTCAGTTCTTGTGATCAGGGCAAATGAGACGAGATCACAGAGGATTAGTGGGGAAACAGAGGCGATCTGGGCTCCAGTCAGCCCAGAGCTGGAATTGGGTGACAAGGCAGCGCTCAGAGTCACTCCTCCTGGTGTCATGGGGGGGGTTTGATGGGGAGCCTGGCTGTGTGTGAGGGTGGAGCTGCTCCCCTTGCATCTGCCACCAAGAGTTATGAAGGTAAATGTCCCCTGTGGCGACGGTGTGGGACTGTAGGATCCCCCTCCCTGAGGCTGCCAGTCCCTTCCCGTGCAGCTTGTGCTTGTGCCACAGGCGAGGATGGAGTGACCTGCCATTATCACTAATAGATAGGATCAATAATATGAAATGTATCATCCTTCTTCATTTTCTCATCGTGTTGGAATTGATGTCCTGCCTGGCGCAGGGGCTGCTGCTGAAGGCTGAGCTCATCCGTTATCACTCACCTCCTCCTGATTTACACCAAATGTTACATTTCTGCCATGTAAAAAACGGGCCACATGTCAGCGTTGCTGATCACATCTTGGGCTCGGTAACCTCAGAACACCTGCTCCAAAATTATTCCATAAGAGCATCTCCTGCATTAGTGATTTATCCCACAAACTGTGCTGTGATGACTCAGGCTGGTTGTTTGTCACTGCAGACACTGAGGAAGGTATGGCAGCTCCACTGAAACCGTGCATTTCCATGGAGAAGTGTGAAATTACTATTTAAAAAGTAGTTATTGAGACATAAAAGCTCAGCAAATTCTGGGAAAAGTGCATCTATTTAAGTTATTGCATTGAGCTCTTGCTCAGCACAATATCCAGGATCTAGTGGGGAAGTTGCTTGTGGGAGCCAGGACTGTGGGTCTGCCTGACAGGGACTGAAATGAGAGACCCTCCCTTGCTCCACATCTCATTGGCATCCAGGGGCTCACCAGGAGGGTGCAAGCCCTGGAAACTGCCAACAACGGGACACATACCGAGTGGAAAATAGAGTTCAGTTGTGCCCTTTCCAGAAATCCTCCAGCCTGGTGTGATTGCTCTGCTGGTGTCCCCACTGCTGCCCGAGCCCTCCTCACCTTCTGCTTCACTGCATTGAACCCCTTTGTAGGTTACCAAAGGGAGAAGTGTGTTTGTCAAGTCGATAAACTTTAAGGCAGGAAAACAGATTTGTTTGTGGTCCTCTTAAAGAGGATGAAAACTGGCTGTCGCTCAGCTGGATGGTTGTGGGATTTTGACACTGGGAGCTCCAGCTCTTTTATTAGCAGCAACTTTTTCCCTCCTTTAATTACCTTCATCCGCAAAGCCTCTGCAGGGACAGACTCCTACAGCCCTGTATGTCTCCCCATCGCTCTCATCTGCTTGCAAATGAGTTTATTCCCTGGAGAGGCGTCTCTGGGCTGTGGAGAGGCACAAAACAGGGAGTCAAAGAAATCTCTTGTCCATCACTTGTCTTTCCTGCTCGTGCCTTGTCTGCGGGGAGGACAGGCTGTGCATTTCCAATGGGGATTGCTTCTGATGGTTTGCAAACATGCAGTGCTGGCTGGCCAAATTCTGACACTTTTAGACAAAGTTAATTACTAATTCTATAAAACTGTTCACATCAAAGGTTTAAGAATCGTACTCATTTGATAAGGAGTCACTTGTAATACCTTGTTACTTCCCCAGTCCTAATTATGCTTATCAGTCCATGCTGATAATTAGCGGCGTGTGCAAGGAGAGAGCTGGTGCAGTGCCCGGGGAACAGATGGAAATGTCTCGCTGTTGAAGCTGGAGAGACATGCCAGGGACAGCACAGTGACAGCCAGGTGACACACACAGCCATGTGACACACAGCCCCGTGCTGGGGATGCAGTCCAGACTGCCCCAGCACAGGGGGGATGGTTCTGGGGGAGGTCACATTTCCTCCCACAGCCCCAGGGCAGCACAGAGGGGCCTCACCTACACACTCCTCCTGCTCCCTGTCCCCAGCAGTGGCCACGGAGCTGCCCTTGGCCCATTCACGGGGCAGGAGGCACCATCCAAGGGCTCCTTACGGCTCAAAGCCAAGTGTTGGACCCTTGCATGACATGGGCTATTTAACTGACAGCAGGACAAGGGGTAATGACTTCAAACTGAAAGAGAACAGGTTTAAATTGGATATTAGGAAAAAATCCTCCCCTGTGTGGGTGATGAGGTCCTGGCACAGGTTGCCCAGAGAATCTGTGGCTGCCCCATCCCTGAAAGTGTCCAAGGCCAGGTTGGATGGGGCTTGCAGCAACCTGGCCTAGTGGAAGGTGTCCCTGCCCATGGCAGGGGGTGAGACCAGGTGATCTTTAAGGTCCCCTCCAGCCCAAACCATTCTGGGATTCTGTGATTAACACAACCAGTTTTTGATGCCACTAAGTTGTAAAATGGTGTAAGGGCAACTCCCAAAAGCTTTTATAGCCATAATAGCTTTTATAACTGTAAGAGCTTGAGACTATCCAAGCCATGGCCCGGTGTAGCTGCTTCTGAGGGTGTCAGGTGTGGTCCCTCACCTGTCCCAGGCTCTCCTGGGAAGGGCTGCAGGAGGTGTCTGTAAGTGTGTGCTACAGCAGTAGGGCTGCTCTGCTGCAGTGCAGGTGAAAGGCAGAATTGCAGGCAGGTAATAAACTGCCCCATTTACCAAACGATTAAACACGTATTTAAGGCCTGACTTGTCTGCCCAGGCAGCAGAAAACAAGGTACAAGGCAGTACAGCCTGGAACAACTGCTCGATGGCCATTCTGGCTGCAGCTATATGAAAGCTGAGGTGTTGTTAATCACCAGGTTATGGTTTCATCTGCCTGGAATAGCTGCTTTTTGCAAGTTTTTCTAATGTTTATTAGATGTCCCTGTTTACTTAAAGTTCACAGTATTTAAATAATATGTTTGAGCAGGTTAAAAATAGCATAAGATGCTGCCTCTCTTCAGGCTGTGGGAAAGACTCTAGTTAACAGAAAAATCTTCGTGTCCACCCTGCCAGTGCCAGACTCTCCTTCTGCTGTAGTTCATGCCACTTCATTTTTTTTAATTAGCAGCTTACTGAACTTAAAATATTGTGTTTGCATGTGTTGCCACTAGCATTTAATCAGCTCACCTTTCAGAATTCTGCTAGTTCTCCCTGCAGCAAACATTGGGATCACATCTGGGGTCCCTGGGAAAAGGAGTTGGTGTTGTCTCCTGCCCTGCAGGAGCAGCTGGGAACTAAATTCATTTATTCCTGAATAAAGGCCATTCCTGATAGAGCCAGTGGTCTAAAGAGGGAAGTACTGCTGTCCTAGTGCAGGGGGCTCATCTCTGAGCCTGTTCAGGCTTGTTCATGTGTTTCTTTCCTCATAATTAGCCTTTCCTGTCGTGACTCGTGGCAGCTGTATTATCCCATATAGGGCCTCTGGGCTGGAATTGGTGTTTTCCTGCTGGCAATGCGGCTTTGCTGGAGTGGGATTTATGGGGGGAGGTCTCCTTGGGATCAGAAGCTGCCAGAGCTCAGCTGCAGCCACCCGGGAAAAGGGCTTGGAGGGGAGGATGTGCTGGAAAGCAACTCACACTGTCAGGTTTGGAGTCAAACAGAATAAAACTGGTAGCTTTTAAAAATTCATGGTTGTGTTAATGCACTCAGTCGAGTGTAATTAAATGTAGAGACTCAACAGATTCATATAAACACTCTGTGGGAGCCTGTCAATCTTCCAGGGTAATGAACCCCCAAACAAATGTACAAACCTTTAATACCTTCAGTGCTGCCTCTTCCAAGAGCAGAGCTGAGGGCTGTGGAGAAGCACCTGAGGATCTCTGTGCCTGTGTATTTCCAGGGGGACACATTACCTGTTAGTCTGGAGGGACGGGGAATAACTCCTCACCCCTGCTGTACTCACCTTCGTGCTGCAGCACAGACCCACAGATCTGGGGCTGTGTAAAGCAGGATTAGTGATCACAGCATGTCTTGGGCTTTGAATGCCAGCAGATGGAGATGCTGTGCCTGGCACTCAGCTGCACCCACCAGGAATTCCTCCTGCCCCTGCCTTGTCCTTCAGGAGCTGC
The DNA here is from genome assembly GCA_013400415.1 of Scytalopus superciliaris. NCBI lineage: Eukaryota > Metazoa > Chordata > Aves > Passeriformes > Rhinocryptidae > Scytalopus > Scytalopus superciliaris. The sequence continues at coordinate 163,071 of VXBX01001910.1, read as the reverse complement.
TGGAGGTTCAGGACCAAGAGCTCCAGGCTGGCGCTTTGCTATGCCCAGACCTCTCTGCTCTGGTCTGGACAGAAAATAGTTGTCCTAGTTTTAAAATCTGGGGTGGGGGAAAAAAAGAACCAAGAAGTGGAGGGGGAAGATGCTGCGTGCACAGCTATGGATGGCTGTCTGATGGAGGTGAGCATCTCCTCCATAGGAGAGGTTTCCTCCTGCAAATTGCACCTTGTTACTCGTGTTGGAAGTCAGGTGTGTGCAAAGGGCACCAAAACCCAGAGGAACCCACCTGGGCCTCGGCCAGCTCCTGTGCCATGGCAGGGATCAGGCAGTGGTGGGTTGCTGGCAGCTCATGGGGGCAGGACAGTGCCCTGTGCCCCCATGTCATGCACACCAAGGGCTGCAGGGCATCCTCTGGTTCCTGCACATTGACCAGGGCACTTCTGGAGGTGTTCCTCCGAAATTTCTTCTTAGGAACCCTTCCGTGGTCATCAGCAGAACTGGAAAATCATCTAAAGCAGAGCGAGAAAGGGGGAATCAGACGGCGCTGAGCTCATTATTTTTTCCATTTTTATTTCTCTTTCCTTTTCTCAATTGAATTCTCACCTTCTCACAACAGTTGTTGCATATCACAGTAAACTTCATTTAATCCTTTGTGAAGTTAAAGTAAATACAACTGAAAGAAAAAATACATGCTGTACTTGATGTAAGACTAATGACACGTCCCCCAATTATCTTCAGCAGTGATATAGCTATAATCAAATTTAGAGAGCAGCTGTGTTGCTCAGCGCCGTTGACAGGGATGCAGTGAATTAGAATTGATGCTGCTTCTCTCGTTAATCCAGCAGGAGCCCGCTGGCCCTGGCAGGGATGTGCTCACCCAGCCCTGGCACAGCTCCCCCACACCCTACAGCAGTGTTGGACAGAGTCTGCTCTGCCCCTCATCTTGGCACTGCCCCACAGCTAATTCTCTGCCCCCAGAGCTGCTCCTGGCTGGGTCCTGCACATCCCAAACCGTGGTGGGAAGTGAGATGGAGTTCTGTCTGCTGGGCTGCAGTGCCCTGCTGAGCCATCACCTTGCATCACCCATTCCCAACAGCTCCAGGGAAGCAGGGAATTTCTTCTGTTGGAATTCAAAGCCAGCCAAGCACCTGAGCTACTCTTGTTTATATTTTTTAGCGTTAGCACGAGCAGGTGTTTGGGCGGAGGACTCATTTCAGCTGTCAGTTTTCTCAAAAAACCCCAGCTCTTTGCCTCCCTGCTATCCCAGCTGCAGCAGGAGGTGTCCATGAGCAGCAGGGAAGGAACCCAGTGGTTCAATATCCCCAGAATCTTCTGTGGTGCTCTTGGGTTTTCACAGTCAATGTAATAGCGGTGTTCAAAATAATTGCTATAGAGTGAAAATGTGCCTTATCACAGGGAGCAGCATGTGGACAATGGAAGCGTTTCAGAGCATATTTTTGGGAACGGAGAAAAAAAATCAATCTAAATCTTATGCTTTTTCATCATATGCCTGGAGCAGTGAAAGGGGGGGGAAAGGGATCAGCATTTTTGCTTGTTGGACAGGGCTGTGATCAGCCCGGTCTGGTGGAAGGTGTCCCTGGGCACAGCAGGGTCAGGGCAGCAGATGCAGCCTCAGTGCACCACAGAGGGTTTGCCTCTCCTTGGTGCCTGTTTGGGAAAGTCAAACGTTTATGTGTAACCTAAAAGAAAAGCTGTTCTGCTGGTGTGAGCTATTGGGTAATAAAGCGGGAAAAGGCACTGCAGTCAATAAAAGTAAATTAATAACTAGAGACAACAAACCCTGCTTCTCTGACTGGCATAAAGCAATCCTTGTGCTGAAGGAAGGAAAAATGTCACAGTTTATGGGGAGGCAGGTCGAGTCCAAGAGGAATGGGCTGCAAAATTTTGTAAGTTATTTGTGCTCACAACATTTTCTTCCTAAACCTTCTATGGTTATTTGCACTGTGCTGCAGGCAGAGCTGTAGAGCAGCATCCTGCTGAGACAGGGCACACTAGGACTAGGGAAAGGGGTTTGAAGGCTGTCAATCCAAGCTTTGAAAGCCTCTGCTTCTCCCCCTTCTGAGCACTGATGTCTCACAACACCTGAGAAACTGCCCCAAGAAGCTGATCTGGGGCTGCTCGTGGTGCCCGGGTGGTGCCCTCCTGGCACTGGGGTCTGTGCCTGGATCTGCCCTTGGCTCCAAATGAACACCCAGACAAATCAAGCAGCCCCAGGGCATCGAGGGGAGTCAAAGTCCCTCAGCGTGGTGGGTGCCAGCCACCCACAGCCAGTGCAGGGCTGCCCACACCTGCCCTCGCAGTTGTGCTGCTCATGCAGCACAAATTAGGAGGCTTAATTATTTCAATAGAGGTTAATTACATTAGTCACTACAGCAAATCTCCAGTTCACGCCATGCTTTCCACTTCATTTAATTCATTACCCTCTGTGACAGTAGATCTCTGCATAGAACTGCTCATTTATAACCCACGGCCCTTCCAAGAGCGATCCTCCACATCAGCCCGTTGCTTGCTTTTGCTCTTGTTCCCCTCGGTGCTCCTGGTGGCAGTGACAGAGTGGGTTTGTGGGAGCAGCCTCAGCCCTGCTCTGCCCCAGGGCAAGGAGGTGGGTAGGGCAGTGCTGTGCCCAGCTCGGCAGTGGGATCTCGCCCAGGGGGGACAGGCTGTGCACTCCACACTGTGTGTGTGTCCTGTGCTGTAGTTGAGCAGACGGTGACTCTGGGTTGGGGGTGTTGTCCCCTTTCCTTGCTGCATTCTTGCTCAAAACCTGCACTTACAGATACACCAAGTGGGGTGCTGTGCCATGTCGTGCCGTGACAGACTTTGCCCATGACCCTGCTCTGTCCTGTCTCCCCTGTGTACAAGACAGTCCATCATGGGAAAACCCAAGCAGTTCTGCACTCCTTGCAGTGAGTCTGGAAGAGCCATTCCTCACAGTTTAATGTGTTTTCGTAAATGCCAGAGTAAAGCTCTTGGATGGCATTTAATTAGTTTTAACATGCTTTCTCTACTCAGCAAAGATGTATCATAATAGCTGAAGTAGTCATACATAGACATGCTTTAACAATCAGAAATTCAAATGCCAAACAAGACAGAACAAGAAAGATCTGAAAATAAACTCAAGAGTCTTTAAAACTGCCCTGATGAGACTCAGTGCTGCAGGCACACAGTGCTGCTGTTGGAAGGGAACTGAGAAACTGCTCTCACCCGCCAGAAGCCCCAGCTCTGACCTGGCTAATTCTGATCACACAGTTAATCCTCTGGAGACGTGGTGATGTTGGGGAAGGCTTGGCCGGGCTGTTCCGACGGCTCACGGTGACTGTGCAAAGCTGGCCCTGAATTGTGGTGAGCTCTGTGCACACTGTCATTTGTTGAAATACGTTTGTTGGAAGGCATTTGTCTTATCCTGGGCTGAGCCCAGAGATTGATATGTGACCACAGCCAAGGTGCCCAGAGCAAACCTGTGTGGGCTGTGTGGAATGGATGTTTTCCTTTCCAGGGCTGCCAAAACCCAGGGAACAGGAGCTCTGTGCTACCACCTGGCCCCGTCTTTCCTTGCTCTGTTTTGTTTTTAAACTTAGCTCATTCCTTTATCGCTGCACCCGGGTGTTTACTGCTCCTGAGTCTCCTGCTCCTCCCGTCCCCCTGCACACACACCAGGAGGGCAGATTTCTGCAGTCATGCAGCCCCAGTGCCCAAATTGCAGCTGCTGGCTTGTGCAAGGGGGAAGTGAGACATTTCCCACCTGTTCAGCTATTTTGTAGCCTGGTGGGATATTTCCTATTTTTAACTGTAGCTGCATTTAAAGGAATATATTTGTGAAGTTAAACATAAGGTAACAACTGAAGGCAGTAGTTTTATAGATGCAGATTTGTCTGATTTAGTACATGGTGAACATTTTCTTTAGCATAATGATACTTCTTAGGATGCATGATAAAAACCTGCAGTAATGAACCAACACTATTCTCAGTTTTCTGTTTCATCATTAGCATTTTGCTGTCATTAACCTGTGCAGGATAACTTGCTTATAAAACAGATATTTCTTTGCTGGGCACTATCAGGTCTAGCTGTGGGGAGGGATGTGGAATTCAGCCTACAGAGGCTGCATCATGAACATGAACCGTGTGTGGTTCTGACACTGGAGGTCAGGCCAATGTAAACTAGGGAAATATTTCCAGATTTTAATCAGAATTGAGACTCAGGGATTTAAAGATATTTAAATACCCAGCCAGGTGTGCACTTTGGCTGGGGAACAATCAGCCTTGTTGTTTGCAGGTGGAGGGACCTTCTGCAGGGCTGGCCGTGGCTCTGGCTGTTGCAGGTAAGGCTCTGCCCTCTCTCCTCTCTTTTCTGACAGTTTAGCCCTTTTCCTCTGGCCAGGCTCTTGGAGATGATGCCTGTGCATTTTTGCACAGCCCCCGTGGCCTCTGACATCCTGCAGAGCCAGAGCTCAGCCGGGATGCTCGCTGGGATGTGCCAGCCTTGGCTGGGAGCACTGGAGGGGCACACGGAGCACTTCAGCTGCCAGAAAATTAGATTCATTTATTTGGGAATCTGTGGTACACAAAGCACTTTAATAACCACATTCATCTAAAGGCCACATCAGGAGAAACAGGACTGCCTGTTCCCTCTCGGATGCCAGTTAGAGGGGAATGCTGTTGTTAACATTTAGCAGGAGCTCCAGGTCACCTTGATACAATTGAGCTAACATACATTTTAATGGCTGTTTAATTAGATTTACCATAGGGAAGGTGCCATGGAAGAAAGCTGCATTTCTCCTTCCAGCACTTGAGTTGGTGGCTGGATTAAATAAAAATGCAGTTTAAAACCTGCAAGTGATAGGCAAAAATGAAGGGTTTTTTTAACCCCTCTTCTGTACAATTTTTCAGCCTGGTCTGGGTGATGTGTCTTCTCTCGCCCTGCTCTTGCAGGGCTGGGAGCTCTCACACCCTCACGGGATGATGCTCCTTTCTGCCTGCCACAAGATGCATGTGGCTCCTGAGCGGGTGATTTGCTTTTAGGTGACCTGAGCTTTGAGCACCTCTCTGTGAGGCTCCCACTAAATCATTCCTCAGAAGCTGCCCCTTTGTCATAGACAGGACTGGAGCAGAAGGGAAGGAATCCGTCTGGTTTCCAGCAGCAATATCCAAACATCGTGGCAAACTGGTCCCTGCATTAGAGAGCAAATGGCTCATGTCCATGTCCCATCAGTTTTGATTCCTGCGTGAAGCTGGGGGGGACTCCAAGGAGCATTTTGTAAAGCAGCCAGTTGCTCCTCATAGGAAATAAAACATTGAAACATATTGCCATAAAGGATATGACACCTCTCCTGATGGATTTATTAAGAAGACCCCAAGAGTAAAGAGTTATAAAACCTGATCCAGCCGGCAGTTCCAGCTGTGTAATTGATATCCATTATTTCCCATTGACTGCTCTGCAGGACTTTGCTTTCTGTAGCATCAACAGATTCTGCCTCTGAGCTGCTGGGGCTTGGCAGAGAGCACAGCCGATAGCAAACCCAGTGCATGAGTCCCAGGAGAGAGCCCAGCTGGTTTTTCACAATTTCTTCCCATAAATACACACTTTTACCCTAATTTATGCTGTTTCTCAAGTCACTCCATTTACATGGGGCAGCACAAACCTGCTGTGGCTTTGCTGAAGCAGACACTGGGCATCAGTTTGGTTTCCCAAATGATACAATTTTCCCTTACCTGCTTCTTTTTATGGCAATTTTATATGTTCTACAAAAATAGGGCTATTATAGTATTGAATTTACTAAAACAAAACAGGCAGAAAAAGGCTGTCCCCTTTGCAGGTTTATCCCACAAATGCATCTTTATCCTGTGCCAGAGCAACCCCAGCTCGTTCCAGGCCCCCTGGTGTCTGTCTGTCCTGAGCATGTCTGTCACCTGGCAGGAACAGCACATCACTCCTCAGTGCTTCTGCAGGTAATTTCAGTGTTTGATTTATTTCTGGTGGGTGTTAGAACAACGGAGAATAACTGAGAGACTGATAGTAACTGTCCTAGCACTGTCAAATATTTGTAATCAGTAGCTGCATATTCCAGATCTAAAAACATCTTCATCTTCCCTCCTCTGCCAAGCAGGTGGCAATTGCTCATTGTGGGAGAGACAGGTAAAATAAGCTGGGAAAGAAGGAAACAGCATGGTCTGAGGGGCCTGGGGTCACTAAGACACAGAGAGCAGGGTGTGGGTGCCAGCACAGGGAGTGTGGCTGGGAATCAAAGCTCTCCAGAGGGCTGGGGTCTGGAGGGTGCTGGGGATACCGGGGGTCCCAGGGGTCCGGGGGGTGCTGGCTGTCCCAGGGACTGGTGTCTGCTCCCGTGTGCTGCAGAACCCCTGAGGAGGGTGAACACAACGAAGGGCCACACACCCACACCAGTCTCCTGCCCGTGCCCCCGCCCAGGACAGCATTAGGCAAACCCATCATTTCTCCCTCTTATTACTCAAAGCTTTTCTATGCCATTGACCTTCTGCCCCTTCTTCCTGCAAATCATTTGCTTTTCCCGATGTTTCAGTATTGACTTGGACCATTTTCTTTCCTTTTTTTTTAGCTTCTCCTTATCTCACTTCAAGAAGAAGAGGGATTACCTCATTCCCACCTTCTCTGAAATAAATCCTCATTATGGATTTGTACCTGGGGAGGAAGAAACTGATTTCCACTCCCAGCCCATTCTGAGCTGGTGTTTGAAGATAATTGTTCAGTCCAGTCATCTCACTTGTCCAATAACCATAAAGAGCACTTTTATTAGCGCCGGGCTTGGGGTTGGGACTATTGAGAAGATATTTATGGGGAAGATATTATTTCAAAAAACTAGAACACGGACATCAAATTTATGTTTTTATTTCAAGGCAGAGCAAAGGGAAGGACCTAACACTCAATAAATGTCTGAGTGCTGGTGGAGGGCTCATCCCTGGGCTGGGGTGTCTGCACTGTCCTCTAAGTTCTGCCTCCCTAAACATGCTGGAACATGAGGCTGAGAAGATGGTGTGATGAAACCCTTTTTTTTCCTGGCTAATTGCTGCAGGATGAAATAAGGGCCAGAATAAAATGTGATCATCTGCTAAACGGCTGCTGTGCCCGGCTGTCAGGACATTTGCTGCAGCCCAGAATATATTGACTGTAACAGCTTTTGGATGCTCCAGCTCAGGGCAGAATAGTGCAGTGATTTCTCTGGGCTTTGACAGACCCAGTTCTGAGCTTCTCCCACAGAGCCAGCCGTGATGGACTAGACAGAAATAAACAAGGAACCCATGAGAACTTTCTAGAGGATCTGTGCTGCAGATTTATGCTGAGATACACCCAGAGAAGCAGAGGTGTGTGACACACGTCCCCAGTTCTGTGGCTCTGGGGCACTGGGACTCGCAGTGCATTTTTGTCTGCGCCCTGTGCTGCTCCTGCTGCAGCTTTGGAGGTGGCAGGGACCCCTTGGGCACCAGCTCAGCATCCAGCTGCTGGTGAAATTTTGATGAAAGGTCCTTAATTATTGATGAAGAATAACATCTCCATTACACAACTCATCTCGTGGGAGCACAGTCATTTAGTACGTGATGCTTCAGGGCTGTGGTTGGTTGTCACACCACGAGCTGCTCCCCAGCCTCTGACCCCACCTGTGGAAGAGGATGGGAGGATTTGTTTGTACAGATCCTGATCCCAGTAAAATGGAGAACATGTAAATCAGACTAAAGTGTTAAATCCAAACATGGCAGAGAAGCCTTACAGAGAGAATCCAGAGATGCTTCCAGAGGAGCCTGGAAATACACAGCAGCCTGTTGAGCCAAGGTGCTTGAGCCACCAAAAATCCCTTTCCAAGTCTGTAACCCCTGGGCACATGGGAACAGGTACAATGTGCTCACCTCCAGAGCTCCTTGGCTCCATCCAGCCCACGTGTGCCTGGGGCTGTGCTTCAGCCCTGAGACACAGCCTGCGGTAAGTCCGTGGGCTGTCTGGCAGCTGGCAGGAAAGGTAATAAAGAGAAGCAGTTATCTTCAGTGCCTTTAATTCCCTTGGCTTTATTTAGAGGTCCAGAAATGGAAAAAACAGTAGAAAAGCAGCTGCAGCGTCTGTACCAGAGCAATGGCACTGGGGATGTGGCCTCGGGCTCTTCAAAGCCTCTGCAGCCGCCTCTGGACCTGAACTGTTGTGACTTTGTGTTGTCCAAGGTCTGTATAACTTTGTCATTTTCTAATAGCCAGTGCATAACAAAAGCACTAGAAAGCTGTAGAGGTGAATGTTTTGAAGTTAAACTGAATCCCAGTCATGGTTTCTTTCTTGTAAAGCAGTTTTAGATTTAAAGAAGAGCATAGATTAAGTTAAGTTTGACTGACAGATTTAAACTGGGGCTTCTTTCTGCAGCCTTGACATCCATGCCCTAAATAGGAGGCTTGGGATTAGGGCCATTAAAATACTTACTTTATTGAAAAAATAAAATATCAGGAGCAGATGAAGAGAGAGAAATACAAATTGAAGGAGTGTTAAAAAATTATTAAGGTAAGGTAGCAAATGAAATAGAATAGCACTAAAACTAGATGACATGTAAGAAAGTCTCTCCAAGTGGCAGTGCTGAGGAGCTGGGCCCTTAAAATATGGATCTGTGGAGTGAAAGGCATGTTAACTTGATATGGCACCCACGCTGCCCAGTGCCCAGCCCCGAGGGGATGGAGAAAATGCAGGTCATGGCTATACCTGACCCTGCCACTGTGCTTGTTGGAGGAAGTGATTGCTCCTTCTCTCCCAGTCCGTGCCCCAGTCCCAGTGAACGTGCTCCCAGCAATGGGTGTTTACTGGCTCTGGTTCTGCCTCCAAGCGTGGCAGTTCCCACGCCTCCCCCAGTCCAGGCAGAGGTGGGTTTCTGCCTGCTGGCTTTGGATAATTTCTTGCAACCTCTCTGAGTCTTTGCACATGTATTGTCTCCTTCCCTTCTTCCAGTAATTACATACAGGGCCACAGAGAGAGATCAAATCTGGCCATCTCCTTTGGATCCTGGAAACAGCCTCTTACTGTGCCCTCGAGTCTCTTTAAAGGAGACAAATCAAACTCTGCACCAGGTGAGTGTAGGTAAAGCCATACTGCTGAGGGCCTGCCTCTTCTAGATAGCCCAGTATATGGGGAGTGAAACATTTCCAGGAGATTTGATTTCATCTCAGCTCTGGGGAAATTCTGCAGCTTCACAGACAATCCATCACCTCTTGCCCAAGGAGGAGCGATAAATTCGCCATCTTCTGGAGGAGCTGTCGGGATCGCAGGAGGAGCAGCAGTGCAAACTGCCTTCCCTGCACGTGGAAAAGAGACAAAATCGGGTCAAAGGAGCAGCTTTCAGCCTCTCCTTCCCCCTCTGCTGTGATCCGCTGGAGCCCGGCTGCTCTCCCAGCAGCTCCACTCCCTCGTGCCCGTACAGCTGTGCTGGTTGGCAGGAATTATTGCCGGTTTCTTCACAGCCTTTGCTTTAGTCTCCTGCTGTGATGGCTGTTACATCTCTGGAGTAGCACTGAGTGTCCACTCGGGCGCTGCTGGGATGGCCACACTGACACTTGCAGCCTGACTCAGTGAATGTCACTGTTCTCAAAAGCAAAAGGTCTTCAAGTGACCACAGGGCTTGTGCTCTGCCCCGGGGTGATGCTTCCCAGGGAGATGACCTCCTCCTTCCTCCTCCTGCTCCTCCTCCTCTTCCTCCTCCTCCTCCTCCTCCTCCTCCTCCTCCTCTCTGCAAGTGGGATCACTCACAGCCAGGCACGCAGGAGGGACTGGATCTCTGCAAGCAGCCGTGTGGCATCAGTGGGGAAGAGGAGGATGCTGCTGGATGAAAGCACCGGCCACCAGCAGAGGGTCAGGATGGAGATCCAGCCTCTGGACTTGGTTTTAAGCAGTTTAATGACATCACAGCACAAAGGGGAGAGTGTGGGAAAATGGTGTAAGAGAACATATTCTCTCACATCAAATCACCACTCTGGGTCCTGTTGCCATTGGCAGCCTGAGGGGTATTTTGCAGAGATGTTAAAACACATTGTAAATTAGGAAAACAAGACAGAACCCAAACCAAAACACCATATTGTGTAAGATCATTTCTCTTGATACCAGAAAAGCTTCTCAGAACAAACCACCTCATTCGTGTTTACCTTTGTTTGTTTGGTTTTTGGTTTTTTTTTTATTCGAAGAAATCATCTCATTTATGTTTTTTTGGATAAAAACAGCTGTTGTCATTGATGTCACCTCTGCAGCCTTGCCTCGCTGCCTGCAGAGGTCAGCAGTGCCGGAACCCTGGTGGGATGTGGGCAGCCCTGCTCCTTCTCAGGCCAGGAAAAGAGGAGAAACATTTCACGATCCTTGAACTTGCTATATTTAAACCTTGAAAAGAAATCTCAGCAGCCTCAGGTGAGTTTTCTCTCTAGCAGTGTTGTTACTTCTCTGCAGAGAAAGTGAGTTAAGGAGGGGTGAATCCAGCCCATAGTTAATGAATTCCAGTCCATAATTCCTTCAGGGAACAGCAGCAGTTTGCTGGAGAGCACTGGGGCTCACACTAAGAGGAGAAAATTTTTGATCTGTTATAGTGGAATATGCAAAGAGGGCCTGAAAAAGAGGAGGTGAGGGCTGGCAGTCACTGTCACTGCCAGGAGGTGCAGCCAGGACAGGTCTGGTGACACAGTCAGTGGGTGTGAGAGCCGAGTGCCACAGGGATGGACTCATCCAGCAGCTTCCCAACCGGCTCTGACTTCAAACACTGAGGCTACAGGGAGGGGGAGCCCTGGGTGTCTGCTCAGCACCTTCACACTTTCAAATCCTTTTTGCTGCTTCTAGTGCAGCTGGTCTAAGTTTTCCCAGAAGACTCATAAGAAACATCAGCTGTGACATTTTGGACTTTGCATGTGAAAAGCAACTGGGGAAAAAGTAGAATAAAGTGAAGTACAGAGAGACTTGTCAAAGCACAGACAGACATCGTGACCCACCTGCAGGTCCCCATCCTCTGCTCTGCCATTAATGGCCACCTCCTGCTGAGAGCTCCTTAATGGAGAAGGCTGAGGAAAATTATATAATTAAAAGAACTAGGGTGAGGATACAATTAAAAGCGGCGTCTCTGAACTGGAACTGCTTTGCCATGAATTGAACACGCCTAAACCTAGTCATGGTTGAGCAGAGCTATTCCACTCAGCAATGGATTAACTCATCAGCAGAGTGCCCAGAATCTGATTTAATTTGAAAGACTACAAAATTATATTTCTCTGCTGATTTTCCAGGTGGCAGGATTAGATGCAGAGCTTTTAGTTTTCCACCACTTCCTTTTAACTTAATTTGACAGAAATGGCTTTTGGTACAAGGCAGAATTTGCTGGGTGCTGCATCAGGGATAAAGGAAACATGAGAGAAATGGCAAAGTGCAACTGGGGGGAGATTGTTTCCCTCTCTGTGGAGCGTGCTGGGTTTGATAAACTACAGAGGCTGAGTTTTCTGGAAAAGCATAAAACCTGGGAAATTTACAGCTCTCATGGAACATTTGCTGCTTCACCAGAGCAGTCCCCCTTTCTGGGGAGAAAGGGGAAGACCAAGACCTGGCAGATTCGGTGTGTGCTGGCCCTCATGAGGGCATGGAAAGGGCTTTTGGCATGGCTTGCACAGGCATGGCCACGGGCATGGGGGCTGCAGGGGAAGGAAGGGTGGTGGCCAGGGATGGTGTGGCCACAGGGACGCCCTGCCGTGTGTGGGAACGGGAGCTGCCCTTCCTCCCGGCTTTGCTGATTAAGGAGCTCCTTTTCTTGGCAGTTTGAGCTGGAATTAAAATATTGCTGGGAGAGAGAGAGACCCAGGGGCAGGCGAACAGCTTGTTCCCAGCTGGCTCAGCACTTTCCTGTTTGCAATTCCACCTACCAGAGCTCAAAAAGGCTCCCTGAAGGCGGCCGGGTGCTGGGCTGGGAGCCCCTGGGAGCCCCTGACAGCCCCCAATACCCGGCAGCCCCTCAGCCGGAGGGGTGGGGACATCTCTGCCCCTCCTGTTGGGATGGGAGTGGGGCTCTCAGTACGTGTCCCACTGGAGCAGTGCTGGAACAGAGGCGGAGGCAGAAGAGTGTGCCCAGGCTGGCTTGCAAGCTGCTTTTTGGCTATTGATGTTGTTGGGTGCTTGTGGGAGCCTGGAGGCTTCCAGGGCTTTGTCCTTTCTCTTGGGAAGAAAGGGGGGTCTCAAACTGACCTCTAAACTGAAGGAGCTGGGGGAAGTGTCTGCCCTGGTTTAAAGGCCAAGTTACCTCTCCCTCTCCCACATCTCATACTCCTCTGACTGCTGGAGTGATGAGAACCTTCTTTGCTCAGATAGAAGGGACAGACTGGGTTAATGACCCCTGTTAATGACCACTGCTCTCCTCCTGGTCATTTTGCCAGGCTCCAGTGGAATGGTTTGCCTGGGAAATGGTCTGTGACTTCACAGCCAGTATGCTTGTGAGAGGCAGGTTCCTAATGATTCCCCAAACTGAGATTTTATCCCTGTAAATGCAACTAGGTCTCAGTGTCCCTGATTAGCTTCTTGTGACGAATTCCATCTGCCTGCCTGGGAACAACAAGGACCTAAAAAACCTGAGCACCAGACATGCAGCCGGCTGCTCCCATGCTGGGCTTTGTCATCACAGGAAATCACTTACAAAACAGGAAACTCTTCCTTGTTCCACTCAATTTCTTGGGACTATTTGCCTGAAATGTCACCTTCACAGATGAAGGAATGGGATTTATCACAATCAAGAGAGGCTTTGACATGTCCCTTTAAGTGAATCGAGGGTGCTTTTAATTCTGAATCTGCATGGGGTTTTGTTGGTGCAGTGCGAGCCCCCTGCAGTTTATAACACTCCCAAACATGCACATTTTTGGGCAGTGCTGGTGTGATTTTGCTGCTCCCGGCAGTGTGGGCTGCCAAGCGCGATGGAGCGCGTCGATGACAAGCGGCTCACTGTTGGAATGCCAGCTCCGGGCATTCCTCAGGAATGCAGGGAGAGAACCCCTGTGCTGGGTTATTGAGTGATTGAGCGGTTTCTTATGTTGTTTGTTTTTGGGGTTTTGTTTGTTTGGTTTTTTTACAGTCACAATACACAAAACAACCCGCTTGCATCACCGCCCTCGTCAGTCACCGCGGTTCTGGAGAGCGTGTTCTGGCTGTGACGTGGGACACAGAGGAGCTGAATGTGTGACGTGGGTTCTGTGATACCCTAGTTCTGTGACACTTGGGTTCTGTGACACTTGGGTTCTGTGACATACAAGTTCTGTGACACCCAGGTTCTGTGACATACAGGCTTTGCTCCCCAGGGTCCAGGCACGAAGCAGGAGCGGGTGACTGTGGGCTTCCAGCTGCCAGCAGTGCCCCCCACCATGGCCTCACAGCCCACTCCTGCCCTGGCACTGATGTCCCTCAGCCTTCCCTCTGCCCTTCCCCTGTGATTCCTGCTCTGCAGCCGAGAGCTGCATGGCCGTAGCCTTGGCCCGACGTCCGGGGTGCGGCACCCGCGCCTCGCCGGCTCCTTTGCACAACGTCTGGGCTGGCCACGTGTAACTCCAGGGCACAGAGCTGGGTGGCCTCTGCCCATCGCTGGGCTCTGGCAATGATGCTCTTTCCGTGGCACGCCGAGTCTCCTCAGCCCCCGGAGTTGCTTCAGCAAAAGGGGATTATGGTATGAAACACCCCACAAAAATGTGTTGCGTTTGCTGTTGCCACAGCACATGTAGGAAGCCTGGAACATGGGGAGGAAGCTGGTGAGTCACTGGGGTGAAGCATTTATCCCAAAACCTCTGTGCTGGAAGCCTTTTGGCACAGATGAGCTTTACAGACCCACCAGCCTGTGGTGGGAGTTACTGGGACCGGTTAGGGAGTTACAATCCAGGCTGGCCATGCCCACCTGGCACAAAGTAATTTGGGAATCATCGTCGTTACCAGCAGATATGTTTTTAATGAGGTTACTTGCGATTAATGGTAAACCAGTCGCTTTCTCGCTGCTGAGCCCGGCAGACCAAAGGCGACATCATAACTTCGGAGTTTGGTGACTCAGTGATGTTCCATCAGATTTTGAAGCTGGTTTTGTTCCAACTCGAGCAGTTCTCCAACCACAGGAGGGCGGCACCTCCATGAGCTGCCAAAGTGCTGGTTCCAGCTTGCTTTCATTGGAAAAATAAAATTAAACAAAAAATTAACCATATGTGTATATATAAATAAAATAAAATAAAATATAAGATAAGATAAGATAAAACTGCTTATCAGGAAGGAAGTGGGCGATGCTCGGATACCCAGTCCTGGTCCTCAGGGCAGACATGCAGCTCTGGTACACGAGTGTCACCCAGCTCCTCTGAGCCCTTTTGTGAATCCAGGGGGAAAAGGTAATTAGTTTTCAAAGCAAGATTTATCCCTGAATCAGTTTTTAAGTATCAAGGGAAGGTCAAACCCCCGTGAAGTGATCTGGCAGAAGCACACGATTTCCTCTGAGGGCTGGTTGTGGGACCTTTTCATGATCTACGTTTGCTGCAGGGGACTTGGACACCTACGTAACACACTATTCACTTGCAAATCATTTCCCGTTTTAAATACCTCTCATAAAGGGGGAAAGGCTTAATTTGCGGGCTGGTTTGGTTGTGTTTACAGCAGCTTGGAAAATAATTGAAAGGGAAAACACGTGCAGTGTGGGTGTGGAGGTCCCAGGGCCTGAGAGACCCACCCTGGCTCTCAGCAGTGGATCTCTCTGGGTGCAGCCATCGTGTGGCTCACAGGGCTCGAGTGTGCCCAGAGCCACCAGGGGTGGGTTTAAAGCTCCTGCCCAATCCTCCGGCTCTACTAAATAAAGGATAAATTATATAAATGCTGTTGAAATGTGGAATTGCTGGCCAGACACTGCCATGGGCTGCAGCTCACAGCTCTTGGCTGATGTTTAACCTGAAATCCCGCTCAGGTGAATAGGATTTGCCTGTCCAAGGGGTGTGTGAGGGTAAGGCCAGGCCAGGCCAGACTCAGTGGTGTTTTTGTCAGTTGAAGATAATTTGGGTTTGCTTGGTCAAAGCTCAGTCAGCAGCAGAATGAGGACATTACCTGCCAAGAAGGCTTGTTTGGTTGGTTGAAGTGAGATGTTTCTGAGAAATATCCCTGCAAACACTCAAGGTTAAACTAAGAATTGGCATAAAGTGACAAGGGGCAGCATTTAGGACTCCATACCTGAACTAGCCAAACCCTGAAGAAACAAGGACAAAATGGAATTCTTTTATTAGCTTTTCCCTGGCTCTGACACCTGCAGCCTTTTATGTGCAGCTGTGTGGGAAGAGATCATGCTGCAAACGTAATTCCCATAGGACAGGACTTGGAATCAGACTCTGTTTAAACCCATCCTGGAGAAGGACCCAAACATGCTGACTACACAAGAGATTGCAGAGAATAGTGTTGCAATGGAGATTAACGTAATTAGACAGCTTTGAGGAGCATTTGATCTACAAAAGTACACCAAAGGTTTAGTTTCTTAATGTTACAATAAAGAAAACTTGCTCTGCACAGCTGAGAGCAGAAGGGAGGTGAGCCCCAGCCTTCACAGGTCTGTGATGCAATCCAGCACTGGGAAGCTGCTAAAAAATATTGAAACACTGCTTCAAGTTCCAGTACTGACTGAACTTTAATATCTTATACAAAACAAGTCACATTATTCAAAATTAAAGGCTCTCAAAGTCGCAGCAAAGCTGAATCTCACTCTGTAACGGCAACCTTGGGTCGTCACCAGGTTTTGTGCCAAATCAACTTGGGTTCTGTGAGGAGACTCTGAACTCTGCTCTGCCCTGTCACGGGCCAGGCGCCTTTGGCTCTGGGCATCAGTTACAGGCAAAGAGCAATAACTGTCCCCCTAAAGCCAGGAGGATCTTCCTCATCCTCTCCTACAGGGACCAGGCTCGGGAAGGTTTCCCCTCCGCACTGCTGGGAATTAATGGGGCTCTTCATTTGGCTCAATTACTGGGCATCCACCTGAGAAGCTGTAAAGGGTAGAACAGTAAATCTTACAATCAAATATTAAATTATACCTAATTTATTTACTTATGGCAAACTGTAAGCCCTGCAATCAAGCGTGTAAGGGTTTATGTCACAAAGCACTCCTGGGAGCGAGGGGACGTGCCTGGCAGAGCACGCGAGGGGTTTGCTGAGGTTTTGTCTGAAGGGGCACAGGCAGGGATTGATTGCTGCAAATCCAGGGTCTCCCAGATGCAGAGACCCTCATGCAGCCCCTTGGGCAGCTCCTCAGCACAGGCTCAGAAGAGCAGAAGGCAGCTTGCCCTGTGCATCCTTTGTGCTGCAGAGCTTTGCTGCCTTAGGCTCCCACCCATGGTGTGGGAAGAAGGAGCTGCTTGAGCCTCCCCTCAACCCTCCAAAGCCATCCACATGCTCATGCCTGCCCAAAAATCAGAGGCACTGGTTGTTCCCTGCCAGTGACCAGTGTCCAGAGATCCCAACTACCATCCTGTGTGAGTTCTGAGAGGTGTTTGCCCACGCCAAGCCTGGCTGCAGCTTTGGCCTCTCAGAGGCAGAATAAGCCTTCCACGTCCCTGACCCTTCTGTCCCCCCGGCCCCTCTGTCCCCCTGGCCCCTCCTGCACACCCTTGCCTGTGCTGCACCACGCTGGCTCCTGTATCTGCAGTGCAGCTGCTGCGTGGTCTGGAGCTTCACTCCACTGCACTCCTGCTCTTCTTCAGCACACACCTGGGTTTGCAGCGGGTGTCATCTGCATGACTATGTGACTGATAGGAATTGCTACAAGGAAAAATAGAGGGGGGAAATAAATGTAAAAGGCTTATCTTTAATGGCCAGGATATACACGTGTATCAGTTGGTGCAGGCAGATGGAAAACAGCTGTAAAAATTGTCCCAGTTTCAACGTTAATTGCTCAGGTGGCTCTTGGGTTTATCTGCAATGACTGGGGCAGTTGCTTCAGGGTAACACAGGGCTTTCTGTTCTCTCTCACTTGCAGATATTTAACCTCAGAAGGCAGAAATGCTTTAGTCACTTGCCAAAAGAAAAAAAAAAATTAGAGAAAGGCTATTTTACTTTTTAGGCCAGGTAGCCAGGGAAAACCAGGTTCTTGACTTTGATAAATGTCTCTCCACCCTTATAATGCATTTTTGCATCCTTTTGTTGCAGCTAAAACACTCAGTGTTTGGGAAGAGTTTTATTGTTTGAATCAGGATAAAACCACCTTGTGTTTGGCAGTACTTTCTGCAGAATATATTCAAGGGTTTTTTACTTCTGTACAAAATCCTTCAAGTCGTCTGGATTTTTCCCATGGACCGAACTCTGCTCAAGGTTTCAATTTGTCTTTGAATTGTAGGTTTGTCCTTGTCCTCTCTGTCAGCCCTGTGCTGGCATCCTGCAAAAGGGGCTCAGAAAATGGCACTGGGAAAGGCTGAAAATCGAAGTCTCCTGAAAGTCTGGTGGAAGAAAAGGCTCTGATGGCTCCTGAGCACATTTGTAAATGATAAACTGTGTCTTGTACTTTACCATCCAGAGAGAGGGGGAGGAAAAAAACATGTCTGGATTGGAATTTTTTCAGCATTTGGGATGGCAGGTGAATTTTAAACAGAACCCAGCTGGAATATGGCCAGTCTGGGAAGCACAATTTGACAGTTTTTCTCTTCCCTTTCCATTACGGTCCAAGCAGAAACAGCAGCAGGTGGAGAAAGTACCTTGCAGTTGTGTTGGGTATTTTGAGGTGTTTGTGTGCCAGAATTTGCCGAATTCCTCGAGGCATTAAAGCGCCTTTACTTTGCAAAGACAGTGGAAATCCACTCTGGGTTTTTTTGCGCTTTTTAAAAATGGAATTGTTTTCCAGTGATGTGGGAAAGCAGCAGCTTTCACAGAGCTGCTTGATACCCCAGGGAATTTCTTCCCCGGGGCCAACTCCAGCGTGATCCCACAGTGTGGTGCCGGGGGTGACAGGCAGGGAGCCGGCAGGGCTCTGCGGGAGCAGCACAGCTGAGGAGCCGCTCCACGGTGTTTCCAGCAGGCTGTTTCGGGAGGCGGTGGCTGTGCCGTGAATCAGTGACTCCACCAGGCCTGGGGCAGCGCTCAGTCAATGGTAGGAGCGAGTTTTTCCCACGGAGGAGGATGCGAGACGTGGTGCTGAGCCCCATATTGGCGCTGGTGATGCTCCCGGTGATGCTCCCGGAGCGTGGGCGCCCGGAGGAGCCGCGGTCCGGGAGGTGCCGGCTGGCTCAGCTCTGATTCACTGCCCAGACCCCCCCGCCGGGAGCCAGGAACCAGGAAAATGTCACTGCTTCCCACGGCACAGCATGCTCATGCCATGCCACAGGCACCAGTTCGGGGGTGCAGCTCAGCGGGAATAAGGGTTGGTTTTTTTCAGGGCTGTGTATTAAGATTCAGGTCACAGCCCAGCTTTTGGTTTTTAGCAAAGATAAATGGCAAATTGTGCCATCTCCTGTTGCCTACAGTATTTTGGAGGCTTTTCTTCTCATAAATAGCCTTGTCTATCACTTCAAAGTGACACTGGAGCATCATTTTCCTGCATTTGAGGCATTTGTGCTTTGAAACCCCAGACTGGCTCTTTTCTGTGAAAACCACACTAACCCAACCACAAATCTCACTCTTTACAGTTCCTCACTCACATTTAACCCGCTTTAGAGCAGAGGTTTCCCTTGTCAGCTGCAGATGAAATATGTTTCATCTGTGCCTGTTTTCACAAGCACAAGGTACCCCCTTGCACTGGTGCCAAGCCAGGGCTGCTGGGGGCACCAAGAGTGTTGTTTCACTGGCTTGCAAAGCAGAGTCTGTCCCCCTTGGTGAAGCAGAGGCAGAGCTCAGCTCAGCAGTCAATTTTTAACTTGCCCATTGCTCTGTGGTGTGGAGGGGAAGCTTGCCAGGGAGGTGTTGCTGTTGACCGGAGCGCTCTGTCTCCCTGCACACAAACATGGCCAGGTGAGGGCTGGCCCAGCTCTGCTTTGGACTCTGCTCGTGCCTTGTGTGCTGGATTTCACCAGAAACTGAAGGTCACAGCACTGGGTGTTCAGGCACAGGGGAATGTCCCCATCTCCTCCTGAACACCGTGGTCAGGCTGAGCTGGGCTGTTGACTTGTTCCAACCCTGTCTCTCCATGGACAGGACGGTTGCAAGAGCAGTTTTTTGGAGATATGGGGATGGGTGTTTCAGGGGAGGACAGAGGGTGGGACCTCTGTGCTGTCTGCTGTCACTGACACCCCCTTTGCTCTGGCCTTTCTCCTTCCAGCACCCTGTGAGTTGCTCCCCACCTTCACTAGTCTGTCAAACAAGAGCTTATGCCAAAAGTCTTCTCCTTATTTTCTGTCCTGGCTTTCTGTGGCTTCTGCCCAGATGGCAGTGGTGGTGGGGAACCACCAGCAAGCTCTTGGCATGGCCACTGGGGCTGGGGCTGCATGGCCACCCCTCTGCTGTGCCTGTCCTACGCAAGGTGTTGGATAAGCCAGATAAAATTAGCTGTTCGGACGGACGCATGTTCCTCAGGATGCCGGGACAGGGGGACACCCAGTACAGCCAGTTTGACTCACGGAGAAGAATTAATGGAAACGCCCGGCTCCTGGAGGGAGGAAATACCTTGAACAGCCTTTTCCTCTGTTTGTTGCTCGGGGAGGCTGACAATGGGCCCCATGTCTGGCCGGAGCACAGCCGGGCTGGCTCGGAGCGCAGCACGCGCCGGCGGCAGACACCGAGTCTGTCGGGTGACAGCACAGCTGGGTGACCTGCCCTCCCACACCTCCTGTGCACACACCATGGCAGGACTGCAGAGCACAGCACAGCGTGGGCACTGGTACAGGCAGTGCTTGGCTTGGCTGTGCCCCCATGGGCACAGGGACTGCCACAAATGCCAGGTCAGATGCTGTGAGCCACCGGGGTGCAGCCCTGGAGAGAAGCAGAGCAGGAGCACCATGAGGGCCCTGGAATGACTGGATGTTTGTACCTCAAACTCTCACTGGTAAATGTTCCACAAGAATTCATTGCAGGTTTTGGTGAGCCCACTGCCAGACACCTTCCTGGAGCACAAACCTGCCCACACAGTGGACAGGCTGTGACTAAGGAAAATTGCCTTTTTCCACTGCAAAAATCCAATGAACTTGTAACTTCTTTGCAAGTCACCTTTTTTTTTTTTTCCTGAGCTGCCACTTGAGCTAATAATTTCAACATAATGAGGCAAGAGGGACTATAAAGTCTCCAAATCACAGGATCTTAACAATCATGTTTATGCAAGTGCTGTGAGCAGGAACGTCTGGGCAATCCTAGGTCATGCCAGCAGCAACCACTTCAGTGGGTGTTGACTTCAATCTGCCACAATCGTGGCTTCCATCAGATTTGCATCCCACAAGGAAAGACATTTGGCAGACGATGCCTGAGGCTGCCCAGGTTGTGGGGAGCGCTGGGGAGCTGTGTTTGGTTCAGGAGGCCCAGAGAATGGAAAGGCTCTGCCAAGCCCACTGTTGGCACAGGGCATTGTGGACACCTCAAGTCATCTGGGGCAGTGGAGGGGAGAGCAAAGCCCTGGCAGCAGCGCCAGGACCGTGGGAATCAGTAGGACAGCACAGAGCTGATTTGGTCCCCACGTGGTGTTCTCAGAGCATCCTCAGCAGCAGGACTGTCAGCCCACAGCAGGTAACATGCCCCAGAGGCACGTGGGTTTGGGGGCTCTGTGGCTGGCTCCCGCTGTGAGTGTTTGTTGCACAAGAAATGGCTCTGAGGGGAGAACCCACCAGAGCAGGAGGAACTGTGTGGCATCCCCAGGGCCTGGAGCAGCTGGGAGGGGGCAGGTCCAGCTCTGGGCAGCCACTCAATGGCCCTGTTTGGCCTTTTTTGGAAACAGCCCGTTTGAGGCAGTTTGTGTCACCGTGGATTGTTTGTGGGGATGTGTCATAAGTGGGTGCAACAGCTGCAGTGAGTGTGGGACACTGCCCAGGGAGAGGCTGAATGCTCTTTGTTCCTCTGGAACAAACCTACTCTGAGGCAGATTTTTCTGACTAAGGGCAGCTCTGAAAAGCCTTTGGAGGCTCTTTCAAACAGGTTCATCCCAAACCAGTTCTCTCAAGTCTCCTTAGGAGGGGGAATCACCATGTGTCCCCCTCCAGCTATAAATAATTACAATTGCCCATTCTATTAGGCAGTGTAAAGGATTATTTCTAGTCTCCCTGACTTATAGGCAATTTGGAATTTTTACTGTAGGCAAAAAGACTGTAGCTGGGCTATCACTTTACCAGGCTGCTTTATCTTTGTTGCTCTAAGCAGAGTCATGGGAATGGCTTTTTTTCTAACCCAGCAGGTTATTAGAGGACAGACTTATAAATAACCAGTCTTGGCTATTTTTAAGTATTTTCAGCATCGTCTATCATGATACTACAGCACAACTTGCAGAAAAACTGTCTAGTTTTTCTGCCAAAGCTTCATAACTCACTTCTCTTCTTTGGATGATGAGGAGCCAGGCCCAAGTTCCCGCTCTGCAGGAATGCCAGGGGCTGATGAGCCATGCTGCCCACCCTGGCCCCAGACTGTTATTTTCTAAACCTTCTCTCCTCATTGCACAAGATGTCACTCTCCTTTATTACAGAGAGGAAACTAACACTGGAGTTGATTTACAATAAATTTGGTGAGGTATTTCTGGGGGATGCTGTAGTTGTCATAGCAACCATGGCCCAAACTGGTGCTGCTGGGTGGGATGGTGGGGCTGTGGGGAAGCTGGGGCTGCTCCAGACCCTGAGAATGGGCTGCCAAAGCCACGCCAGGGGGAGGAAGGAAAGGTGCAGGTAGCCTGCTCCTAAACTGAGTCTCTATGAAATGATCAAAAAAGTCTAACCCCACCACTCCAGGAGAACTGAGCATTTCAGACAAGATAATTTATATTTGCTTCATAATTTATTAATTTTCAAATTACTGTATGCAATAAATTATAGTTGATATAATAATAACATTGCCATAAAATATTACCATGAAGTAAGTACTCATCTAATAGCAACTGTAACCTACACAGAGAAGAACTGGAGTTATTATATTTAGATTTTTAGTATTAATGGGAAGTGAACAAAATATTAAGGAGCTTCACAGTAAATTCAAGGAAATCTGTCATTATTATTGCTTCTGTGCAAATGACTTTTACTGCACACATACAGCTTAGGAAGGAAAGGTACAATTGTGCAGAGTTAGTCTGTAGCAAATGCGTTCCCTGATGGCTGGACTTACTGCACTTGGGTGCACCAAACAAACGCCAAGTGACCGTGATCAGCAGCTGATCGGTCTCCAGAGCCTCCCGCCAGCCACAGCACCGAGGCTCTGCACAGGCTCAGGCAGTAACAGAACGAGTTCGAGCAGGCAAAGCACACGGGTGAAGCCAGCGAGCACCCAGTCCGTCAGAAGGCCCTGAGCCACACCCGGGCGCGTGGGTTCCCCCACAGCTCAGTCCCACAGCTGCCCAGAGGGGCCTGCCTGCCTCCCTCTGGGAGCCTCCGGCTGCCACGCTGCCACCCACACCAGTGCTGCCATGGGCACTGATTCTGCTGTCCACACTGATGCTGCCATGGGCACCGCTGCTGCTGTCCATGGGATGCTGCCATGGGCACCGCTGCCGCCGGTCTGCAGTGGGGCTGAAGCCTTCCCTGCGTGTGGTCTGTCAGGTCCCCGGCCCCATGGGGCGGTGGGACACGCCGAGTGTGGTAGGAGGTCACAAACAGTCCTGTCGCCAAACGTTCTCCTCCATCTCTGCTCCCTTCGCCAGTTCAGTGAACTTTAATGAAGTATTTCCGAAACGTCAGGAACTGGAGCAGTTTGTCTTTTCTCCTCTGCTTTAGTGCCATCAGCGCTCTCGTTTTCTCCTCCACGTCCTGGTCAGTGGCGAGGATTATCTTGGCTCTTTCCTCTGCCTTCTTGTCCCCGGAGTTTTTGAAGAGCTTCTGCAGGGACTCTTCATTGATGCTTTCGAAGATGTTGGCCGAGGCTTTCTTGCGCAGGGCCGTGTCGAAGCGGTAGCCGTGGACCGAGGGGCTCACTCGCAGGGACGTGGACATGGCTGGAGTGCTGGAGCTTGTCTTTGCTTTCATCTATGAGGGTGCTGCCCGGTTTGCCTTGGGCTCCAGTCGGAGTTCTGTGGGTTCTGTGCCGGCTCCAGGACTGGTATTTAAAGGCAGGCTGGAGGAAAAGCTGGAGGGCTCAGGTTACAGTGGTGAGATCACGATGATGTCAACACCCAACAGTCACAGGCGAGTTTAACAATTAAGTTGCCAACTTATCCCCATCCTGCGGATGAGATGGAAAGTCCTCTCTGTTTCTGCAACAGAAATGGGTTTTCTTTGAACCACCACAGAACAGGCTTCAGCCACCACCGTGGGACTGAGCCAGCACAGCCCACACTCCATTCCTGCCTTTGTTGCACATGAAAAACATCACATGCAGAAAACATATCAGAAACCAGTAAAACTCCAGGTGAGAACTGTTGCAATACCAGCGAGAGGTGTTGGCTGGATCCTGCACACACAGCTGAGCATTTGGCTTTGTGTCCATCAGTAACTCTGCCTGTCTGGGCATGGGATCCTTTCTGCTGCTTCCCAGCAGATGCAGCTCCATCTTTAGCAAACACACAGCTGCATTTTCTAACTGGCAAGTGTTGTCCTGAAGGGAGGTGATCCCCAGGTTTTACACCCTTGGCTGCAGGGCAGCAGGAAAATTCTCGGTTTGCTGCCTTGATGCTGCCTCCAGTGTCTTTTTTCTTAAATTTCCTGCTCACCAGTGCTGGAAAGAAAACTCACCTCTGCTCCAAAAGAATCTGTGCTCTCCACACCACCCTTGGCCAACGTCAAGCCCTTGGGCTGGGAGGACTCACTCTTAGTCATATGGGTTAGTTTTTGGCAGCCCTGAGAGGAGCAGGGAGTTGTACTTCATGGCCCTTATGGGTCCCTTCCCACTCAAAAACCACTGTGGACAGGGCACAGCTGCCTGCAAACGGCTGGCTCTGACCACTGGGGCTCCTGCTGGGCTTAGACACCTGGTGTAACTGAGCACAATCAGATCTGATCCAGAATAGCTGCGGGTTCAAAAGTCACTTGAGGCCAGGAGCCAGAGATAAGTGTACTTTGGTTAATGTTTTAAAGCGGCCGGATGCTGCAGAGGTTGTGTTTGGAAACTTAGCAGCTTGTTTACTGTTTTTGCTGACCCTGTTACTCACCCTTGCTGAAGGACTCCAGGAACAGCCTCTATCTGCATCCCACTTCAACCAGGGGTTTCCCTTATTTACCAGGGAGCTGCGGAGGTGACCTCTGGCCACAGTGAAGAGCAGGCCCAAAGGAACATCACCCAGATGCTTCTCATTCCACATTCCCTTCAAAATTACTGTTCCTTCTGAGAGAGGGAGGGGATGTGTCTGAGCCACAGCAATCCCCCTCTCTGATGGCCAGTGGGAGCCAGGGGAGAGGTAAGAGCACCTGAAGCCCACGTGCAGGTGATTGTGCTAGCTGAGAGCAGAGGAGGGCACTACCTGTGAGCTGTTGCTCACCAGGTGATGTGCAGAGTGGGGCAAGTGGCTTCCTGGGCCCCAGAATGACTGGTAACCACAGTCCCGTGCAGGCTCAGGTCAACACCCAGCTGGCCAGGGCTTGCCAAGCTTTTATCCTTAGGAGAGGGAGCAGGCTCATTTCCGTGTCTGTCCACTTTCCTGCGTGGGACTTGGGACTCATCCGTTGGGCGCAGTCCTGCACCCTACATGGGTTTCCCCACCATTGCCAGGACTTTGCTCCTCACCGTTGCTCCAGCATGAGCTCTCCCTGCACGTGCCATTGCCTTCCTCTGGTCTTGTCATTGTGTGAGTTACTTTTTACGAGTTTGTCCCAATTTCGTTTGTACATGCAGGCTGTTCCAGGCTCCAGTGTGTAAACAACAGCTTTGCAAGCCCCTGGGAGTCTCCTTTCTCCAGCCAGACGTGCAGCCTCTCATCTTTCCATGGGCTTGCCAGATTGGTAGGAATTACACCTCGGCCACTGTTTGCTCAATGTTTGCAGAGCTGGTAAATTCACCCTGGAAATAAGATGGTTTTGATGTGGCTGAGTCTCTGCCTGGGAAAGACCCTCATGGTTTATAGACTATGTTAACATGAGATGTTGGGGGGGAGCAGGAGGACACAGGGACAAGTGGATTTCCCATCCCCTCCTGCTCAGAGCTGCCCAGAGTGCTCTGGGAGGGGGAAACCTGCCCATAATGTGTATCTGGCTAAAGGTACTTTGCTTCACACGGTGTCAGGGGTACTTACGGCAAAAAACAGTGCCAGAAGAACAGCCAATACCTTTTGGCTGTAGAAAACAAACCCTTTTGTGTCCACTTGTTGAAAACAGGAGCTGAGGCACGTTCACGTGCACTTGGTTGTCACCACTCCCACTCCACATGGAATTGCTCTGCAGGTATTTGCAGAGATGTGGCTGAGAGCATAAATTAGCAATATCTGTGGAAGATACAAGCTCAGAAAAGTATCTGCCATGGAAACCAAGACTAAAGCTGATACTTTAGGAGTAAGACATCAGAAAGCTGCCAAGATCAAGCATGCGTTTCCTTGTGAGCTCATCTTGCATGGAGCAGTAACAAATGTCTTTGCCCCTTCATGCTTCTCTGCCCACTTTGTATAAATTTAGTTGTGCCTGGCTCTGAAGGAGTGATGAAGCATGCCTCGTCTGTTTTTTTCCAGTAATTTTTGTTTATATCAGTCTTTTAATACTGCTTTCCCAGTAGTGCTTAGGAGGAATTATTCATGTGTTGGATTGAAGCAAAACTTCAGAGATGTGATTTCTATCATCGTTCTCCTGCTATTGCTGTGTAATTGCTTTGTGAGACACAAATGCTCCATTTCACCCATTAATGGGAGGATTAATTCCCAACCCCACCGTCTGCAAGCGGTGCAGCCACATCCCTCACTGTGCTCTTCTTCTCCCAGCGTGATGGGCTCAGGGCACTCTGGGCAGGGGCAGGATTGTGCTGAGCTTTGGGGCACAGGGTCCCTTCCACGACAGCCCCAGTGCTGCTGGCACAGCGCCCATGGGCACCTGTCCCAGGCTGTGTCCATGAAGGTTTGGGCACCGAAGCACGCGTGATTTATTGTTGGCTAAAGTGAGCCCCTGGGCTTGCAGTCAAAGCCAGCCAGTGCTGGAGGGAAGGATTTGGGAGGGATGGGGACTTTGAAGCTGTGTTAGTGCTCTCAGGGGATGCAAATCCTGATTAAATGGATCCAGAGGCTTCTCCCACTCCAAGATGCAAATTACAGGAGGATCCCACCCACTCCAGCTGCACCCCTGTAGGAGAGAGGAGGGCAAAGCAGGGCACTCACCACGCCAAACACCACGATGGGGGCTTCTGGAAAGCCCCCAGCCCCTGCAGGGAGCCAGCAGCCCCAGGGCAGGAGGTGGAGGGGGGCCAGGGCTGCTCTGATCACAGGGACAGCTGGGGCAGCCAGTGCCTGTCCCACCAACTCTTGCAGAGGACTTGCTCTGCCTTTATGTAACTTCCAAAACCACTCCAAAGAAGGTAATCTGGGATGGCTGTGCTGTTCCTTGAGGCATGTTTTGCATAGCTTTCCCTTCACTAGCTGCTGCCAAAGCCTGCACGGCCTGTAACACATTGGGATCAGAGGATGCAGCACCCCCCATGAAGCATCGGTGCTGACCCAGTCTTCCCAGCCATATGTGGGATATTCAGAAACTGAGCCTTTGGAAAGGCATCTGGGAGCATCTGGCATCTGGCATCTGGCATCTTTGGAACAGCAGAGGAAAGTTGAATTATTGCCTTAAAATAAACATATATATGAGTGTGTGTGTGTGTGGTGTGTATATATATTTATGTTTTGTCTTTAGATCATTCAGTGAAAATCTAAGAATGGGAAATGCCCAGGAGCCTCCAGACATCACTGCTCTTCCCATTCTTTCCCTGGCTACATGGACTCCTCTCAGCGTGCAGCTGGGGAATCCCAGTTCTTCCCAGGATCCAGAAATCCTGCCCCTGATGTGTGCTCGCTGCTGGGAAATCTTTCCAAGATGGAAAGGTTTCTGAGATGGAGTGCTCTGCAGAGACAGCTGTGGCATGGCTCTAAGATTAAAGAGGCACCAGTTCATTGTGTTCCTCTTGGAATCCAAATTCCTGGGAGGTTGTCAGACATCCAGGTCGTGCGAATGGCAGTGCCTGCCCTGGCTCCAACCTGCCCACAGCCTCTTCCAACTGGAGCTTATGTGCTTCTGGGACTCCACCTGGGATTTCTGTTTGTTTGGCTGTTGCTTGGGTTTTTCTGTGGTTGATGTTTCTTTAATGGAGCATCTGGGAACACTTGTCCAAATCTCACGGCAGGACACTGTGCCCTTTGATCACAAAACCCAAGAGCTTAACTTGGCCATCTGTGTCCCCCGTGACTCCTTCTGTGGTCCCTGGTTTAGAGGTGCAGGACAGGGCAGATATTTTAAGGGCATTTCTGCTGCAGTTCAATTGCTGGAAAGCACAAACATGTCTCAGACAACCCTCACACAGCTCCCTGCCATAAAACAGGAAAAACTTATTGGTTTTCAGACAACTGGAGGCACAACTGCACAATTAAGCCAGTTAAATACCAACAGAAAAGGTTTTAATAGAGGGAAAAACTCAGGTCTGGCCTGAGTGAGGGGGATGCAGAGCTGTGCAAAGCAGTCCTGTCCTGCACTGGCCCAAGGAGCTGGGGGAGCCAAGCATTGCTCTGTGCAGGGAGACCACATAAGAGTAAACTCTGTGGTGTTACTGATAATGAATGTCTCCTCGTTTCTCATAAATTCTCTGCTAAATGTACGATCACCAAGTTAATAATGCAGTGCAGGACATAATGAATAGCCAGTTACAGTAAGTAAATCATGGCTGGTAAGAAACAGAACAGAAACGGAAACTTCTGGTGCTTTTACCCGGCAGAACCCCTTGGAAGAGCCCTGAATTCAGCAAAGCAGAGCTGAGGTCACCTCTGGTGTGGACCAGATACCATTTGCTGCCACAGGAGGCTGGAGGGGCTGAGGAGGGGGGAGGCTAACTGGGTAAGGGTGGCTCCTCTGGGTGCTTGAGGCTTCCCAAATTCATCTTGCAAAGGGAAACTGGCTGTAGTGCTCTGCACTCATCATGGGAGATCATTTCTGAGGTCTGGTGGCGAGCTGCCAGCCAGAGCACGCAGAGAGCTGAAAGCCTGGCCACAGAGAGAAGAGCCATGTCTGCGGGGATGCAGGCAGCCTCAGGAAAAGGATGCGGTCGGGGTGTGGGCCAGGGGAGGAGCTGGGCTGGGATAACTCCTTTGGGTGGGTGCGATGGCACCGGCCTGTCGCGCGTCCAGCCCCGCTCAGCAGCCCTTGCCATTTCCATGGAACTCGGGGAAAGTATTTTAATATCCTGACTTCAGCATCTTCCTCCCGGGGGCCAGCAATGAAAGTTTAGACTTTCGAGCACGAACAACCCTTTTCTTTCACTGCCCAGCTTCCTGTTTGATCTTTCTGAAGGTCCTGAGGACCGCTCGGTGGAGAGGGGCGAAGGCAGAGCCGTCTCCAGCTGTCAGACAGCTCATTGTCTGGTGCAGAGGGGATGGGCTCACGGGAAATCCTGCCTGGGGCTGGGCTGCAGGGCTGGCTCGGTTCATTGTCACAGCCTGGCCCACGGGCAGCGGTACTCGACACACGACACACGACACACACGTACCGGCGCCCCTGTGCCCCCCTCCTCGGGGCTCTAATCTCTGCAGAGCCGCTTCCTCTGCTGCAGGAGGGGTGGCAGACAGGATGTGGCTTTGTGCCTTTGTGCTGCTCCGGCTCCTGGGGGGCTGCGGTGCCCGCATCCCTCCCGGAGCCTCCCACAGCCCAGGGGTCAGCAGTGGATCGGGAGCCAGATGTGCAGGACGGGGGGCACAGCCCCCTGGGGGTCGGGCAGTGGGTGCTGAGGCTGTCAGGGTGATGGCAGGGCACAGCAGTGAGGCAGCACGGGGGTCTAGGGGGATGTTGAGGGTGTTCTGGCATACCTGAGATGGGCTGTGATGGTGCAGAGAAGATCTTGGGCTGGGCAGGGGATCACCAAAAGCTCAGGCTGGTGGATGTGCCTGTGGCACAGGATGGGAAGCCTGGGTGACCTCTGTGCAGTGTTGTAACCCTGCAAGTGGTCCAGGCTGGGAAACATCAGCTTCATGTTGAGGGAGCTGAACTGAGTCCTCCATCAGAGGAGCATGTTTCTTGAGCAGAAACCCAGCAAATTTAGTTTTCAGTTCCTTAATTTTTGTGTCGAAGCAGAGTGGCACATGCCAGGGGGAGTTTCTGTCCTTGTGTTTTGGGGAGGAGCAGCTGATGTTTGGGGACTTGTAGCTGAGCAAAGCTGGGAGAAGAAAAACGATAATCAGAGCTGAGGGAAAGAGCAAAGCTGTGCCCGTGGAGATTTATCAGGGAATCAACCACTGCGTCAAACGTCTGGGAGATGAGTTTGGCACTGCAGAGTTATCAGCCTTGTAGCTCATTCCTCCACTAACAAAAGAGTTCCTGGGAGGGAACAGATGGTGTTTGGCTCCTATCACCCTCTCTGATGGCCCAGCAGCTTTGCTTTGTAGCTGCTAGAAAAGCAATTTCTGTGATCCCCTTCCTGTCCCTGCGGCTGTCCCTGAGCCACAGGGGCTGCTGGCTGTGTCTGGGAGCTTTGGGGGTATTTTTGGCATGCTGAGGCCCTGAGGGGTGTGGGAGCTGCTCCATGGGTCTTGTACAGGTTTGCACGGGTGGCACACAGGTTTGTGCCTGGGCTCAGAATCACTGTGGGTGCTCTTGGGGTTACAGCAGGTGACTGAACTTCTGCCAGTGGTTGTTTTCCTCAGCAAACTGCCATGGGCTGTGTACGTCAGCCCAGCTCCAAAGAGCAGCAGCAGGGCTGTAAAGCTTATCCCCAAGACAGGCGAGGCTGGCACTTTCAGGCAGTGGGCTGGTGTTGCCTGCCACAGGTCTGTGCCGGGCAGAGCCGGAGCAGGGAGGCTCCCACGGTCCGTGAATCATTTCTGGGGCACAGACCTGTTTTGTATGGTCACAGAATGCTTTTCCCTCTGACCTGGCTCCAGGTAGACCCACCAGCTTGAGTACTGTGGCCCCAAGGCTTTCCAAGCAGCAGTCCCTGCTCTCAGAGGTGTTTAGCTCTCACAGTGCTGCCTTCTAGATGTTTCCCCACAATCACGTTGCCTAAATGTTACAGTCTGGGTGACTGATGCCTTGTTTACACGCGAGCCTTGTCTTTGTTCTCAAGATCTGCCCTTGAGTCCTTGTCAGGTGTCAGTGTGCAGGGGCTTCAGGCTGTCTGTTGGGTTATTTATGCAGCAGTTCAAACAAAAAAGAACAAGTTTAGAACTGCCAGTAGATTTTAGCTCTGTGTAGGAGGGGAGGAAAGGGGAGAGGGGTGGGTGATTCTGTGTGTATGGCAAGCAGTGCTTTGCAGTCCCCCGGCAGAGCCCGGGTGAGCAGCAAAATGATGATGGTGAGTCTGGGCTGCGATGGCTCCCTCTGCTTCTCTGAGCCCTCAGTGGTTCAGGGTTGAACCAGAAACCAGCCCAGCAGTTTGTGATATGGAGCTGTCAGCATCTGCCTGGGAGAAGTAAATCAGATTTGTCTCTGTGTCTGCCTTGGGGAGAGAATCTGCCCATCGGGTTTTGTGTGAGACTGAGGGAGCCAGGGGGCTGCTGTGCCAGGGGCGCGGTGGGAGCCCCACACTCAGCACTCTGATGTGGAGCAGAAATGGAAATAAAACACATTGTCCATCAGTAAACAGTGTCGAGCATGATGTCAAGTTACTGAGGCCAGTGAGCTCATCCCCGGGACCCTCTCTGTGCAGAAAGCTGAGTCAGTTCCGGCCACCATGAGGTCTGGGGAAGGAGTGTTTCCCAACACTGTTTAGGGAAAGCTTATGGAGAAAGTAAACAGATATCTGACCCCAAAAACCTGCCACTCTCATCATGGCACCAGCCGGGCAGGAGGATGCAGGTTCAGCAGAGGGGGATCCACACACCCGCTGCTCTGTTGGGCCAGCCTGTGGCAAACACCAATCTCTTGTTCAGCAAATTAATTGGGGAAGAAAAAGGATCAATGACCTGGCCAAGTGCCCCTGGGATGAGGCATGGGATGAGGTCCTGGCTTGTGGGGTTTTGTCCTGACTCTCAGGGATGGTGTCCTGACGTGCCTCATCTGCTCGCAGGGTGTCCCACTGTGCACAAGCCGCATCCCTTGTTTTCTCAGGCAAAGAGTTTCCTTGGAGACTTTTCCCCCCTCGAGGGCTCTGGGCCTCCTCTCTGTTGAGGAAATGTCTTTGATCGGTAGAAATTAAACCAGGAAAATATTTTCCATTTGTGTCAGGATAAAAATGGCTCAAGCCAGGCGTGATTGATAGCTGAAAAAAAATGGGAGCAGCCCCCGTGCCGTTTCGGAAAGCTTCCCACTGTCCTTGCTTACAGTAAACACAGAATATATTTAGCTGCAGAGCCCAGCATGACACAGCCTCTTACTGCAATAATAACAGTGCCTTGTCTCTTTTCTGTTTTTTTCCTCTTTTCTAAGAAATGGAATTGACAGAGCTCCTGGGAAGCGGAGCAGGGATTGCCTCACGGGCTCGCTGTGCCTCCTGCAGTGCCAGTGTCTGTGTTTGCCCTTGTTTAGCAGGTCTGGCAACCACGGGCTGCAGTGACTAACTTGGCAAACAGGCGTTGGGGTGGCCGTGGTGTGTCCTCCGCGTGGCACCCACAACGTGCCACCACACAGGCGCCGGATAAACCCTGCTCCTGGTGGGAACAGGCAGCCCAGGCACCACAGAAACCATTCCCAGCCAAGGCTTGGGTCCAGCCTTGAGGATGGCACCTCCACGCCACAGCCCAGCGGGAATGCTCAAGCATCCTGGCTCAGTTTCGCACGCTGGGAAAGGCTGGCAGGGAACATGATGTCCTTGAATTATGAAATGCAAAAGTGACTTTTGCTGTGTCCCAGAATCCCACAAAAGCCTGTCTGCCACTCGTGTGGCTTGGCGGGGAGCTCAGAGTGGAGCTGTGGGTAGTGGGGCTGTCGTGGCAGTCATTGTGATGGTTGTCATCCTCTAGCAAGGTCACAGACTTTCGTCAGGGCCTGCCTGTGGCTTATTTCCACACTGGTTTTGCCCCACAAAGAGTTATTTTTATTCTAATACCAATGTTTGGGTCTCTAGTTCCTTTATTTCCAAACAGTGCTCTAACAGTGCAATGGAATACAAACGCTGGCCAGACACGGGGTATTTCCGATCTTGAAATAAAACCCCTTCACAAAGGTCCCTCTGGGCATCCTTTATCTGGTGATGAAGACTTTACCCTGATGCCATTTCCCATCCATGGGAAAACACTGACACTGGCCATGCTGTCCATTAGAGAGACAGGAAGGCATTAGGTGGTGTGGAGCAAGAGAGGGAACCTTGTGCCGTAGGCAGATGGGGTAGAGATGTTCACCTGCCTGGTAAGGGTGGGAAGCTAAAACACCACAAAATAGATTTCCTGGAAAGTACACAGAGGGGCATGAATAAATCCACTCCTTCCTGGCAGAGGGACCCTCCGGGGCTTGTCCATAGACTTCTGGGAAAGCAGGTCCAGGAGACACAGGAGCAAAGAGCTTTCAGGACTGAAGGACAGAGCAAATAGAATAGGATGATACAATGACAGAACAAAAATAATGTTGGCAAGAGGTCCCTGCTGCCTCAGGGCGCTGTGTCTGTGTTGGTGGCCCTGTGTCATCCTTTCTGCGGTGATGGCTCCTCAATCTGTTCCTGACAACCCTCCATATTAGGTGTAATTTAACAGCTCCTCTCTCCTCTCCCTTCTGTGCTGTAATTAGCACTTTTCAGTTTGAGTCATGGCCTGTAATCATATCTGGCCTGCAGTCATTCAGCCAAGGTGAGCCCTTCCCCAGGCACAGATAAGCCTCTGCTTGTGCCAGGCTGAGTGTTCCGAGGGACACGGTGCTCCAGGCACGCACCGACACACCGTCAGGTCTGGGGCAAGTGGCAGCACCCAGAAAGAGGGTGAAGGCAAATATTTTCTGTGCCCTCACGTCCCTCCCAATGGGGATTTGCAAAGCAAACTTGGTTGTTATTAATAAATTGCTTTGAGATCTGTGGCTGAGGAGTGCAGGAGAGGAGCCCAGTGAGGGGACAGGGACTCATCTGTAGAGGTGGCTGTCCCGACTCCTGGCCCGTGTCCCCCCAGAAGAGCCCTGAGATGGTCCCCAATCAGGGTGCAGGGACATCTGGGAGACAGATGTGACAGCACTGGGTACTCGCTGCCTTTCCAGGGTACAGCAAATGGTTCTGCAGCAGGAGCAAAATTTGGGATGTGCCAGCCTGTGGGAGCTCCCAGGAATGCAGCGGGTCTGGAGCTCCCCTTCAGTAGCACAAGGGAAGCAAGAGTTGGGGGAGTTATTCTGAAATAAACTCATCAGAGGATGGAGAAAGCAATCAGAGGGTAGAAATGAGCAATCCTGGCATGGGTCAGGAACACAGGGAGAGAAATGGCAGCTACAGCTCAGGCTGGATCTGGCTGTGGCTCCCATGGGACCTTCAAGATGTAATGACAGCTTGGGGACCCTGAGATGGGGCTGCAAACTCCTGAACACTTAAGGGAGGTTGATTATGAAATAGTTTATAGCTTATGAGGTGGTTGTAAGGCAGCCAGGACCCAGATAATGGGGGACTTTAATTACTTGATATTGATGGACATAATAAGTGTGCAGCAAACCACTAAGGGAAACCTGTGGCTGGAGGGGAGAGGAAGATTGATCTATGCACAGCATGTTAAATCACTTAAATCATTCAGAGCCTCTTCTGGCCCCAGCTCCAGGAGCAGAGCCAAGTATGATAAATAAGGTCGGGGTTGGAAAGTGTCTAGAATCCAAATGTTTGTATTCCTGTTCGATTTCAAATATTCACGGGGACAAAAGCAGCAGAGCTCTTGGC
This sequence comes from Scytalopus superciliaris, assembly GCA_013400415.1. Lineage (NCBI taxonomy): Eukaryota > Metazoa > Chordata > Aves > Passeriformes > Rhinocryptidae > Scytalopus > Scytalopus superciliaris. The sequence goes on along the minus strand of VXBX01001910.1, from coordinate 129,084 downwards.
CAGTCTGCCCGGGGGCTGTGGGAATCCAATCCCTGCGGAGGGGGCCGGCAGCCCGGCGCCAGAAAGGGGCTGCCACCGCTGGGGGCAGCTCGGGAAGGTTCGTACAGATTTGTCGCAGTGGAAGGTGAGCTGGGTGAGACCCGGGCACGGCAAGGAGGGAACCAGAGGCCGAAGAGATTGGGAAGGACGGAAAGTCTGAGACAGCAGTGTGGGTGGGATGACGGCTGCAGGCTGGGCATGGCCCTGGGAGCGGAGGGAGCCTGGAGGGCAGGGCTGGCCACCTCCTGCAGGCGGGTCCCAGCTCTGGTGGGGCTCGCTGAGGTTTGGTGGCATCGAAGGCGTGCCCAGGTGAGGTCTCCTCCTGCCACCTCGGCGGCACACCAGGCTTCCTTCTCCATCACACAGGTCCAGCCATCAGGTATCATGGGGAAATCTCTGCACAACAAGATAACAAGGGGTCAAAAGGCAAGTGGACACCCCAAAATGTGGCTGGGAGTGCTGTGGCAGGGCTGCCAGGCTTCATCTGTAGGTCCACAATGGAAATGTGTGCCTGCAGGGGCAGGGCCTTTGCTCCAGTGATAAGGGAGATTTCTGTGTGGGTGGCACCAATTTGGGACTGGAGCTGCCGCTCTGGATGTGGCCGAGAGCTGTGAGATCCCTTCTAGTTTTCCATCCACTCCCTGGCAGGCGTCAGTCCCAGCTGACCCAGTGGGCACTGCCAGGCTTGGCGAGATGGTGAAAATGCCATTCTCACTCATGTGGAGCCTGGGCAGACTGTGCATCCCAACCTCACTGTGGAGATGTGTCTCTGGGAGCTGAGCTCTGAGGGGCGAGCACCTCTGAAAGAGGCAGGGGGCTCTGCTCTTTTTCTGCTTTTTCCTTGCTGAAATAACATTAATTTTACTGCAGAGCTGCAGAAATGGGCTTAACTCTGCCTGTCCTAGTGTGAAGAGGCTTGGGTGTCCCCTAGGCTCAGGTTGCCCCATTTTGGGTCTGGCTGAGAGCAGCAGAGCCTGAATGTTGCTGCTTGGTAAAGGTGATGGGTATCTGTGGGTGGGCTCATCCTACACATCCCAGGCTCACCCAGTGCCTGCTGAAACAAACCCTTCAGGGTAGAGTGGGCCCCATGGCAGAGTGATTCCCACTGGCAGGATGCAGCACGGATGCCAAGCACGTGCTTCCCCTCAAACACATCACACCATTTTTAGGCACAGGCATAAATTATTTAACTGCCACGTGCTTCCAGTCAGAACACACCTGAGACCTTGATGTCTGCATCTTGTGATCAATGTTAGACAGCAGTGGTTTGAAAACAGAGGGAAATCAAAGCTCTTGTGGAACAGCTGTCCTAGAGTGCCAGGAGAGCGCATGGGAAGGGCTGTGCCTCACTGTGCATCAATATTTGGGTACTGTTGGAGTGGCAGGATCCTCCCTGAATCCAATTCCAAAGCAGCTGGAGCTGATTACTCATGAGCTGGGTCCAACAGAGCCTTTGGTAACATGAACTCAGACGTGGGGAGCCCTCACAGTGCAATTTGCTGTCCTGGGAATGCAGTGGGCTGACTCTTTTTATGCAGTTTCTTAGACACCTTCCTTGTTGAAGGCAGGCATGCCCTTTTCAGTGTGAGGAACCCCTTTGACTCTCCAAAGCCCTCCCACACCTGTGGGGTTTTTCAGTTCTCCTTTTCTCTTCTGAGGTGACACAAGTCCACCCTCCTTGCTCCTAAGGGCCTGCTCCTGGACCCAGGAGCATGGGGCATGGGCATTGTGTGCAGGGAAGGGGGTTTGCAGCAGGAAGAAGATCCACCTGTGGCGGGTCCTGTGGCCCTTCCTGGCATCGGCATTGCTGCTGCCCAGCAGGATTTGGGCACTGCGCCCTGCAGTGCCAGCCTGCCTCACCACCCTCCAGCCCTGTCTGCAATTCTCACTTAGCTGGAGTGATTTTTTTCCCCAGGTTCAAGTTTGCTGTTTTCCTGAAATGGTCTGAAATGTAATAGACCAAGACAATCATCAGGATGAAATATTTCCTACATGAAATATGCAGCAGCTATTCAGAAATGAAGATCAAGTGGAAGGAGGGCTGCCAGCCAAAGATTTAAAGGTGCTGACATGTTCCCGTGGGTTGTTTACTGAAGTCATCTCCAAAGCCCCAGTTTTAGGGCTGCATTTCAAAAAAGGGCACAAAATACAATTTAGCAAGAGCTTTAATAATTCAAGCTGCGGTGTGCTGAGCTTCTTGTTGCCCTTATGGGAATGACACCTCATTTCAAAGGACCTTGACTCTCTTCTGGTAGTGAGGGGGCACTGCCAGGGCTATTTTTGCACCAAGACACTGATTGGGTACAAAACCTGCCTCTGGTAGCCATGCCAGCAAAACCTGGGCAGGCAAAATGGAGCCATATGGCCTGACTTCCCTAGAGATGCAGATTCCAAGGAATTTGGGCACGCTATCTTGCTATAAAAGGGCAACTTAAGCACCTGGCATTATAAAAAAATCCTTTAGCACTGCTCTTGGTGAGAGGCTCTGCCCACCCAGCCCAGCTCAATGTGGTGAGGTGAGCCAGTTCCTACAGCCTCAGACAAGCCCTGGCAGCCATGCCCAGCACAGGGCTGTTTGTGCGTCTCATTTCTTCTGCCCCCATATCTGTATCACAGAAGCCTCTGCACTGGGCTGACCCTGGCACAGGGCTGGGTGTTGTTCTGCTGCAGGTCCCTCCTTGGGGCCGTGAGTTTGTCTGGGGTATTTTCCCCTTGCTGGCCCCTCGAGGAAGCCTCGTGTCCTCATGTCCCCTGCTACAGCAGGGTGTCACTGAGATCTGTGATAGCAAAGCCCCTGTGAGCCCCAGTGTTGTAGCTTTGTGACATCCTGAGCCCTTAAGGAACTGGGAGCTGCACTGGAGCTGGCCATGGAGAGCGAACCCCTGTGCCTCAGTGCAGCCTCTCCGTGTGATCACCAGCCTCCTGGACACCCCACATCTATCCCACAGCTCGGCTCCCTTCTGTTACCAACATTCCTCCCTCGGCTGGGTTCCAGTGGCTTCAGCATCATTGCCATTATGGGAGAGTTGTGCTTGTTGGACTTTAATTCGTGGTCTCCCTGCGGGTGTGGGGGGAGAGGAGCCGAGTCCGGGTGGCAGGAGCTGGGACTTGCAGCCCTCTGTTCCCCTCCCCTGTCCCCGCACACACCCCAAGCCCCCCAGTCCTGCTGCCCCCCTGTTCGTCTCCTGCGGGATCGCCTGAGCCAAATGCGGGTTTCTGCCGCCACCTCGCGATGGATGCAGCCCTGGGATGTCGCGACGGACACAGGACCCGGCGGGACGGCTGGAGAGGGAATCACTGCTTTTATTCGTCCGTGTAAATCACCCGTGTCCCGTCGCGCTGCCGCAGCCACGACCCCCGGCGTGTCGCTGGCAACGAGTGGGGCCGGGAGGGACACAGCTCTTCCCGGTGCTGTGGGAGGATGCTGCGCCCATCCTGCTGCCTCGGTGCTGATCCCAGGGCCGTGGGAGGACTTTGTGCCCATCCCCGTGCCGTAGGAGGATCCTGAGCTCGCTGTGTGCCTTCTGGGGGGGAGTGAGAGGAGAAGCTGCAGCTCTGTCCTCCCTCGACAGCCCAGAGCACATTCCTTGCATCCCAGACATACACAGGTGGGAATGGTGCTGCTCAGGGGAGGTTTTGGTCCTTGGCTCATGCATTGTAGACCAACACAGGAGCTGCCTTGCCTCCTGCACCCATCTTTGGGCAGTGCCTTACCAACCCTCGGGACACGTCAGGCACTTATCATCCCCTCCCTGGTGGTGTCCCTGATGCTCTTGAGGAAGCTGAAGATGTGGGACCCGCCGGTCCCTTTGGCCTCCAGTGCGGACGGGGGTTTGGCCACGGCAGGGCCAGCACCCAGCTCTGCCCGCCTGGCCTTGGCTTTGGCCGCTGCCACGGTGATGTACTTGGTGACGATTGTGATGTGGTAGGACCTGAAGTCTGTCAGTGCAGACACGCAGCGGTTGAACGCCACACGGAGCCGCAGGGCCCCCGAGGAGAGCACGTGCTGCCTCAGGGACGGGGCACGGTGGATCTCCTCCACAAAGGCTCGGTGGGGACGGGGCATGTAGTCCCTCATCCTGTGCAGGAAGGCGGCTGCAAGACACCAGCAAGGCAAGGAGTAAGTTGTGGGTTAGTTGGTTAAAGGCTCCTGACCCTCTCTGAGAGGAGCTGGGCTGGCGTGTGTTGCAGGGACCACAGAGCTTGGTGATACCAAGAGCCTGCACAGCTTCCTCTGCTCTGCCTCTAATTAAGTGAGAAAGAAAACCCATATTAGGTCAGTGCTCCATTGGGGTTGATATTAACCCTAAAAGGCAGATTTTAGACCTGGTCCCAGCCTTTTGGTTTGGTTTGGGATTTGTTGGGATTTTTTTGCTAGAAGAGTAATTTTGCTAATTTCCAGTAAATATTGGTAAATGTTTCTGTTGTAGGGTGGACTAATGCAGAACTCTGTGAGTGGGTGAGGTAAATCAATGGCAGGATGGTGACATGCTCTACTGCCTCATCTATGGGCCCATAGAGAACCTTAGTAAAAAGTTGGCATACAAAAAACAAAGCGTGTCCTTTTGGGAATTTATCACGGTGAGGAAACACCCATCAGAGCCTCATTTATAACATTCCTCCCTAGGGAACTGGGCAGAGCCTGGTCCCAGCTGGGCTCTGCACGAGCGAGATGGGCACACATCCTGCTGGCTGGCAGAGCTGACACAGCCACGGGAACCACTCTGGCTCATCCCTTCCCCTGCCCCTAATTTGCTTTGGGAAAGGAAAAGCATGTGGCTTACTGCAGTCCTCGCTGTGGTGGATCCCCAGGAGCTCATCGAAGGCGTGCAGGACCGTGCTCTGTGCCGCGCTGCCCCCCGAGAAGGCCATGGGCTCTTCGGACACCCCTTCATAGATGAGCCCATCAGGCATGGCAGGATTGTCCTTCCAGCTGAGTGGGAGACACGGCAGTCAGGGTGGCTGGGGACAGGGGCTTGTGAGAAGGGACTCTGGGCTGGCAAGGTGGAGTGAAACCTTCCCAGCCCAGCTGATGGATCATCCTCCTCCTCACTCAGCTGTGCCAGCCCTCCTCAAACAGGAGATAAACTTGGAAACCAAACGCTGTGCCAAGGCACACAACAAGGCCGTGGGTGGAGGGAGAAATGCTTAATTTTCCTTTGCCAGAAGTGAGGGATCGTTCTCTGGGATCACCATGCCCCGGTGAGCACTCTGTGGTGATGCTGGGACACACTGCCCTGCCTGGGTGCACTTTCTGCTCCAGCTCGGGAAGGTTGCGAGGTGGGAGTGGGCACTTTTCTGAGCAATAGTGGCACAACATCAACCCCTTGAATGCCAGTGGCCATTTGGAAAAGCAGCAGGTAGAGTCACCCAAACACTTCCCCGAGTCCCCCAAATTTACACTTTGGGTTTTCCTTTGTTCCTGTTACTCAAGGTTATGTCTTCAAAAGCATTTAAAGGATAAATAGATACTGGGTCAGGCTGCCTCTATTTATCTCCACAGATAACAAGGCTGGGATGGGATTTCCTCCCTCTGAAGCTGCTGGTCCTGGGCTGGCCAGGAGCCAACAGCACCAGTGCCTCCCCCTGCACACCCTGAACTTAGAGACCCTGTCAGCTCCCATTGTGCAGAAATGGAGAAGTGCTCCCTCCCAAACAAAGAGAAGAGTTACGACTTCAGGAAAATGAAGTGCCTGGTACAAAAATATCTGTTGACCTTCTGCAGAATGCACCGTTCTGTGAGGCTTTTGGTGCTGGCTGCTTGGGCTGCAGGAACAGATTTTGCACAAACCACAGAGAAAATAGATTCATTATCAAATACCAGAATATTTTTAGTTCTCCCAGTGTTGTATTTATAGTAACCTCTACCAGTGGGAAGTTCTTATAAGCAGAAGGGAATTTAAAAGGCATGTTTTTCCAGGCTGATGACCATCAAGACAAGGTCAGCGTGGATAAAAGAATGAGAGAAACATAACCAGGATGTATGGGGCCTTTTGACTTGGGAATGCTGAGATATGCTGGAGATAAATAAAAATAGAAGCCCCTGAGCAGCCCGGGAGCGAGTGGTTGGGGCTGCTGCAGCCCCACAGGGATGCTGAGAGATGGTGAACACTCCACACTGGGCCCAGAGGCTGTGCTTCTGCCTCACCCAAATGGCTTTTGCAGTATTTGGAGAGTATTTTCTTTTTTTCAATGGGCAGAATTGTAACAGAGCAGCAGCGAGAGGCTTGTTAGGGATGTTTCATTAACATGCAGTGGGGAAGAGCCCCTGCTTGGCTTTGCAGATTTGTGTACACAGTGTGGAAGTAAAGAGAAATTCCTCTTCTCCTGTCAAAACTGTTTGGCCAGGAGCAGGAATGATTCATTTGTGCACGATTCTGGCTGTTGGGGCACAGAGACCATCTCAGGGCTAAGCTGAAGTGTGGGATGGAGAGAGGGTGGAGGGGGGCAGATTCCAACCCTCAGCCACATCCATGCCCAGCAGATCCAGTGCCTGGGAACTCCTAAGGGACAGGATCATGACACCCTCAGGAGCATCACTGCCAGACACAGTGCTGGTCCCCACCTTGCCCTGGGGTACCCCATCTGGGCTGCACCTTCCCAGCACCTTCCCAGTTCCCCCTGATGCAGGGAGCTGCCAGCATGATGGCTCTGAAGGGAAACATGCTGCACTTACCCAGACAGAAAGATCCGGATCACAGCGTAGAAAACTGCTGGATCCACATAGTCTAGGAGGAAATCAGTCAGGTCAGATGTGACTGGCAGACTCACCATCACGTGTGATGAGCTGTGGTGTGTGCAGGGCTGTGCAGGCACGGGCTGCCTGCCAGCCAGGGGCTGCTCTCACCGTGCATCCGCCTCAGCGCCTCACCCATGGCCTCGATGGCCCCTGCCAGCTCCTCCAGGGCTCTGTGCAGGGTCTCCTCATCGCCCTGCAGGATGGCATGAAGGGCCCTGACGATTGCCTGCAAAAGGTGAGGAGGGAGAACACCAGGTGATGAGGGAGTGGGATGTCTGTGTACAGCAGCTCTGGGCACATGCTGCCACTCATACCAGCTCTGCCCCTTCCCCAGCCCACATGCTGGGGTCACCTCATGGGTGCACCTGCAGGGAAAAAGCCCCCAGACACAGCAGTACCCACCTTAATGCCAGGCACAGCCGCCTTCTCAACCAGGAGGGTGACAAGGATGAAGCCTTGCAGGCTCTCCCCCCCTGGCAGTTTGAAGATAGTGTCCAGGTTCCTGGACAAAGTGGCCAAGGAGAGGGATTAGGGGGGTTATGGCTCAGGATTTCCCTGCACACCATGAGACCTGCTGAGCCCTTGGAACAAAACCCTCCCAGGCTGCAGAGCCTCTTATTTCCACCCCAGGCAGAGAGGAGCTGGCACAGAGCAAAAGGGGAGCAGGGCTGCTCTGGTTTAGAGGGACCCACCACCTTCCCCATGCCCTTCCTGTGGTCCTTGGGTGATGGATCTGCACAGACAGAGCAGTCCACGGTTCCACCACAGTCACTTTGCTGTCAAAGCAGTGACATTTGTGAGACAAAACGCTGTTTTTGCTGTGCATGCACATCAAGAGAGGTTCAGTCTAAGCAGAACCCTGCAGTGCTGGAGAGCTGAGTCAATCCAAACAAAACCAACACCGTTAGAAAATAAATGAGCATCTTAACTACTTACTCAATTTCCAGGGGCCTGAAGGCATTTCAGTTATGGCCAACAAATGCACAAGAAAAGGAGGGGGAGAGAGAGAGAGAGAGACAGAGAGGCATTATGAATGGTTCTAGTGATGGGCTGTGCTCTACAGGGATTAGAGGAGCTGACCCCAGTGCATGCTCTCAGGGGCACCCATGTCCCCACAGGGTTTCTATGTCCACCTGTGAGGCCAACCCCAGCCATGGTGGGGTTTCAAGGGGTTTTGGCAGTACAGGAGCAGTTTGAGAACTGTCTGTCCCCAGGACCCACTCACTGCTGCTGCCCAGCCCCGGGAAGAGCCACGCTTTGCTGGCTGGCATTTGCCATTTACCCGTTGGGGTCCTTCCTCCTCCAGTTGGCCAACACAAAGTCTGCATGGCTGAGGATGGGCTGGAGGCCCAGGGCCTCTGAGACCTCCCAGTAGGGGACAGCAATGTTTCGGGGCAGGACCTGAGTGGCACAAAGCACAGGGGGAGATGGGGATGCTGTGAGGCTGCTGAAAGGTGCACCAGCCAGACAGGAGGGGACACACTCCTGCTGCAGCCGCAGGAAAGGGGCTGTGCTCCCCTGGGATGAGTTCCATGGGAGCAGCATCAGCTCCCAGATCCCAAGGAGCAGGCTCTGTGTTGCCTTTACCTGCACGGTGCCCTCCTCGCCCTCCTGCCACACGTAGCCCATGGTGATGAAGCTGAGCACCAGGTGTGCCAAGTGGAGCTCCTCACGTCCCCGGAGGTGCTGGGTGCTGAGCTGCGGCATCTGCCAGGGAAACCCTTGGGAGCAAGGGGCAGAGCTGGCAATGCCAAGGGCTCCCACGGCTGGGAGCTGCCCTGCCAGCTGAGATGAACCCTCCTAAGTGCCTCTCCCTGCCTCCAAGCCTTCCTTCCCACCCCATCCTGCTGGTTTGCGAGCAGGGACAGTAATCCATAGGATTGTCATCAAAAATGCATCCCTCTTCCTGACTGTGGGATGCCTGTGGGAGCAGCTGATCCCTGTGTGCCAGAGGGGTCCAGCCTGGCTGGGGGAATCATGAAGCACCTGGGCTCCTTGGCTGGGATGAGATACGGCTCCTGTGACATCTAGAGGGCCCCCTACTCATCCCACTCCAACCCTCGCTGGCTGCTGCATCCCTGGATCTGCCGCGGGAGTTGTTTCTGTGCCGATGTTAAGGCTCTGCTGTCGCCTGGTGTCAGTCCTGGCTCAGGACACGTCCGTGCTGCTGGGTTGCTTCTCCTCGCGTTCTGCAGGCGCTGCTATGCCAGACCAAGGTCTGAGAGGGCTCCAGAGGCAGGAAGGAGAACACGGTACCTGGTGAACGCGTGAGCGGAGCTGATGGCTGGCGATCAGCTGGGGCAGCTCGTGGGCGATCTCCATCCAGGGGCCGTAGGGCGCCGGCAGCTCTGTCTTGGTGGAGAGAGGCAGAGGGAGGGCTGTGAATGTGCCCCCAGCACTCACCCAGCCTCGAACATCACAGCTGGTGGCTTGTGCCGGGCTCCCTCTCCTGCAACACGAGCCTGCATGGTCACAAATTAATGGATGATGAACATGATCTGTCTCTGTGCGCTCCCACTGTGGAGCCCGCCCAGTGACAAATGGGATGGGCATGGCAGACATGCAGAATGACTGCTCCTCTTGTGCTCCCCAAAATCCTGTCGAGCCAAGACCAGTGTGTAAATGGCAAAGCTCATTCTCCTCTGCCCCGTGCCACTTGCTGCAGCCACTTTCATAATTTTAAAGTGAGGCATTTGTCCTATGAAACTGCCCTGTGCCAAAGTAGGTCCTGCCTTCCTCACTGCTCTTTGAAAGCTCCTATAGCAAAATGCTAAATCAACCCCCACCCAGAAAGCCACTCACAACCCCCCCGTTTTCCTCTCTGCCTCCTGTAGATGAGGGAGGCACAGCTGGCTCCTACCAGAGGATCGGGAAGCAGGAAGCCAAACTCCTGGGAGACATGAAACCTGGACAGTGCCAGGGGCAGCGGGGGCTCCTCCGTGCCATCGCCAGCCTCCATCACCAGACTCTGGCTGTGGGGTTGGGGTGTGCTGGTGGCCCGGCCGTCCCCCTGGCAGCGTGTGCTGAGCCAGCGCCGCGTGGCCCGGCAGAGAGAGTGTACCTTGTCCTGGGGGGAGCCAGGGCTCGGCCACCCAATGGCCACGGGGTCTGAGCAAACACGGGTAAAGGTTGCAGATAAGGCTTTGTCGTGGAGCAAACACTGATCTCTGTCCCCATGGGCCCCCCACCTTGGGGGACCTCCCTCGCCCTGGGTAGGGGCTGTGAGTGGCTCCCTCATGGACCACCCTGAGGGGCTGTCAGGCTCCCACGGGATGCTGCATAGAGGTGGCCTGGTGTGGCAGCTCAGGGACACCTTTTCTGGGGCCAGGGTTTCCCAAGACTGTGGCAGTGTCAAATTTATGTGACCCAATGGCAACAGGCAGGAGCCAGCCTGGGGCTGGTTGATGCTGGGAAGCTTGTGCCACCATCTGGCCAGAGATGGATGAAATGGGGCTGGAAGGGACCTGACGAGGCTGGGACCCCACATTCACCCCCCAGTCCTCCTGTGAGCTTGCTGTGATGGCACAAGCCCCACAGCACTGCAGAGAGCTGCCCCAGCCCAGTGTCAGGCAGGACAGGGTCCTCATAGCTTGGGGTCACTGGAGGGGGCTTGGCAGGATAAGTGGGTATTTCTAAACAGCAGCTTCCTAGGGGAAAGTCAGCACCATGAGTGCTGCCTGTACAGATGGGGGTCAGGGCTGGAGGCACTGTGGGTACATGGGAAGGGAAGGACTGGAGGGGTACAGACAGCAGGACAGGTGTCTGTGGGGTGCAGGAAATATGTACTCCACACACAAAACAGAGGTGAGACCCCCACAGTCAGCACCGTGGTCACCACACGAGGCAGTGGCCTTCCCTGATCCTTGTGAGCCACACACATCCACAGCCATGCAGGAGATGTCCACTTCAGAGGCAGACAGAGCACCTCCCCATTCCCACCAGACTGTCCCCGATGTCAGGCAGCTTCACAGCCCTCACAGAGGGACAAATCCCAACCTCCAGCATTTGCCCACAGAGCAAAGAGGATGATCACAGTGGCTGTGGCATCTTGGCCTTGAGAGGAGGGTTAACTCTGACAAAAAGCACAAACTGCATAAGCATAAAACCATAGGGCACCCTCCACAACACCAGCTTAGCCCAACGCCTTTAGTTAGTGCCTGGGGTGCTGCCCCAGCTCCAGTGCTGGGTCCGTGTCTGTCTTCAGCTTTGGGTCTGGGTCCTGCTCCAGCTCTAGGTCTATTTGCAGCTCTGGGTCCAGCTCTGGATCTGGCTTCAAGTTCAGCTTCAGGTCTGGCTCCAGGTTCAGCTCCAGGTGTGGCTCCAGGTTCAGCTCTGGATCTGGCTCCAGGTTCAGCTCCAGGNGTCTGGCTCCAGGTTCAGCTCCAGGTGTGGCTCCAGGTTCAGCTCTGGATCTGGCTCCAGGTTCAGCTCCAGGTGTGGCTCCAGGTTCAGCTCTGGGCCTGGCTCCAGCTCCCTGTCCATGTCCTGGCTGGTGCTGTGGGGAGACCTGGAGCAGTGCCTCAGTCCCCCAGGATCATATCCTCATATCCCGCCAGGAATCACCCTGTACACCCCAAGGGAATCACCTCGTCCTCTCCCCTCCCTGGGGATCCCCTCAGCCCTCCTGGGGAACACCACAGCCCTCTCCCACACCCTCCACTCTCCCTGAGAATCGGCCCCAAGACCCACTCACCCCTCCGTGCCTGGTGGTTTCTGCCCATGGCACCATCCCAGTATCTCCTGCTGCCACAGGACGAGGACAATGGCCATGGCAAGGACAAACAGGACAAGGCTGGAGGCCAGCAGCACCCAGGCCAACTCCCTGTCCTCCAGCATTCTCTGCAGGGGCAGGCCTGGCAGGAGACAGTCCAGCTGGGCACAGGGCACTGCCACCCTTGCCCATGCCATCCACCCACCACTGCCTGCACTCACCTCCCTCCATCATCTGGAGACCACTGTCCACGCTGCCCCCCCAGTAGGATCCCTTCTTCTTGCAGTTGGGGGGTCTCCAGCCCGGGTAGCAGTGGCAATTGCCCTTGTTGTTGCACACCTGGAAGACCCAGGGATGGGGTACAGGTATGCAATGAACTCACACAACCCGCCCCCCTCCAGCCCCCCCGAGCCCCAGGTGACTCACACCGTGGCCATGGCACTTGGTCTCACTGTCACAGTTGTACCCCAGCACCGAGCGTGGGTGACACGTGTTGTTTATACACACCTGGGAAAAAAACCAGCTCCAGCCCAGCACTGCCTGACCTGCACAGCACTGGGCATGTCAGGTTATGGCCCAAAAGAGCAAGAAAACACGCTGTTTCTAATTAAAAACCACCAAAAAAGCTACCTTTCTGCCCTGGGGCTGGACCATGCCTTGTGCTTACACCCCACCAAACCTTTGCATGGTTTTACAGTGTTTTCAAATATCAAGCACCCTGCTGCAAGGAGCATGTGTTTCTAAAACGTTGTTAATATTTACAGTTTATACTTGTCATTTCAGATGATGACAAAACGTTTCCTCACCCTTCCAGAGCCACACTTTGTCCCTGGTGGAACCAGAAGTGGATCCAGCAGTTCTGATGCGTTCAGGTAATTCAGAGAGACACACAAATGCTCCCTCACTCGGGCATAAATCACAGCAGCAGCAGCTGATGAGAAGGGCTTCCTGGACGGGTATGTGCAGACCAACTTCCCACATCTGAGATTCCTGGAAAGCCCATTTGCACAGGATGTGTGTCAGACACACACACACACACACACACACACACACACACACCGCCTGATGAACGTTGGAACATTAAACATCACAGTCTGGAGCAAGGTGAGAAAACACCAGCAGGACTGGAAAGTTCAGGAGAGGATCTGTGACTTAAGGAGCCATGCCAAACCAAGGAGAACACACAGAGAGCTATTTATTGCTTCGCAAATCTCACTGTAAACTGGAGCTTTTGCTCCAGAACAATGCATTTTGGCAGAACCAGTGCCCCTTCCCCAGCATACCTCCAAGAACAGGGTTGGTACCCACGTCCTTTCTTGAACCCACAGTGCCCAAATCTGTCCCGCTGGCTGTTGATCTCCTCATAACAGACCACAGGAGCATTCCTTGAACCTACAAGTTTAGCAATGATATTTGTTACAGTTTAAAGGAACACAAAGGGACAAACACGAAGTATTATAATAACTTCATTTTTCATCATTTAATTAGAGAAAACATACCTGTCCCTGCCCTGCCAACCCCCCAGCAGTCTCTGAAATCCAGAAATCAGCAAGGGTGTAGCAAATGGGACAGTTCTCTGACTGAATTTGCCCACAGATAATAATTTGCTTTTTGTTGTTTCCATTGTTATCTCTGAAGCACCTGGGGGACTCTGTTAACCAGGGCCAAAACCAAGCTTGGAACACTTTCCTAAGGCTGTGCCCTTCCCTCGTGGTGCCCCACTCTGACCCAAGACCAGTGCATTGAAGGCCACAGGTACAAACCGAGCAGCAGCATCATCATCCTGCAGCCACCCCTGCCCCCAGTGCCACCAGTGCCACCACAACAGCCTGTTACCTCTCCCGTAGAGCCGCTGGCACTGCAGGTCCAAGGACTGGCAGCGCCCATGGTAGCAGTAACCAGTGCCACGCTCACAGTCGTGCCCATCCTGCACGTACGTGTCGGGGGGGCAGGAGGCGGAGGAGCCGCTGCAGAACTCGGGCAGGTCACACTGGGCATCAGCAGCAGGGCGGCACAGCGTGTTCTTCCACCTGAACTGCAGAGGAGGAAGGGCTACCTGTCCCTCACGTGCCACAACCCCCACCAACACTGGCCTCGGGATCCCCTCTGAGGCACTCAGGTCACCACACGCGTGTGACACTGCCCAGGACAGCAATATTCCCCCCAAGGGTTCCCAGGAAACCCAGCCCCAGGAGCCTCTCCCATTACACAGCAGGAAGTTTGGATCCATCCCTCAGTGTGGGGACAAACTACCCCTCCAAAAATAAGCGATGATTTTGTGACAATTATAAAAATTTGGCTTACCTTACAATTTTTACAACACAGTCCAGAGGCACACTTCGCTCCTGGCCTTAACTGACATGTTCTAGTGCAGCAGTTGTCATACAGGCATTCCTGGGGAAACATGACAACCCCATGATACTCTTCTGCTCTTCCTCCTTCTCCCCAAAAGGCTGCACTTGGGCAGCATGGAGCAGAACAAACGGGCACAGAAACCCAACATAACCCTTCTTGGGCTGCCCCCTGCTGCAGTGGGGCCCTCAGCCTCAAGGGTTTGTTATTCCACACATTCCCATGGCAGAAATGCAGAGATTTACCCACGATAAATCCACGAGGCACCCACCTTGGCTGTCCCACAGTCGCACTGCTCGCCCGGCTCCACCACGCCATTGCCACAGACAGCCCCGCTCCAGCGGCGGCTCAGGCGTGGTCTGTCAGAGAGGCACGAGCCTCTGCCCTGCTTCAGGAAGGTCTCAAAGTCCCTGACACTGCAGTTGCTGAAGGCTTTTGCCCCACTGAAATGTCTAAAATAAAGCAATTACCAGTTTATGTGATGCACATTCACCACCCCTCTCCCCAAACCTCGGTGCAAATCAAGGGCTCGTCCCAGAGACCAGCACAGGGGTCTGCCAGTTCACCTGATCTAAAGCTCATTATTAATAGAGACTGAGAAACGTAAGTACACTCATTTTGGAGAGCAAAGGCTTTTTTTGTCAAATTAAGCACTGAGTTGCTATTTAACTATTCTTTTTTTTCCTTGTTAAAGGAATAAAAGCAGGTATTTCTTCACTGAAAGGGTATTCAGGCATTGGAAGTGGCTGCCTGGGGAGGTGGTGGAGTCACCATGCCTGGAGGTGCTCAGGAAATGACTGGACATGGCACAAAGTGCTCTGTTCTAGTTGACAAGGTGGTGATGGGTCACAGCTTGTACTCAGTGGTCCTGGAGGTCTTTTCCAACCCAATTGATTCCATGATCCTACAATTTTAATCTGTTGTAATTTTTGCAGTGGAACAACATTCACTGAGGATACACCTCTGATGAGGGCACACCACAAAAACATCCCCAGCCTCCCACAGCCCTGGGGGCAGGAACAGCCCCAGCCAACTCACAGTGCCTCGGGGCTCATGAGGCAAACGTGCCCAGCACAGCCACAGCCTCGGGAGCCATCGGAGCCCATGCCCAGGCTACGGCCCAGCACCTGTGCCAGGAGCACGGAGAAGGACTCCAGTGTCACGTTCCTGTGGTACTAGAGGGAGGGGAGAGCCAGGCTGCCACAGCTGAGCATTCCCTGGGGACACCCCCACTTTGGACATGGATATTCCCACCCATCCCCATCCCCACTGCCCATGGGTGAGCTCTGGGTTCACAGCCATGTGGGCTGGTTGGGGACAGGAGGGGACAGGAGGGACTGTACCAGGGCCACTGCAGCTGAGGCATCTCTCTGACATGCCTTTCCCAGAGCCGTTGCACTCACAAGTGGTCCTTGGTCCCTGTAGCTGTAAACAGAGGTGTGTTCAGTGGTCATCCAGCCTGGGACAGCCCATCACTGTGGGGAATCTTGGGTCTCTACAACCCAAGTCCCCTCTGTGGCCCTGGCTGCTCTGGTGTCCTTGGGGGAGCTGGGGAAGGGTCTGCATGGTGGGGGGCTGGTGTCTGGTGCCAGGCAGGGATGGGGGCTGTCACTGTCCCTGTGTCAGGGACCTGCAGAGACTCTCCTCTCTGGGGGGGGGGGGGGGGGGGGGCACCACCTGGGG
>VXBX01001910.1:86583-113539 GCA_013400415.1 Scytalopus superciliaris | reverse complement strand
TGGGGGGGGGGGGATGGATGGCACCACCGTGGCTGCTGCACTGCCCTTGAAGGGCTGGCTGGAAGGAATGTCTTGGAACAAATACTTCCAGAATATTAAGGAGTTACAAAGTATGTAAGAAATATGGCTTTTTGTCATGGGAGTCTTTGTAGTTCAATCTGCATTGGTTTGACTGATCTCTACCAAGTAACTTTTAATGATAAGGAACCTTTATCTTACCCTAAGAGAAAAGTGATGTCATGTGCTCGCAGCTCCACAGACAACTGTTTCCACTGTAAAAATCGCTGCAGAAGGTCATCTATGTCCCCTGCTGTCAGTATTTTATTCCCCTCTGCCCACAGCTCCAGGGAGGACAGCACAATGGTGATGTTAAGGGGATTAAACATCTGAAAGCAGAAAGAAAACACCCGCTCACACACCTTCCCTGTGTGCAGAGTCACCGCCAATTGCTGCTGTCAGTCTCTCAATGAGATCTGTAGCCAAAGAGAATGAACACACGAGTAAAAATGAAAAGATATAGCAAGAGGCCTAAGCCAAAGCCCAATAGCTTTGTAGGAAGGTGTTAGGGGCTTGGGGAATAATTTCTCATTACACACATAAACCACAGCAGCACCAGTGGAGTGAAGGACAGGACTGGGAGTTGCTTATAAGCACCTGAGAGGAAGCAGGTTAATTGGATCCGTGAGATCAGGGATCTGCTGCACAGAGAGGGGAACAGCCCACGTGGCCTCAAAGTGCTGGTTTTTGGCTGCCCTAAAGCAAACTGCCTGTGTTTCTGTACGTCTGCATGATACGTGGCCACTGCATAGGGAAAGGTGTTCTTTTGCAGCAGACTGATGAGAGACAACTGCTGACATCAGCCCCACCCCCCTAACTTAGCACAATACAAGCCAGACTTTAAAACTCACATTGTTGACTAAATTGAAAGCCTGGATTATCTTCTGTGTGGCAGCATTTGGGTCGGACCCCATATGGTTGTACTGAAAAACAACCAAAGAGGATGTAAGTGCAGATGAGGTGATTACCAGGGTGAATCAGAACAATATTGGAACACTGAAATGATTCCCAAGACCCAGCCATGGAGATGTGAGCTACAAAATTTCACTCTTTCTTTCCTACAAAATCCACAGTACATGTAACTTTTCAAAAGGGGAAAAAAAAAATCCCTGTAAAAGCTGGGAAAATGCACCATTTCCATGCTCACAGAAGTTAGACAGAGACAAGGAAAAAGTGTCTTGCACAGACTTACCAGTGCCTTGTCCAGAACCACATACACTGTGAGGTATTTGGGAGATTGTGCTGCAGCTGAGAGGGGCTGAAAGAGAGAATGTGCTCCAATGTACAGACCCCTGTGCTCTCTGTCACCTCACTGCTGCCATTTGCTGTGCTACCCAAGTTTCCCTTCAAAGCTTGTGTCCAAGTGTGTGGCCAAAGCTTCCTGTGGGATCAGGCTCCTCCTCGTGGGACAGGGACAACAGCAGCACTGCAAGAACAGGCACTGCTCACCTCATCATCCCTGTGGGCCTTGGCTGATGCCTCCTCTGCCACCAGCCCACCCAGCCCCTTCACAGGGGTGCTGTGGGCCAGGAAGGAACCTGCTGTCTCCTCCTCACTCACTCGATACACGAGGTGCTGGAACGCAGAGGAATAGTCCAGGGGCTCAATCCCGTAGCTGATGTTCTCAAACTGCAGCAAACCCCTGCCAAGGCAGTGGCACTGGCCATTTGCCCCTGGCACTGCCTCCCTGAGCTCCCCACAGAGCAGGCAGGGCAGCACAGGGACATGGTGATGTGTTACCTGAGCCCTGAGCAGGTGCTGAGGGTCACTGCTGAGCCAGGGAAGCCGTCAATGTACCCCCAGTAGTGACAGTCTCCCTACAGTGTGACAGAAGACAGGGAGCCCCTTCCATGGATGGGAAGGCAATTCCCTCACCCACCACCCAGACAGCTGGACTGGCTGCACTGGCCAGAGGTCCATGCTGTGAAAAATTAATGTACAAACACCCCAAAGCAAGGCCAGGTTACCTTGATGTGGGCTGACTCAGGGTGAAAAGAGCCCTCCTCATTTGACATGTATATCTGGAAGTCATCAGGTAGAAAGGCACTGCAAGAGAAAGGTGCAAAGTGAACAGCATCCTGAGCTTCTCGAGCTTCTTGCAGGTCCTGCAGCCACCAGGAAACAGGGCAGTGGTTGTCAGCAGGGGCAGCACCAGGGCCAACTCACTGATGCTGCAGGTGGATGGTATAGGGCCTCCCCTCGATCCTCAGGACATAGGACACCGTGTCCTTGTGCGTGCAGAAAAGCAGAGAAGGGGAGAATTAGGGAGCTGGAACAGCACAATCTGAGGCCCCTTGCAAACAGAGAGGATGAAGACGGAGCAGGCGCAGCTGTTGTAGTGCTGGCAGGCAGCTCTGTTGTGGTGACACGTGACAGCTGCCAGCACATCTGTATCCTCCCAGCCCTCCTCTGCAGCTGAAGATCTCACTTTCCCCCAGCCTGCCCCTTTTCCCCCCCAGAGCCCCCCAGCACCGTGCCTGCTGCAGCCTCACCCCTCCTGTCCCGTTCACTGGCAGCTGCTGTGGGATCGTGATCTGGGATGGAACCTGCCAGCCCAGAGGGGACAAAGGCCCCCATGGCTGAGCCCGGAGCCGGGGGGTGGAGGGTGCAGGGGGGCCCTGCCCAGCCTCGTGCAGCAGCTCCAGGAGCAGCAGGAGCAGCAGTGGTGGCATTGCACAAAGTGGCCCCATTGCCAGCCGGTAACAGCCCCTCCAGTAACAGCCCCACAGCAACTGCCCCCCAGGTAACGGCCACACCAACCACAGCCCCTCCCTCCCCTGAAGCAGAGGCTGAGACAGAGCCTTGTACAAAACTGGCTTCTTTATTGCTCATTGGGTCCATACAAAGGGGTTGGGAACAGCCCTTTGGCCAGAGCCCAGCCCGGGCCGGCTGCGGAGGTGGACACGGGTGGCAAACACGGCCCCGCCAGCTCCAGCCCCACCTGGGGCCAGGTATCCGTACACTTTACAGAAGAAAGTCAGTAGTCATCTTCAGTATTCAAAACAGAAACACTGGAGCCATTTCCTGTCCCTGGGATCGCTTCTAAACCCACACATCCCTGCCCTCCGCAACTGTGCATGCTGGGAGTACAAAAACTCTTTGTCTAGTAAAGGCACCATTTTCAGCATAGTTTAGTTCAGACACACAGCATCACACACAGTTAAGTACATCTCTCTGGCTGACTTCATTCCCTGGATCCCCTCCTCCGTCCCACCCTCCGACTGGGGCTGGAGATGGGCCACATCCAGCTGCAGAGTTCGTCGTGACAGACAGACAGACAGACAGACAGACCAGGGGGAGCAGGACACAGCAACAGTAGGAAGTGATTGATTATCACAGAAGAAACAGGAAACCCCCACCAGTACAGCTGGTGAAATTCTAGGTGACATTTTACAGATTTTAATAGTGTTATAAATCTTAGTCTAAGTTTATGGGAAACCACAGGAGTTCAAGTATTTTATTACTGCACACACTATATATATATGTATTTATATATGTATATACAGAGGAAAAGATGATTTATTTTTTTTTGGCAATATTAGGGGGATTTTACAGATTGAGCTGTGCTTGTGGCAAGCACAGAGTGAAACAGCCCAGCACTTTTAGCAAGTTGTGCAACATATTTGTATTTGTGATCGTGACATCCAGCTTCTACCCATGGCACCACAGGATCAGGATCCACATCTCCTTCTCCCCTCCTGGCACACTGAATGCTGAGTAACAAACTCCAGTCTAGCCTGTGGTGCAGGAGCAGAGGGCAGTCTAGTCTGACACAAGGTGGCCTGAGAGCATCCTGACTGACACTACAAAGGTTTGGGGATCAGAAAAGGGAATGCAGTCACCAGGTTCCCATTTGAAGTGCACAGAGATGCTCTGGTGGTCCAGGCAGAGACACTTCCCGCTTCCTTGTGTCCTGCAGGGACTGCTGCTCTGTCTTTGGACCTGAATAAAAACCTAACAGCACTCCATTTGTTAAAACCAGAATATGGCCGTGTCTTCTCGTACCTTTATCTTCACTGCCCATCCATGTATTAGTGGGAATTAGTACAGGAGTCTCATTTAGCCAAACTCTAATTAAAAAGCATTAAACTCAGTGCTCCTATAGCACAGCTTAGTGTCAGTCAGCATGGAATTCAGAATTTAAGTGCATTATTACGCATCTATAAACATATATACATGCATAAACATGTTTAAAATATATCTCTCTTCCTCTGAAAAAGTCCACTGAGACCTCATTCCACTTGTGCCATCAAGGTGTACACAGGAAACACTTTCCAGTCCATGCAGAGTAACTGTAAATTAACTGACCAGATCTCCTTGTTTTGCAAGTGGGTTACTCTGATTCCTCACTGCACAAGTCAGAGAGATGACAACAAACCAGACAATTTCCTTACCAGGGCTCATGGCAGAAATGGGGAAAACCCAAAGCGACTCCCACGTGCTGGATTTCAGATTTCAGGACTATTTCCCTACAGGCTGCTGCACTCCTGCTGCCAGCCCGGCTGCAGCAGCAAAGCTTGGGCAGAGCGAGGACCAGGCCGGGTGTTTCAGTCCCTGGAGCTTTGGTCGAGGTATTTAATTAGCGTTCAGTCCTACATTCCTGGTTTGGAACTCTCGTTTGCCCTGTCCCAGGCTGCCAGAAGGGGAACAGCTCAGCTCACACGAAGGCCCCAAGGAAGCCAAAAGCTATTTGGGAGGCAGAGGTGCCGGCCGGGATGGGAAATACTGTCCCTGAGGTAAACATTTCTGCTGCGGCGGCGGCGGGCCCTGAGGTACAACCTTCTGCTGCGGGGGCGGCGGCCTGTGAGGGGACAGAGGGGCTGCTGTCAGTCACCCACCAACCCACAGCCCTCACCCACCCAGCATGACACCCCCTGGCCACCAGGCACGTACTTTCCATAGCTGGAAATCAAAGTCCAAGCGGCTGAATCGCTTAAGTATCACAATATAAAATATTATTTGCTTATTCGTTTTTTAAAAAGTGGTTTCAACCACACTCAGCAGATTTTGGGACCTTTGGGGTTTTTGGTACCTCTCAGTACCCAGCACTTCCCAGGCCCATGTGTGTCATGGCACAGCATTATAGCTCACAAGTGCAACTAAAAGGTAAGATGAAAAATAAACCAGATCTTTCTGTTCAAAGTAATGAGAAATGATCCTGCACTTGGCCATAACATCCATGAATCAAAAAAATGCCAGATTTTGGAGTAACTTCTTTTTTAAACTGCCTATTTTGAGAGGCCTTTCATCCACCTGGGAGCAGGGATAATGTGCCCCTGCAGCACAGGATGGATGCTGTGGGAAATGGCCCAGCAGTTCAGGGTGGAGTGAAGGTGAAACTTCTCCCAGGGAAAATTCAGCCCTGCCTGCACACAACACCCCAGTGCTCCCAGGAATGGAGGGCCAGGAGAAGAAATCCTTTCAGTGCCACTGCCAGTAGGAGTTTGCAGTAATTCCACTGACCTGCTGGGCAGCCTCTGTGGCTGCTGCACGGGGTACTGTGGAGGGGGGTAGTAGGACTGGTGGAAAGCCTGCTGAGGGTGCTGGTTAACTGGGTAAGCTGGGACAGGAAAGGTGTTTGGATCCATATCCTGCAAAGAAAACGTAACAAAATTGTTCATAAATTGCACACAGGGAATAAAAATATTTCTGGCATTAGTTAACTGACATTCAAGACCACTGGTAAACCAGCCTGGCAATGTCAGAGTTGCTCTCCTCTGAGATACTCAGTAGGAAGAAGCAACAGCAGCCTTGGAAGTGCTGTACTTTGGAAAAACATGGAAAGGCTGATCACAACAGCATTTGCTTTGCTCTGGGAGCGTGCTTTGGCTGGCTGTGGAGTGGAGCTGGCAGGCCTGCTCCCCTCCACGGGTTCCAGTGTGAGGGAAAGGGAGCAGCAAAGCAGGGAATCTGCTTGTCAAGGCAAGCACAGCCTAGGACAAAGCTTAAATTGTGGGAAACTGAGGAGTTCCCCATACACCCCTTAGGAAATATATATTCTCTCTGCTTCTTAGCAAAGAGAAAACATAATTTTCAGAAATGAAGAAATAACTTCGAAGTTTTTATTAGGGAAAAAAAAAATATACAAACTGCCTTCATCTGTTACTTCAGAGTAACAAAGTAATGGAGAGTAGATGATTCCTACCATGGGTACAGCTCTTGGAGGGTAAGGCATGCCATGGGAGAAGCCTCTGTGCTGGTAGTCCCTGGGCTCGGTGTTTGGACGAGGAGGAGGTGAGTGAAATGACCTGAAATCCAATGGATAGGAACTTTTTGAGCATATAACCCAGACACAGTGACTGTGCAGACCATGAGCCCAGGCACTGTGAACCTGACAGCTGGTTTTATACTGTCTTAGCACACATCAAATGTCAGAAAGATAATACAAATCTAATAAAGAACAACTCTTTCAGTTTAGGACTCTCAGAGCTTCTCTTTGCCGCTTTATACTGAGATAGGACCCAAAAATATAAACCCCACTACCAATGCATGACAACAAACACAATGGTAAAGAGAAAACTCTCTGTTCTCTTGATTTAGGATGAATTTGTCTTTGCTGTCATTGCCAGGGGCAAAGCTACACGTGTCACTGGATGCAGAGGCCTTTGCCTGACATCCTGGGACTGGGAGGCACCTCCATGTTTGGCACTGACTCGTACAAACATCCAAGAATTATTCAAAGGGCACAGGAGAAGGTTAAAAAGGAGAAGGCACTCACGAATGGCAGCGGGACATCAGCCTTCTGAAGCCTCTCTTCAGCCTGTCTCTCTTTACAAAGGCCAGAGCAGCAGCTATGAGGAGTGGGAGCACCAGGAAAAAGAACACCAGCAGCCCATTCCTCAGCGAGGTGTCTTTGTCTGAGCAGAAAAAAAAAAAAACAAGAAACATGGAGAAGAAATAAGTCTTACATGGTGGCACCACCACCTGGCTCATAGTAGCAGTGAATATTTGGCAGGATGGGTTCTACAATTGTTTTCCATTTTTCACAGAAGAAAAACAAAAGAATGCAGTAAAGACTGTAGGATGTATGTCCAAAGAGATTCTCTTCTGTTTATCTTTTCACAGGAATTGTCTGGTCAAAGATGAAAGAGCCATACATGTCATGATACCCTGGGCTACAGCAGTATTTTGAGTTGGGAAATCAATCCTCATTTTTCATTACTGTGAAGATCTTATGAGAGAAGAAAACAGAGCTTCTGCCCTTTGGTCTGATCCTAAATCTTCCTCTCCTCTGACCACTGTTTGCTGTAGGCAAAGAACTTGGGTTCTTAACAATCTCTACCTTTTTATATGGAGCAAATTCTCCCCTGAAGACTATACTAAAACAGCCTTTCCCTTTTTAGTCTGATGATTTGAGGGATCTGCCCATGCTCCAATGTAATTTTCCAGTCTGTTATTTTATCACAGTGTCTAGCTTTCCCCTAACCCACACCACCTTAGGAAAAACCAGTCAAGATCATTCTTGCAGCTCACAGAAGCTATTACAACAACCCCATCTCTATATACTCCACAGGGACACAGCACAGGTTTTCTCCAAATTATAGATTGGCTTTGTCTTCCTGTTTCATCTTGAAACCCTCAGTGGGCAAAGCAAGCTTCCCTGCTCTGTCAGTTTGCTTTCTCACATGCAGGAATTGTGGTCCCCTTCACTGGGGCTTCCTTTCCCAGCCTGGATACAGAGAAGTCCAAGAGGATCTTGTCCAAGGTGGCAGAAATCACCTGAACTAAACCAGTCCAGATTCTTACAGACCCCAGCCCAGCATCCCAAGAGAGAGAAGTGCAACACCTCGAGCCCAAAATCTCTACTAGAACTACTTGCATATGAAATCCACCCAAATGTCACCACCAAAATGCCACCATCACAGCAGCCAGTCTGGAGTGCCCAGGCCCTCAGTGCTCAGCCCAGCCCCAGGCCCAAAGCTCTCACATCACTTGCCATTGTAGGGAGGGCCACTGTCCACACTCCCTCCGTAGCCTTTGGTGTCACAATAAGGGGGGGCCCAGCCTGCTTCACAGTGGCAGTTCCTGTTGTTGTTGCACACCTGTATTCCAAAACACAAACATCACAATGATGCCTATTCAGGAAGCACCATTTCCATGCATTTAAACCAGCATGCAGATCTGTTCTGTCCCTCTGCACTGCTCAGCCTGGAGAACTTTACCCAGTAACTCCCATGTCAATTCCAAGCAGCCCTTGGCCAGGCACCCCAAGATTTCACATGACTGAGCACGCACAGCATGGTTCAGGAAAAGCTTCCAAGGATTAGCTATCCTAACAACTTACACACCATGGCTTTTGCTTGCCCTTTTTTTTTTTTGAATTTGAGATGCAGAGTCAAATTTCATTAGTAATACTGGAACTGGGAATTCTTGCCTGGCAAAGATTTTTTTGACACTGTTACAGGCTCTCTTTCCTAGAGACATTTTATAGAGAGTTTTACAGTTCAACAAAACAGAAAAATAAAGTTACTAATCACCATTTAAAAGCTTGCTGCCTCCCCTGCCCTGCTTACCCCATGCCCGTGGCACTGCCTCTCCACGTCACAGTCGTAGTTCAGGACAGAGGCACTCACACACTGGAAGTGCCTGCAGATCTGGGGAACAGAGATGCACACAGATTGAGGGAAGATGACATTTTAGTGCCCCACTGCCTCCCTAGTTCCCTGCTCCCAGCATGGGGCTCTGCAGCCACACAGGGCTTGCTGCCACAGAGCCTCTCACACCCTCACTGATAAACCCCAACTCTGCAGAAACCCTGTTCCACAAAAGGCCTCTCAGCATGGGGCCTGAGCTGGCACTAGAGCCTTTTGTCTCCAGTCTGAATGTAAAGGAACAGCAATTAAATTTTGCCCAGTAAGGACATGTGGAATGCACATTCCTCTGCCTGGGCTAAGCCTCTGAGCTCTTTAGTTTAGTTGGATTTTAATTGAAAGTTGTCTTCAAGGCATTTGTGCAGGCCTGGTTCTTCCTGCTCATTGACAGAGCAAAGATTTTGGCTCTCAAGAAACTCAATTTCTTTCGCTTCACCTACAAATGAAAGGCTCATTAAACGTTTGATGCACATGCAGTGCAGTACTGGGCAGTGAGGGGAAAATCAATGGACTCATTTAGTTTGAAATTAACTACAGGCATCAAAAAATTACGCTCATAAATATTCATGAAACAATGCAGCTGAAAATTTTATTCCTGTGAACTCCCAAATTATTACAGTACAATATCACTTTTTAATTGTTAATTACCTTTCCATTACCACACTTGGTGCCTTCATTCACCATTCCTGGGTCCGGGACATCAGAACCCAGCTGGAAATCCACCCCCCAGCACGTGGTGCCTTTGATGGGAGTTTGGATAATAGCAGGCTTGATTCCAAACACAGGCATGGCTTTCACATTTTCACACTGCAGCTTCCCACACATGGCATTCCTACAACAGCAACATAGGAACACTGTAGTGACACTTGAATTCATTCTGAGAACAAGACTATCATGTGTTTGATTCGATTTTTTTCTTTCTACTCGAAGATACTACTTGAAAATAAAATTGATGCAACTCGACAAATAAAAATGAACTGGGCCTTATTTCAGTGCTGCAAGATCACCCTTCTTTGCATAAGTTGTTGGGATTTTTCCATTAAGGTAAACATTATGATTTACTACTTATTTTCCCATATGTGACCCCTTGGGATAAGCACAGTCCATGATGGGAAATGTGCAACACCCTCTCCTCACCACAGCCTCACATCCCTCTTCAGTGCATCCACTAAAACATCCCAAACTGACACTACAGCACCCAAAGAGATTCCCAGTGATGGATTTCAGAACTTCCCAATGCAACTGGGCTCAACTCACCAGCTAGAACATTTCTTGTAGTCATGGCCATGGAAACCACAGTTGCCAAATCTGTCCCCCTTGGAATTCACTTCAGTGAAGCAAATGTCCGGGGCTGCTTTGGCTTCTGTAAACCACAGCCCAGAGAGAGAAGACACATTACCCAGGAACAGAAACATCTCACACCATGTCTCCCATACCCAAAGCAATTACCCTGCTACTGCAAGTATTTGCCAGGCAGCAGGGAGCTTAGGAACTTGATCAAAACTATAAAGAGGTGACAGCATCAGAATTACAAGGCTCCAAGTTTAAAAAGAGAGAAAAAGTCACTCAAGGTTGAGTTCAATTCTATCATATATTTCTTCGTGGCTTCTTTGCAGCCCTATGGAGCAGAAACCCCGCTGCACCAGGAATGATGAGTGCAACAAAGCTACTCCTCGAATCCCCAGCATAACACAGGAAGAACATGTGAAGGCTAAGCCATAACCACCACTGCTTCAAACCCTGTGCCAAAGCCAGCCTGTCTTTGCCACAGGAAAACAACCGAATGCGTTTTAAATAAACTTAGCGCATTCTTCAGTTACATCTCCTTGAAAGACTGCAGAGCTGTGCCCTTCCTTACTGGAGCCAAAGATATCCTGGCACTGTGCATCATAGTACTGGCACACGCCATTGTAGCAATAGGCCTCCTGGTTGTGGCAGGGGTGCCCATTCTGCACCGTGAAGTCGGGCTGGCAGAATTGTGATGTGCCATTGCAGTACTCTGGGAGGTCACACTCGTTGTTACTCGCCCGGCACTCGGTTCCTCCAGGAAGGAGCTGAAGGGAGAAGGGGAGGGAAAGCTGCATCAGGAAACAGGCTGACTCCCAGCAGAGGCAAACAGTGTGCCCAACCCACAGTACACCCCAAACTGGGGACTGATCTGAAGCCACTACGGGGCTGTTCAGAGACAACTCCCTCTCATAGATGCACTGGCTAAGCCAAAGCTCTCTCTTCCTCAACTTCCAAACAACATGCTGGAGTCCCCTACCTGGCAGTTTTTGCAGCAATCACCATAAGCACATTCAGCACCGGATCGGAGCCTGCAAGTTCCTGGCTCACAGCACGGATCAGTTTCACATTCCTAAGGAAACAAGTGCTGTGAATGTCACAAAGTTGTCCTCCCTACCACACAGTCCCCTCTGAGCAAGGAGCACGAGGCTGTCCTGGCACCACTGGGAAAACACACAGCTACAAACCTTTGGTGAGCCACAGTCACACTCCTCCCCAGCATCCACCAGCCTGTTCCCGCAGTACGGGACGCTGTAGGTCTCGTCAGGCCTCGGAACGTTGAGCAGGCAGCTCCCACCTTTGTTGAGGGTCAGCTTCTCAAAGTCCTCTGCACTGCAGCTGCTGAAGTTCCTCGATCCCCTGCAACAGAGAACATGAGCTGAGCTTTACACTGAGAAAACCCATGAGCATCCCCTCTGTTTGCAGAGCAAGGGTAATGTCTGCTTTCCCCGTGAGCTATAAGCGTGACACCACTTTCTGAAAGGGGAATTCAAAACCAGGAGTAATCCATAACAACAAAGCACGGGGATGGGGCATTTTGACCCTCCTTTGCCTCCCCTGAGTCAGCTACTTACGATGCTCCAGAGCTCATAATGCAGCTGCTTGCCCCACAGTGACAGACACGTTCGTCATCGTGGTTCATCCCCAGGTTATGGCCAAGCTCATGAGCCATGATGGATGCAAACATCTGGATACTGATCCTTCCAAACTGCACAGCAGGGAAACAGAAGGCAATCAGCAGAGAGGTTATATTGACAAAGTCAGTGTTTACATATGTGCCAAAGAGGCATGTCTGCCATTCTGTCTCTACATTATCAGGACTCTCAGATCAACAGTGTTGGACTTCCTAACAAGTGCATGGAATTTGCTTAGTAACAAGAGCCTTCAGAGAAACCTCTCTGGGACACTACCCAACAACCTTCACTTTCCAGAGCAGCTGCAACATTAACAAAAATTAGAATTCTCTGCACCAGCCCAAGTGTCCTGAAACACGTAAATTCCAGCACTTCTGCCACATGCCCAAGGAAACCAAATTGCTGGGATTGCTAGTTATCCAAGACCAGCAACTCAGCTCACTAAAGCTCTGCAATCCCACATAAAACAGGCAGTGAACTGGCACTGCTCAGGGAGATCATAGCTATACATGGTTATACAGCACAGGATAATGAACATCTACAGGTCCCACATACTTCCAACCCAGGGGTCCTTAAAACATCACAGAGAAATCCTGTTCCTTTTGCATGAGTGCTGCACACTGAGGAGAGGGGAAACTGAGCAGAGGACTACAGGGAAGTTGTGATCCAGGTATCCTGGAAGTGTCAGAAATTGTGAAGGACAACATAAAAGCCCCCAGTAAGCCACTTCAGCTTGGTTGTGAAAGATTCTGCCCTTCCAGGAAGGCTTCTGACCTTGATCACATTCAGAGATCACTAAAGAAATCTCACCACATTAATGCCTCCTGCATGGCTCTTGGAGCACACTGTTCCCACGTAGGCCATTCCAGCTGTGCCACCAAACCCCTTCTTCCTACACTCATGGAGAGAAAGGAGAGGTCGTCATCTGACTGTTCAGACACACACAGCCCATCAGCACACTGCTCCTGCCTGTGGGGCACAAATCCTGCTGCTCCAGCTTTCCAAGGCTGACACAGGAACACTGCCAGGAGCACTGCCACTGGCTGCAGGCACAAATGTACCAGTTCAGCTTTAGCTTTCTGTTCAAGATTCCCTTACTCTGTCCATTTAAGACAAGTGTTTGCAGAAAGTTAGCCTCTTCCACATCTTCCCTGCATACAAAGAGCTGAACAGTCCACCTTTAAAGCCATTTGGTTTAATTTTCTGTCAGCTGCCTTTCTGCTGTGGCAAGCTCCGTAGATTTCTCCCTTTGTCAACTTCCTTCTCACTACTCTCATTTTGTTCTTAAAGCTTAAGTGCCACAGCACAGTTGCACCACATTTTACTTCATACAGAAGAACTTCTAAAATTAGTATTTTATCAGCAGTGTCCCTCATCACCTGCATGCTGCTGTTCTGCCTCGGGGGGGAGGAGGTTCCCAGCTCCCAGAGGAAGGGGAGGGCAGGCCGGGCTGTGCTCTTGCCTCTGCCCTTTCCCTGCTTTGGGCAGTGACTTCCCAAGATCTGCACTATCTGCAGGAGCAGGAAGTGCACTGGGGCACATATCCTGGAACAGGGCAGAGAACAGCTCAGGAAGCTCTGGGCTTCTTAAGGCAGCAGGGACAGACAGATTAACATCCCATGCCAAACTCGAACCACATCACTGGCTTCTGGACACCAGCTGCAGAAACAACTTTTTCTCCACTAAAATGCAACACTCTGCACCTGATTTGTGCTCATTTTCAAGTAGAAAAAGCCCTGGATGACAAGCCCAACCTGCTAGAAAGTGACAAGGATTATCTGAATGGAAGCTTTACGCAATACAACACAGAACACTGTAGGACATATGGGATGAGAAAAAAAAGTCTAATTTATCAGTACACCTGCCAGAGGACACTGAAAGCAAAGAGCAGATTGCCCAGGACACTCTGCTGAAATACAGCAGCTCCTTTTGGCACCACAGCTGGGCTGGGCAGGCAGGAACAGAACAAGCTTCTTGGGTTCAGAGGGAAGGAACTGGTACTCACAGGACTAACTGGGCACTGTCGTGTCTCCGCCGCAAAACAAGGTTCTTCTCTCGCCACTGCACAAAATTTGCCAGCACATCCCCAGCCCCCCCATCTGTGCTGATGACGTTCTCATACTTCCAGATCTCCAGACCAACCAGCACGATGCGGATGTTCAACATGATGTACATCTGGAGAAGAAAAAAGAGATAAAATATTTATTAATACCTTCAGATAAAAGCAAGTGGCCTGGTGTTATAGATCTTATTGCAAGTATCCACCTTTTCTGTGTGGGTTTGATTTTTTTTCCATACCTAGTACACAATTGGAATGCATTTTTCCTGTAATTTAAGCCTTCATTAGGTAAAGGATCAATGCCTAAATGCCACAGGGGCCACACTGTGAAAAAAACACCAAACAAATAAAAAGGAGTCTCAATCCTGACAAATATCACCTGGAACAGTCACATTATAGACATGCTTTTTCTCTAACCTTTACACAGACACAATAATTGCAACAGTCTGTCCTGTCACTCACTGTACTTAGCACAGGTTGGAAGAATTCCCTAAACTAATTCTCCAGGTGGATGACTGCAAATGAATTTAGAGGTGTTAAAGCTTCCACAGTGATGCATTCCCCAAAGTGGTACCAGAACAAAGCCTGAGGTGGAAGTCTACAAAAGGCAGCAGAGCTGCAGCACACAGCATCCCTCCTACTCACACTGTCAAGGAAGTTTGCCAGCTGCACCATGTGTTCTCTTACTTCTGTTTCACTCTTCCCAAAATCTTCAAACTGCAAGACAAAGAAACTTAGTCATGAAGAGAAGAGATAAAGACAAGAATTACAAAAAGGAACAGAACATTTTAAGTCTAATAACATGAAAAACATTTTTGCCTGGCTCCAAATATCCAAGATGCTTCTTATCAAGGGAGCATCTTCACTGCTATTGCTCAACAGCTCAGTAGTCCAGAGAAAACAGCAAAGGTAGTTTTTACCATGTGCTTTCCTTACATTACAAGACTCCTTGCTTACAGAACCTCTTCAAGTCTGACAGTTCACTCCTTTCCTGAGGAGGATTGCATAGCACACATTTATCCACTTCTAGGGCAGCATATCTGCACAACCTCGGCCAAAGTGTCAGTGTTTTTCAGCAAGTCATTCAGCAGTAATGAAGCCTGAGGGCTTTCCAGGCACACTCATGAGGAGGAGAAAGGTAAAGCTGCACAAAATCCCTACCTNAAGTGTAAACAAGGAAAAAAAAAAATCATGACATTGTCATATTTCACTTGATACAACCAGTGGTTTGAGACACACCCAAAGCACATGGTGCCAAACACAAGCAGTGTAATCCAATGCAAAGGCAATTTCTTGTTTTACACTAAAACTGCACTGCACAAAGACTGCCTGTGTCTCAAAAGCAAGAGATCTTTTCACTCTCCACACAGGTTGCTTTGGAAAGACAGCACACGCTTTTATTACGGGCAGAAAGACACTACAAAGCAAATGCCAAAAACCTTGAAGTGAAACACAGTGTTTTTCATTCTCCTGCTTTCACTTTTTACAGGAATATTGTTCCTGTACAACCTGTCCTTGAAGGGCAAGGGGGACTGTCACACCAAACTGTTCTTGTGGTGGTGAGAACAGAATAAACACCCCAATATTCTCCTGGCTCCTGATGCAGTACTTTGTTAACAAGCCCCTCCATGAGGGTGGTGTTCCTGGCCTTAAAAGGCCCCCACAAAAAGCCCAGGAATATTCTAACCAGCTGCCCTACCCTCACTGCACAGAAGAAGCTGCTTTGAAGGAACTGAGTCTTCTAGCAGTGCAGAAAAAAACCCCTCAAATCATAAACCTTTAGGTATGTGCTAAGCCTGAGGAAATCTGATAAGCTGCTTTCATACTCTTAAGTGAACTCACAAAACCCATTACAGGGGACTGGGCAGGACTTACCCGCAGCAGCTGGGTCATACTGGGATGGGGATTTCCCTCTGTGTGTTCCCCTTCCTGGCCTTCAGTGGTCACGCCACACGTCGTGGGCTCTTGTTTCACATTTTCCAGTCGATACAGAAGGTGTTTAGAGCCAGAAGAGGAATCCATGGGTTCAATCCCATAAGTGACATTCCCTATTGTCACCAAGCCCCTAAAATATTGGCAGTGTGTGAGAAATCAGGCACTCAGCACAGAGGACAGTTACCCAGAAAGCAAAACAAAGGAACAGTTATTCTTGGATAATTAAGGCCTGCCTATAACTCAGTCCTTGCAAACCACACTCCACTTCAGGCCTGGCAGCAGCCTTTCACTGGAGAGGGCCCTACACATCCAGTAAATTAAACACTTCTGTAAGAGTCTGCAGTGCCCCAGGAAATACATCACAAGCCTTGAGCAGAAATGCTTTAGTTTGAACACACTACTGCCACTCTGGTGCCTGGCATGGCCCTGCAAAAAATCAGTGGCTCAAAATATATGGCAATTAAACCAAAGCAGAATAAATTTCCAATCAAACTTGAGATAAACAAGGCTTTAGGGCAAGTTTGGTGAAATTTGCAGACTAGTGTTTGACTTTCCATTTCTGCACTAGGTACAGTTCATTGTGATCACCTGTGCAAAATAGAAAATAAGGCAAATTTGTGTCAAAACCAACTTACTGGTAACAAACTGCAGTAACAGCTTATTTAATGGTACTTCAAATATCCATGAACTCCACAAGACAACAGCACCAAGGGAGTTGAGCCTGGCCAGTTACCCCCTGACTGGCTGAGCTGCAGTTAAAACCAGCAGAACTGGGTTTCAGGTTCAGCAAAGACAGTTGGGAACAAAAGATGGGTTTTGCTACCTGAGCCCTGAGCAAGTGCTGAGAGCCACCACGGAATCCAGGGTCCCCTCCACGTACCCCTGATAATGGCAGTGATCCTGGATGGGAAAACAAGGGTGTGTTACACACCTATGCCAGCTGTACCTACACACCCAGGACGAGCTCTTATCTACCACTGATCAGCTGTATTACAACTTGAGAAAATAAAATGCTTTCAGTTAAACTCACCACATGCCTTTTACCTACAGTCTGCAGCTTCTAACATGGTCCCAGCTCTACCACATTTGCTCAGGAGCATCTATGTGACACTGATCAAGACCCCAGGACACAGGACTCAACAGGACATCTGCTGCTGTAAAGCAGATGCTCCTCCCAACTGGATGGGACCAGCAGCTCACTATGGACTTCAGTTTGAAACTCCACTCACCCCTCAGTCACCCTGCCTGCAGCCAGACAAGGGACACCCAGGCAAGCGGGCTCAGAGCATTATCCAGCAGCTGGATTTCTTAACTTGACCCAGGCTATCCCTTCTCCTGTTCAGTCCTCCACCCTGCCTCAAGTATTTCGAGGCCAGCCCCTCCCTGCAGATTTGGGCCAAATGATCGTTCAGGCTCCTGGCAAACAGTCCTGGCTTGTCCATGGCCTCTCTGCTGTCCTCGCCAACCAACACTGCTATAGGGGTTTATAATACAGATTCTGGTACCTGTTGCTCAGCAAGGAAAGCAGAAAGCACTGAAGGCATGTGCTAATCCTTCAGGGCCACTGTGACTCTCATGACCTCGTGCAGAAAAAGCATTTTTCCTCTACTCAATCCCTTTTAACTGGAAGCAAATACTCAGTTGACTCAGGTACTCTATTTTCAAGAACAAGATCCCATGAATCATGTATGACTAACACTTCCCTTTCAAAGGAAGAGTGAAGCCATTAGAAATACCCTCATGCATTTTGTATCACACAACCTGCTTTTTACTCCTATTCTACTGAAGCAATTACACTTCCAAAGACAATCCGTCAGGCAGCCTGCTTGTACAGAAAGAGGGCTGAAACGCATTTTCAGTGGAGTAACTCCACCACCACACAGATCACATCTGTCTCAGAGGTCCTCCAGACTTGATCTCCATCATCCCTTCCAGCAGTTCCCAAATTCCAGGACTAACGGATCGCCTGTCAACCCTCCCAGGTTGTGAGTCACTAACAGCTGAATGGAAGGGTCAGCAGCTCGGGGACCCATCTGGAAGCTCATTGTGTGTAAAAGCAAAAGCAAAGCTGCCTGTTTGTTCCTCAGAGCACCCAGTGCTGCCCCGCAGGCTCCAGTCCCGGGGGAGAAGGAAGGCAGAGATCAAAAGCAACACCAGCCCCGCACTGGGCTGTGTGACAAGGACAGAACTGCTCCGATAACGAGACACTGACAGCTGAGAGCAGCACTGCCTCTTAGAGAAGAGCAGCTTCTAATGAGACAGCAACCACCTCCCCGTCAGGAAATACAGGTCTGTTGCAGGCTAGATCCTCACCCAAAATTAAGGATTCTCTCTGTGTGTTCTGAAGGTGAGCCAGCAGAAAACACAACTATCCTTTTGTAATCCCCGACTCCCTCATCCCACAGATGCTCAGCATTCCAGTCACCTTCAGTGAGGGCATGAAAAGAAAGAAGTCCTACCTGGACATCTGGATATTCCAATTGCAACTTCCCATCCTTGCTATAGGTATAAACTGTGAAATCTTTGGGCAGCAGTTCTCTGCAAGGAAAGGGAAGAAGGAATACAAGAGGAATTTCAAGAAATGACTGTGACACTGGAGTAGAATAGTAAGATGAACCTAATTAAAAGCGTGACAAATATGTAAATTGCAATTAAATAAGGAAATACTCAAAAGGAAAACCCTCCAAAAGTAACAAAGAAACTGCATTTCCCCAGCAAAATCCAAGAGAGCAGAATGGTGGATCTGATAATGAAATCAAATGAACCACCTCACCCCAGAGAGTAAGGCAAGCAACAAAGCCCATTAAATTGTGCTAAAACACTGTTTTCATGCAGGAAAAAAAATCCTAGCCCTCAGTCTGCTGCATATGCCTTCTCTTGCCCAGTTTTGGGGCACACTGGGAAAGTCTCCCACGACTAAGATTGCTGCACCACCCTGGTAATTCCACTGATGTGGTGCAGCTGAATTCCCACGATTCTGAGGGTCAGGGCCTTGGCAAGTGGCAGCTGGAGATCCCCAGGGACTTGGACAGTTGTACCTCTATCATGAGGGCAATTTGGAGCACCAATGGCCACGTGCTCGTGCTGTAAGTGGCCCTTTAACACTGACAGCCCCAGACTGACAGCATCTACATTGGCTGTGAGCTATCAGTATTGAGACCTCGGATAGAAAGTCAGTTTCCTCATTTATTAGTGTCCTTCTGCTACTGAGACAGGAAAAAACACAAACCTAAAGCAATAAACAAAACCCAGACAAAAGTGAAAATATTTACTCGAAATGCAGTTCAGCTTGTTTATTTTTAGCTGTGAATGGAAAGAATTGTGTCCACAATTTCCCAGATCCCCTCTGAGCAAGCTGCAGCTTCCTGCTCTGAAAGGGGATCCCAGGGCTGCAGGAATCCAAAAATGTCTCTGGCTGATAGCCAGGACTCTGGGACTCAATCTTTTCCCATTTCACAGAGCTGGGACATACCTGCACTTTCCACAGAGAACCCCAAGAACTGGCACTCACATGCTACCTGCTAGCTTGTCATCTGGATACAGAAGATTAAATAATTTAATAATCTAAATAAATTCATCACTTACTTGTTCTTTTCTAGATGAATTGTGTATTCTTTTCCCTCGATCTCAATAGCATAAGACACCTTGTCCTGAATATAAAAAAAAGTTGCATTTTACTCCTGTCAATGAAGAAAGCATTCTTTGAAATCAACACAAGTGAGTGAGCCTGAAATCTATTTTAGAACTGTCTCTGCCTCTGGACACTGGCATCCCTTTCTGTGTGACTGGGGAAAAGTCACATGAAGGAAGCGATTTCAAAACAGATTTGTGGTTATCTTATTCCTTCTTTCTAAGGCTTCCACAGGAAAGCTCTGAGTTAGAGCTTGAAAAGGACAATACAGCTTTATTACTGAACATTCACAGTGAGTCAGTACCCCCCCAGCTTTATGGCATCAAGTGCTACACACAGCAACCGGGAGCAGGAACAGGAACCACCCAAGCATTGCACCAGACATCCCACAGGAGCACCTGCCACTGACTCAGTGACATGCACAGTCCCCTCTCGAAGCTCATTCCAGCACTGGACACTTGTCTGCTGCCAGATTTGCTCAACAGCATTCTGTGAGCATTTCAGCTCAGTTTTGGGTGCATCTCATTAGGAAGCAGACACTAAACTGAAGGTAAGACTGCCCAGTACCTGTATTGAGGAGCTGTTGGAAGCCTCTCGTCGTTCTCTTCCCAACCTCTGCGGGGTTACAATTTCATAGGAAGAGAGCAGGGAAACCTGCTGGAAACCTGGGAAACAGAACAGAAACAGTGGCTAAAGGAACAAAGCAATCAGGAACACTATCTCACGTAAAGTTCACATACAGAAGAGCACAGAGCAAACCTCACAGCAAGACACACTTGGATTGCCTTGTAAGAGGCCAGAGAAAACAACACATAAACCAAATTTACCAGAAAGTTTCAAACTGAAGTCTTCACATTCCAACTACTGTCTTACCAGTACCCATCTCATACACCACCACTCTCCAGCAGCAGGAATCAGAGCACTCAAAGCAGGTCAGCACAGTGAGGACTCACTCAAGGACACCCACATAGTGTCAAGCCAGGTGTCCTGTGCTGCAGAGCTGCAGAACTGCCCCTGCTCAGCTGTGTGGCCTCTCTCGAGGAGCTCCAGCAGCTCCTGCACTTCCCAACGGCACAGCTCAGCCTCATGCCCTCACCCTGCTCAGCCAAACTCCTGACATGAGGCTGGTGCTATTCATTAAGTTCTTAGAGAGCTCTCAAGGGCCTCATCAAAACAACTGAGGTGAAACAAATCCCTGCATCAAAGTGGCTGTCCCAGATCCCTTTATATATTATTTGCATATGCAACAACAGACAGATCCCTTGAACCAAACACAAATCCAGAGTCCAAGCTCCCTTTATGAAACATTGGGTTTTGCAAGCAACTCTTTTTGTATCAACTGTGCAAACAATAGACTCCACATGCAAATTACTTTTCCCATCAGTGGTGGTGTCTGCCAGTGCCTGGCTCTGAAGAAGCAGGAGGTTGGTCGCCTGGGATCGAAGGCAGGATCCAGAGCAGTGGTTTTACTGGCTCATGGCAATGGAATCAATGAGCTCATCGGAGGAGCCTGAGCTTCCTGACAAAGGTAGGGGGAAGGGAACAGTCATCCTAACGTCTGACTCCAGAAATCATTACCACATCTGGGGCAGGTGAGCGAGTGTTTGGTGTCTGAGATACTCCAAAAACTCTCCCGTGGGACTGGGATGCTGCACCCATTTAAAACCAGCTCCTCTGGGCACACCAAAACTCACACCATACCTCCAAAGGGCCTGTGGCTTCTCCAGTCACAACACAGCACTGTGAGCTCAAAGCCTCCATGGGAGGCCTGCTCTATCACCAGAGGTTCCCCCAAAGCCCCCAGGCTGCAGTGACATTCCAGCTGCTGCAGATGCTTTTGCTGCCTCTTCCCATCCCTGGCAGGGTGACACACATCACCTCAGGTCAGCATTCCAACAGGCATCCCAAGGGAAAAGCACATCCACTTCTGCACTCTTCCCACCACTATCCCCAAAGAACAAGCCATCAGATCACTTCCAGCTTCCCTCCCACTGCGCTGTCCCAGTCTGTCACACAGCATTTCTGTCACCTCAGCACAGGCACAGCCATGCTATTTCTCAGGAAATCACACAGGGCAAATACTGTAGCAGAACTTTCATTAATTACAGTGTTTATTGAACAGAAGGTATTTAAAAATCAGAGATAACATTCCTGAAAACAACCCCTTACATTCATCAGCTACAGAACACAGTGTCAATACCTCCTTGGCCTCAAAACAGGGGAGGGAAGGGCCGCTTCCTCCCCTGGGATGAACCACCAAAAGCACATACTGCAGCAATCACTTCTCTACGTTTGTCATTTCCAACCCCACATTCCACTCGTATCCAGCCCCCTGAGCTCCTGCAGGTCACTGCTCTGCACTTGCTCCTTCCCCACTGCCATCTCTGTGACAGTGGAGATGTGACACTGTGACACTTGGGCCAAGTTCTGGAGGTTTCAGGGCATGTGCTGCACAGACAGCAGGGCACAGCCAACCTTCACAGCACTTGGAACATGGCATGTCTCCCCAAGAGCTGCTTGGAAGCAGAAGACAAAGAAGTGAATCATCACATGAAGCAGAACTGGGAGGGATTTCTGGGAAGAGTGCAACTCCAAGAAGATCCTCTTAGAGCAACGGCACTAAAAGAAGCCAATTTTCAACTCTGAATACTCTGATAGCTCTCTCCCCACTTTCTGCTTGTTGCCCTTTCGAGAAACTCCACTGCAATACATTAATGGTTCTCAAGCACAGCCATTTGCAATAAATTTTTCAGCAAGTTAGAGGACTTGTAGTCCTCAGGTGCTTCCTGCCACTGGCCAAGGCAGCTGTCAGAGCTGTACCACGTCACCCCTGAGAACACACTGCTGATCCATTCCCAGCTGAAACACCAGTTGAGGCTGTGTTTCCAAAGAGAAGAACACAATTGCATCCGCCACATTCATCTTGTCTCATTAAAGGCTACCATTAATTACCAAGCATTGGAGGCAACTAGGAAGATGTGACTCACCTTCCCCTCCCCGCCCCAAATCCACCATAGGAATTCTGTGCACGCTCCGTGGCATGTGGGAGCTTGAAAACCATGGGAACACATCACAGCCATAACAGCACCCCAGACACTGAGGTGAGCTTCTTGGGGTGTTCACTGCCCGACAAGTAAGATCTGTATTCAGCAAAGGTCATGCTGCATCCCCTGTCCTCCTAGACCTTGGCATGCCCACGGAGCGTTGGCTCAGTTACAGAATCCCAGCTCACAGCTACATCCACCTACAGTCACACTTCCTCTCAATTATCATCCTTCCTGGGCTGTGACTCCTTCCCAAGCCTACCAAAGGCAGGTCAAAGGTATGCTCTTCAATGGAAGCAAAAGACACAAAAAAAAAAAAACCAGAGGAAAGTTCAGACTGTGGCCTATTATACCACCAAATAAACTAATTTCATAAAAACAAGCTCAGCAGCACATGAGCAGCTCAGCAGCTTGGGCTGCAGGCAGATGCTAACAAGGATTTAAATGCCATATAAATCCCACACAGAAGAGGAGGTGGGAAGAGGGGGATTGCTTGACCCAAACCATGCTAAAGCCAGAGCATCAGTTCACAGCAATGAGTCTTAATCTTCTATCAACCGCACGTGAGTCAAAAGATGCACATTGCTAAAGCATTAAATACCCAAACTCATCAAATTAACCCCGGTTATCATCAATTACAATTAACAGCCGAGGTCAGCTGCACCAGCTGTTCCATGCTCTGGCAGGGGATTGCTCACCAGAAGTGCCAAAAGCCTTACACGGCCACCCAGCCCATCAGGGTCCAGAGCAGGAGCAGTTCCACACACAGCATCTCCACCAAGCAACCCTGATCTCCAACAGATCACACTTGTTGTGCTTTAAGCCATACCTCTAATCCCCACAGGAGGTGAGCCATTCACTCCCTTCTCTCTGGCTGCAAAGCTTTAGATTTCCACAGTGTGCTGTCACACTTCCCTCTCCTTTCCTTCAACTAAGGAACACCAATATTCAATATTTCCTTGTGGAACCTGTATATTACACCTCTACCTGTTCATATTAGGTTGTTGTGGCTCCACTCTGCAGTCAGACTGTACCTATCCCAAACAGGGACCCACAGCAGAGCACAACAGCCCAGTGAAGCCTTACACATACACAGGCACACATGCTTTGTTTGTTTATGGATCTTCCTCCAAAACAGATGGCAAGTGGCTGATTCACTTGTCATTTAACCTATTCCAACACTCACTTCCTTTCCTGCCAACATGCTCCTGGTCCCCATTTTTCACCCTCTCATATTTGTGAGCTTGCACAGCCAATTATTTCTACCTCAGCAGAACACTTTGCACTGTCCTTTCAAAGCCACTTCTTTCTGCCAGATACCTCCCTCATGTGCCCAAATCACTGGGATTGCTATCTCTGTCTTTAAGGAGCCTGAATCCCAACTGGCTGGAAGGGTACCAGCTGTCAGCTCAACCTGCACTCTTTGTATCCTATTTTCAGAATCATAAAGGACTTTGCCAAGCAGTGTCTGTTTGAGGAGAAACTTCCATGACCTGGCTTTAGACGTCCTTCAGAGCAGCAGAACCACCACTGCTCCCTCAGTGGAGTTCTCCAAGCAATGACACACCAGGAGAAGCATTTTTAGGTGCAGTTGACTTTTCCACTAAGGTCACAGCAATAGTAGGATTTACCCTTTGAATTACTGGAAGCAAACACGTCCCTCACTTTCACTATGTAAATATTATCCAAGTCCACTTAAAAATGTTTGGAGGTTTACACAAAACACAAAGCTAACAAGTCTCTCACTAAAAGTAGGAACATGTCCCATGGAGTCAGCAGTTCCAGCTCCTCCCATACCTCAAAGGCTAAAAGGTGCCTTGGTGGTGCTTCATCTTCAAAGCACCCGGGAACATCTGGCCAGCTGTTCTCCTACAGGGCAATGCTCCTTGGGACTTTTCTTTCCATTTCTCCCTCCCCTGTGCTTCAGACCTGCTGAGCACCCTGCTGTCCTGGTGTCTTTTAGAACTAGCGTGGCAAGAGGAGTAAGTAAATTATCTAGTTAACATGTTGCACACCTGGAATATTTGTGTAACATTAAAGCCAGCCAGAACAGTTAAAGTATTTTAATATTTTCAGTATTTCACTGAGGGTGTTGGACATTGATGAGGTTATGGACCTCATCCACAGCAATATTTCCTAGAAGATTCTTACCTCCCCTGTGCAGAAATCCAGACCTATGCTGTAAGTGTTTCCTGTCTAGACTCTCCCCATTCCTTCTGCCCTTCCTGAAGCCACACTAATTTGTCTGCAAGACAACAGCTCCCCTTGTTCCACAAAAAGGACTGTCACACATGTCCGCTGGTACTGTCACCACATCCTGTGCACCTTGGAACCTTCTCAGAAAGGAGAAGCAGGGCAAAGTCACTACCTTGAGGAGCAATATGAGTAATCTCACAGGGACATCTCTCTGGGCCCATGCCCCTGGAGTCACTCCCTTCCACCCATGACAGTGCACCCATGGAGAGGAGCTGAGCACGCCGAGCCCACTCACTTCCTCCCCATCTCATCAGCTGGGAGTGTCAGCTCTGCTTACACAGCAGAGTCCGTGGGAACCTTCTCTTTGGAGACATTGCTGGCTTTACATTTGGCCACCAAAGGGAACTGTGCAAGGCACTTCTTTTTTTTTAATTTTAGCTTGAGAACTGAGAGTGATTGAGGCATGCAGAAACTTCAGATTCATGATTCAAACTTCCTTCTTCTGCAAGCAAAGCACTACAAGAGGCAATGTGAGCCACACTGAAGTGTCATTCTTCTCTTTACTCCTCACATGGAGGAAATAACCACAAATGCCCTCTTTATTCTGCTGAATGATTGTCTCATATTTGTTGAAATATGGGTGAGGCAGTGCTGTGCTCTTCATGACCTGAACAAAAGAATTATCTTAACCAAACACCACATCTCCCCAGAAATTCAAACCCAAGCATTTAGACACGTTAAGAATTCCTTTAAAAACTGGTAGTGTGGCTGGAACATCCCAGTCTGCATCTCAAGGAAGAGACCAAGTAGGAAAAAAAAACCAGTCCCTGCCTATGAATTTCTTTTTGAATTCATACAGCCAAACCCTGAGACCTCCTATGGACACAAATAGGAGAGGAAAAGCCACACTCCACAAATCCCTGAAGGCTACACATCACTGTGTGATTATGGTCATTCAGGAATTTTCAATTAATAGTTTCCTGTAACAGCCCATTTCCTCCTCATCCCTGTGTGTGTCCAAAGCACTTGCATTATAACCCAAAAACTAAAGGTTTCTCCCCTCTCTTTCATGCTCAGACTTCAAAGGAGGTTCTTTATATTTCACAGCAGATTTGGCATTATTAGCTGCGACAGAGATTTCCCAAGGCACAAAGAGGAACACTGCCATCCACCATCAGGAACTAACACTTGCTTTTCCTTCCTACAGGTAGTAACTAAAACCTCACCCCTCAAAACACCAACCACTGGAAGCACCTGATACTCCAGAGATGCACTGTTTATTTCAGACTCCAGCCAGGCAGTTTTACCTCCACCACCAGCCACCCTCAAAGCTTGGCTTTCACCTCTCACCACTCCCACACCCTCCAGCAGCAGCACAGGGAGAGGAAGAGATTCCAGCTCAGAATCTCTCAGGGACAGGCACCCACCACACCAGTTCTGTCCTCAGCAGGAAGCACCACTATCTGTTTTTGGGGAAGATTCCTCAGCTGGGAAGCCCTGGCTATAATAAAACCCATGCATTAATGACAATGAAGTTTACCATGGTATGCCTGTTCCCGGGAAGCCCTGACTATAAAAAAACATGCATTAATGACAAACAACAAAGTTTACAATGGTATACCTGTACCCTGGGAAGTCCTGATTATACAAAACATGCACTAATGACAGTGAAGTTTACCGTGGTATATCTATCCCCTGGAAAGCCCTAACTATAAAAACATGCATTAATGACAAACAACAAAGTTTACCGTGGCATACCTGTTCCCGGGAAGCCCTGACTATAAAAAAAACATGCATTAATGACAAAGAACAAAGTTTACCATGGTATACCTATACTCTGGGAAGCCCTGACTATAAAAAACATGCATTAATGACAGTGAAGTTCACCACACAAACCCCAGGAGGGGGAAAGGATGAGAGAGGAGACAGTTGTGCCCATCATTTATGGACAGCCTTGAATCAGCACCGTAAGAGCCCATAAACAGAACGGTGTCCCACTCACAGAGCTGCCCTGAGGGCAGAGCACCGAGCAGCTCTCACAGAGCCGTGCAGGGCACGGTGCGGGGTGTGAGCGGCGCCGCCCGTGCCCCCTGTCACCGCATCACCCGCGGGGCGCCGCGCCCACCCCCCTGCACGGCCCCGCCGCGTGGGGGGTGCCGGGGGCACGAGGGGAGGGGAAGGGGCTGCCAGACCCACCCCCCACCACCACCAGCACCACCACCAGGAGCTGCCCCCGGGGGTGGTGAGGTGGAAAAGGACGGGGAATGGGG
Organism: Scytalopus superciliaris; assembly: GCA_013400415.1. Lineage (NCBI taxonomy): Eukaryota > Metazoa > Chordata > Aves > Passeriformes > Rhinocryptidae > Scytalopus > Scytalopus superciliaris. The sequence continues at coordinate 86,835 of VXBX01001910.1, read as the reverse complement.
GCCCGAGGGCGGCAGGCCCGGCCCGGCCCGGCGCACTCACCCGCGGGCTGCCCGGGCGCGGCCGGCGGCGGCAGGAGGAGGAGGAGGAGGAGGAGGAGGATGGCGATGAAGAGGAGGCGGCAGGGGCAGCTCCGGGCCCGGGCCATGGCTCTCCCCGCCCGCATCGCCCCTCGCGGTGGGGCGCTGGGTCCGGCCGGCGGCCCCGCGGCCTTATGGAGCCGGGCCGGGGCCTGCGCGGCGCTGCACCGCCCC
>VXBX01001910.1:68682-83777 GCA_013400415.1 Scytalopus superciliaris | reverse complement strand
CCTCCCCGGCCCCTCTGAGCGCTGCCCCCCCGCAGTTCGGCGGACAGGCTCACGGCGAGGTGGATCACACGCGGGTGCAGTGCCGGGCGCTGGACGGCATCGAGTGCGCCGAGCCGCGGAGCTTCCTGCGGGGCAGCCGGCCCTGCGTCAAGTAGGAGCATCCCTGTCCCTGTCCCCACACCCCAGCAGGGAAGGCTGACACCCCCCGACCCTCCCTGCATCTTCCCTCGCAGGTACACGGGGCACTACTTCATCACCACGCTGCTCTACTCCTTCTTCCTCGGCTGCTTCGGGGTGGATCGGTTCTGCTTGGGCCACACGGGCACGGCCGTGGGGAAGCTGCTGACCCTGGGGGGCCTGGGCATCTGGTGGTTTGTGGATCTGATCCTGCTCATCACCGGAGGGCTGATGCCCAGCGATGGCAGCAACTGGTGCACCGTGTACTGAGGGAGGGGCAGGGCTGGAGCCCCCCCTGGTGCCTCCCCAGGCCCGGCCTGGCACGGCGTGGACTTACAGAGCTGTAGCTCACTGTGCAGAACAGTTACTCTCGTTAACGCCTCTGTACAGACCTTGGACACAAAGTTGTTCACTGTATATTTTGCTTATTTAAAATAACCTGGATTTCCCCCCTCCCCTTCCCTGCTCCCCCAAAATAGTGACAGCTTAAGAAACCAGACCTTGCAAACACAGGAGGTCAAACAAACCTTAATAAAATCTGGAAGGAGCTGTACTCCATGTACTTTGGGGATTAATAGAGTCACAGCCACACAGAGATGGAGGCCATGGGGTCATGGGTGAGCCCCAAGCCACCAGGCCAGTCCATTGCTCTGCAGTCCTGGGCCCTGGTTACCTCAGGGTCATGGGCCACCCTGCCAGGGACCCAGGGTCCAAGGCTGGAACCTGTAAGGCTGAGTAACCCCTGCTACAGGAACTCTGGCAAAGCCAGGAGCTCTAATTCCAAATTACTAACATCCTGTTCACTGGGTTAGGTTTGGTGGAACCTGCATCCTCTGGACAACATTACTTTCCTGACTTTTGCAGGTAGGGAAGCCACAGGCCTCTCACTCATTAGTGACAGGGCTTGTCTCTGCCCAAAGCTGTCCAGAATATCCAGGAGCCACCACAGTGCTGGAAAGGGCCTTGAACTGCCAAGGGGCAGCTCCTGTCCCTGTGCTGGGCACCCCTTCAGCCCCAGCCCCAGCATGGGGTGCCTGTGGGAGCTGCAACAGCCTCGCACCCGAAAGAGGAAGCCTCACCAGCTGCAGGGTGAAAACCTACCAAGCTTGATAAAAAGGGGAAAAGGAAGCTGCAGCAAGTCCCAGTCAGGGTCAGAGACAAAAATTCATGCATGCAAATGTCCAGTCATATTTGAGGTAAAACACAGCAAACCCACACTCTTGATTTCACACAGCAAGCTGAGGCCCCTCCAGCCCTTTGCCTTTGGTCACTTTCAGCCTGTGGTACTTCTACTGGCTGGAGCTGCCTCGGGGCTCAGTTTGACTGGGAATTCTGCCTATTCCAGTTTTGGCTTGTGGCTCACTGCACCAACTCCTCCTCTGTGGGGAAGGGGGTTGGTTGTCACCCACTTAGATCACCACTGATCTGTGTTTGGCAGCTTCGACTGGGGTCAGGGGGAGGCTTCATCCTGAAACTGCCACATTCCTCAGCAGAGCAACTGGGCTGAAAAGCTCATGGAGGGGAAAAAACTCTGCAGTGAGCCAGAAAAAAAAAAAAGTAATCCCTTGTGCAAAAGCCCATTGTCACTGCCAGCTCCCATGTCCCAGCCCCCTGCTGCCAGCTCCCAGCAGGACCTCAAATTCCTTCCTGCACCAGGCTCTCCTGAGCTACACTGAGGAACAGCCATAGCTGGGGCCTTGGTTTGGCTGTGTCCCTCCTTCCAGTGCCTTCAGAATGGCAAAGAGAGTCAAGACATCCCAGTCCCCCCAGACCCAGAGCCCCACTGTGTGCATGGCAGCAGCACCCTGAGCATGGGGGGAGCACCCACCGATAGCCCTGGGGTCCCCCCAGCTGCTGCACCCTGTTTAACCCCCCCGGGCAATTCTTATCCAGAATAGATAGTGCAAAGGACAGCCTGGGAAAGCAACTGGGATTTCCTTCTTTATTTAAAAACACAGGGAAGAAAAGGCATTCCAGCATTTACAGGTGAGAGGCAGGTACCCCACACCCCGGGAGTCACAGAGCATCACCTGCACGAGGCCCCCGCCCTAAGAGCACTTGAAATCCCCAGCCAGGACTCACAGGAACGTCTGGAACCACCTGGGAATGTCTATTAGAACAGAGCAAACCCTCCTCTCATCCTACTCTTACCTTCAAGACTCCCCAAAGGCACCCACAGCACACGCTTCAGAAGGGAGCAGCTCTGGGGGGATGTGTCCATGCAGAGAACCAGGAGACAAACACAGAGCTAAGAGGACACCAGTTTGCTTTAAAATCACCACAGAGCTCCGTTGAGGTCTGTTTGCATCCGCTTGGTTCTTCAGGATGGGAGGGAAATTTCCTCTCCCCAACACCACCTGCATTACAGATGGGTCTGGAGCCCGGCTTGGCTCCATACTTGAATTTCATCTTCAGCCTTTATGCTGTCCTGGGGATGCAGGAGGGTGGGAATGAGCAACAGGAATGTTGCAATAATGCTGGAGCCACTGGTAGTTTCTCCTCCTGGATAATTAACCCTAATTGTGCAATGAGCTTCTGTTTTACCATCCCAGGCCTGAGGAAACTTTGCAATTATCAGGCACCAGGAACACTCAGGACTCCGTGGTTCCAAGGCCTTGCATGAAGGAACCATCATCCCTCTGCCTTCCCTGTTCTCCAAAACTGAGGTCAGAGCGCTGTCACCAAACACTGTGACTCTGATGGATGGGCTTACCAAACTACTAAAACATTCCTGAAACTCTGTGTTAGGAGCCAAACAGCAAGTCAGCCTAAAAAAATGAAAGATTTTCAAACTCTAGTGCAAATAAAGCAAAAAGGAGCAGAAACAAGAACAGCAGAATCTGGGTTGCTACAATTAAATAACAAGTACTAACACTCACCCTGTACCATTTGTATCTGTTCCCACCTCGAGGCAGGAAGGTGCAATTTGAACCACGTTAAGGTCAGTTGGGCTAATCAAGGCTCAGAGCTCAACTGATAAAGCTCCGCTCAGCCCCAGGCTGAGGCTGAAGCACAGCTGTCAAACAGCTGGAGGCCCCAAAAGGGCAGGGACAAACCAGATGTTGTGCTCCTGGGGAGCATGCTGGGTTGATTGTGCAGAGCAGAGGACATGTAATGGCCAGGGAAGCCAATGGGGAGCTGTGTCCTCACTCGGCACCTGGGGACTGCACTCACTTTCGGGGTGAAGGTATCAGACGATCTCGCTGCCAAGGGAACACCTGGATTTTCTACACACTATTTATCACACCTACAGGAGCTCATTTGGTTATGGAAATGACAATTCACGTTGCTCTAAAAACTCCTGCTGGTTTCCTTCTCGGGCAGGCAGTGGGTGAGTCAGCCGGACAAGTCTGCCCAGTTCCAACAGGCGCTTGGGTTTTGGTGCTTTTTGCTAAAAGCCCTTCACCAAACCCAGCACAGCTCCCCGTGTCCAGGTGTGCACAGTGCAAAACCAACACCGTACCTGAGGATGCTCCCACCTGGGAGCCACTGTTGCTCCAGCTGCCTGCTCTGGCTCGGACTCGGGAAGTACCAAAAAAAACATTTGGAGAGGCTGAGCACCTGCCCGGGTTGGGGTTCAACAGGAGCCACAGGTAGAAAAAGATGTAATTAAAAGCCAGCAGACTTCTGATACGCCCCTGGGCAGGCAGTGGGAAGAGCTGGTCCAAGGGAGTAAGTCATCGTAAGGAGAAGCTGCAGTGAGTCCCCTGTGTGGGCAGCTGTGGGCTGGTATCTCCCAGCCCTGCCCTGCTCCCAGGGAGTCTGAGCAACTTCAAAGGGGACAGAAACGTTTTCCAAACACAAGAAAGGCCACGCTTCCCTTCACGCTTCCAAGACCTCCTGTCACTTCCTCCAGGCTTGGGCTTTTGGGGGAAATTATGGAGCTGCAGAAGATGTCCCCTCATCCAGGTCCCCAGCAGTGCCTGCCCCACACACCAAGTGCTGTCAGTGCCTGGAGGCACCTTCCAAAATACGGAGCCACTCCGGGCAGGAGCAGCCAGGGACCCCAGCCCCTGCAGAGCAGGGCACCGGGATGCAGGTCCAGACAATCCTGCATCGCAGGGAAGGGCAGTGCTGGAGGGAAGGGACCACCTTGCACACCCCAAATCGCCCCTCGGGGACCCCCAGCAGCCAGGGAGGCAGCGGGTGGAGCCGGGGTGGGTGGCTTTGCCCAGTCAGACATCAGAGGTCCGGATGCTTTCATCATCCAGGTCGAAGGCGAAGGGCTTCTCCTTGAGGTGCTGGGGCTCCGAGCGGTGCCGCAGGCGCGTGCCCGGCGCGGCTCTGCCATCCCGCTCTGCCAGGGCCGACATGAACACCGAGTCCCTGAGCGGTGCCGGCAGCTCCGGCCGCCTCCCCTCCGTCTGTGGCACCGCTGGCACCGGCGTCCAGGGCTGCCAGGAGGAGGTGGAGGGCGCCTTGCTCAGGGCTCGCCGCTCCTCTGCCGCCGGCCGTGGCTGGGATGGGGCCGAGGAGCCCCCCGGCCTGCCCATGGAGGTGGATCTCATGAAGGACATCTCCTGCAAGGACAGAGCAGAGTGAGGCTGCTGGCTCCAGGGGAGCGGTTTGCAGAGCTTGGGGGCTCTGCAGGAAAGGAAAGAGCCCAAAGCAAAGGGAAAAGCTGAATTCCGCAGCCTTGGCCACCCATTAGAGTCTCACTTGTGCCTTGGAGCAGAGCCTGGCTCATGCAGGTCCACTTTGACAGCTGAATCTCACTTTTCCACCTTTTTCAAGGAAGCTTTTCCAGTGACTGGTAAACTTCAAGAGGGCAGCGACCTCATCGAGGAATCAGTCTAACCAAGCACTCATACCATCCATCAAATAAACACCTTGTACACTGGCATAAACTCCATTAAACATTAAATACGAAGCAGAAAGGATATGACCTACCCTGGGGCGGGTTTTCAGGGCCTGGACTGCCCCCGTGATCGCCCGGATCCAGCTGTGCATGTCCTCGGGGCTGTCAGCCTGCAAACACACCAGCCCCAGTGAGACTCTGCCTCCTGCCACCCCTGGGGCAGTGATGCACAGACACACTGAGGTGCTCACTGGTGAGGAGCTGTAGGGACCAGCCCATTAGCTGAGAGCTGAACTTACTGCCCCCAAAATTATCCCAGCCTCAGCTGCTCACCTGGATGTAGAAGGTCCTGGAGCTCGTTATGATTTCAAAGAGGTTGTCCCGCATCAGGAGGTCACTGGAAACAGTGAGAGACAGTCACACCAGTGGCCATAGTGGATGGAAAAAGCCTGTATTTATCCTCATCTCCGGGGTGTGCCAGGCAGAGACATATTGAAGGCAAACCTTGGATCTCGATGGGACCTTGAGAAGACTCCAGCTCCTCAGAGACCCTCAGCTACACACACTCCCCAGTTCTGCCATCGTCAAGCAAACCCCTGCCCTCCCTCACCATAACCCACCACATTCCCAGCTTGTTTTAAATGTCAGCTTGCTATTACTTATTAGGAATAAACAATTCAGAGATACATCAATACATTATATCTTTACTTTAGCTGAAGAGGTTTGTTTTCTTAGGTCATTTTTCATTGCAGGTCTTCAAGTTACATTGATTTTATCAGTGTTTGCTGCAATAACTTGTTCCCAAGACACTGCAGCCGCCTGGGCTAGTTTAAGGCAAACACCTCAAGAGCTGCTTCCCCCCAAGAGCTGGAGCAGCCAGAGCTCCCACTGGGGTCACAACAGGCAAACACAGACAGGAGCATTACCCAGACTTGACTAGGCACTCATGGGTCTTGCAAACGTCCTTCAGGAGAATTGAACGCAAGGGCTCCTTGTCCTGCAGAGACAAGAGGAGATGGTGATGGGCTGGGCTGGCCCCGGGGCTGGGATGTGCCTCCCAGGGCTGGCACAGCAGCAGTGCCAGAGGTCTGCTTGGGGTCCCAGCCAGGGGCTGCTCACCTGCTCACACTTGAAGTAACTGATGGAAAACTCATCCAGAACAAAGTACCGCCGCTTCCAGCTCTTCCTCTGGAAAAGAGGAGGGAATTGCTTAGTGCTGGGCTCTGCCACTCTCCCTACCCACGCTGCTGTGCATCCAGGACACCCCTGGAGCACTCCCAGCCCATGGGGCAGCCACAGCCCTGGCACTCACCACGTTGCCCTGCTTTACACAGAAGCCACTCTTGAGCACGGGGGGCCCTGTGGGCGGCTTGGTGGCCGAGGGGGGGATGTAGCTCTGTGAGCGCCGCAGCAGAGGGTGGGCAGCCCCCACCTCGCTGCCCTCTCCTCTGTCCCCACCGTTCTGCAACCAGAGAGGACACAGTTACTCCGAGCAGGGAGGAGAATTCCATGCTGGAAGGCAGGACGCCCAGCTGCAGGGAAAAGCCACCTGATGCAAGCCCTGGTGTGCGAGCCAAGGGCTGATGGCAGCGCTGGACACAGGGAATGAGCCAGAGTCCTGAGCTGATGTTCGCTCATTGCAGGCAGTTTTCCAGACTGCTGCCTCGGTACTATTCACCCTTTTGGCACCCACGTGTTAAAAACAACGTTAGGAAATTGGAGAGGCTACAGAAAAGCAATCTGAGGGCTGAAGAAAATCTCTGGAAGCACGGGAGTTAAAGGAGCTCATCTGCCTCGCTCATCACGCCCCCAGAGGTGAATCAACTGCACTACCGAATGTACAAGAAGAAGACCCACCAAACAAATCCAAGTTAGAAAGCAGGGATGCTTTCCAGTGGGAGAAGGCAATATATCATGGGAATAAACTGCTCAGGAAAGCCATAAAGTCTCCACTCCACATTTTCAGAGCCACATTCTCCCAAAGACACTGGGATGCTGGGAGTTGAGGGAGAGAAGCTGTGCCTCCTCTGGCCCCAAGCTGTCTCTCCTCGAGTGCAATGCTCACTGCTATGAGCACAGAGGGGCTGTGCTTGTGGCCATGTGCCCAACACCCACCCCTGGCTCCCCCCCAGCACGTACCAGAGCACCCCAAGGAGCACTCCTGCCTCTCTGCCAGCAGCGCCCCAGTGGCGCCCTCCCTTCCCCCCAGCAGCAAAGAGGATGGCTGAGATGAAACATCTGCTGCACTCAGCTCCTTCCCCGTCCCTCCAACCCCTTCCTCCTGCTCGGCTGAGGTTTGAGCATTGCCATGGCAGCAGGGTGGCCCTGGCCCCCGCCAGCCTTATATGGCCCCGTGCCTGTGTGACTGCCGGTGCGGTTAAGCCGGTGGCCTGCCTGCCCCGTGCCTTCCAGCACCTTCCAGAGCTGCTTTGGTGCCCCCAGGACAGACAAATAACCTTGTGGCTGGCCCTAAAGTGCTGCCCAGCCCCTCTGGAGAGCAGCAGAGCAGAGCTCTGGCCCTGATGGGATGGGGAAACCGCCCATGCCCCTCGCCCAGGGCTGCACCAGCTCTGCCAGGCATTACAGATGTGTCCAAAGCCAGAGGTGAGGACACTCCTGCAACAGGGAGGGTCACACCCCGGAGCTGGGGTGGTGCTGCTGGCTGGTCTGGGGGTGCAGATGGAGTGTGGGGCTCCCCACTGCGGTCCCAGAGCAGCACCAGACAGGAAACCATGGACATGCAGCTGAGCAATGGCCATTTCACATGGAGAAAGAAGCACAAGCACAGAAACATTCTGGCAGCTGATGCACCTCCTCCAAAAAGCCCCTCTGCACCCCACTCCTCCCTGCACACCTCCACAACCCCACCAAACCCTGCAGCCAGGGAAGTGTTAAAAGCACCCGCCAGCAGAAACCACTGCAATGATCTAATTCTCTGGTCTATTTTTAGTGCTGCCACTGATAAGAGCTGAAGTGAGACCCAGAGCTGGACGAGCACCCAAAGGTGGGAGCTGCTGACAGCCATGTGCACTCCCAGCCATATGCCAGGGAAAGGGAGTGCAGAGCCACAGCAAGCACTGCCAGTCCCTCTGCCCTGGGCACCTCGAGGCAGGATTTGGACCCAGGTCGAGTGGGTGGATGGTGACAGCCAGGAAGCCAGGTGGATTTGTGGCCTCCTCCTCACACCCCCTCATCTCATCACGCTTCAGAGCAAGACAAAGCAGAGGTGCTACAGGGTGCTCAGAGCAGCCATTTATAGCCACACTGGGAAGGGTTTGCAGGCAACATGTTTGCTTCCAGAAAGGAAAGTGCAAACCAGCTCACTTGGTTGATGGAGATGGGTGTGTGGACCACCACCCCTCCGACGATCTCGGTTTTGTAGGCCACCTGAGGCTTCCTCTCCTGGGCCTGGGGAACCACTGGGAGCTTTGCAATCTCTGTGGCTGGCGGGACGCTGCCACCCCTTGGCACCTGTGGGAGAAACAAAGTGATGAGGGGCATAGGGTGACCATGCAGGGCAGCCCCACACCAGTATCCAGGGCACCCCTGTCTCTAATGCAGCAGCATCCCTTTGAAAAATAACAACTGAGCAAGCACCCCAGCTAGGGAGGGTGTGGGCCCCCCTGGGCGGCTTGCAGGAAGCACCCAGATGGGAGATGAGAGGTGCTGAATGATTAAGCATCATCTCACAGGCGCCTGTGATTCGCCTCTGCAGCTCAGTGCATTTGTGGGACACTTGTTCCTTTAATTGTCCCCGCTCCACTTACAGCCAGGCTTAATGAGCAGCCGGGTCTGGCTAACGAGGCTGAGCTGCACGTCGATAGCCAGGGCACTGTCAAGCATCCCAGCCTGGCTGTGGCCCCGCTGAGAGTGGCCCTGCAACCCCTGGGCACAGGCTGTGCTGTGGGGACCCAGATCCCAGCACTGGCAACTTCCCTTTTCCTCTCCCAGCTCCTTCCCTTTGGCACCTGGCTCTGGACACAAAGGCGAGTTTCTGACTTTCCCTTCCTGAGCCTGCACTTCCACTTCTTTAATGCTATTAGGGGAGCCCCTGGCTCCAATCTATCCTCCTGGCTTCCCCCCAAAGCGGGGCAGAGTGGCAGCGTCACCCACATCCCAGTAGCCCTGGGTTTCCCAGCCAGCCCTTGACAACTCCTCCCTGCAGGGCTGGATGAGCCGGTCGGCCAGCTGGGACACAGCCAGAGTCTGGAAGGGCTGGCCAACACCAGGGTATGGAAATCACCACAGTTTCTTGCAGAGGCAGAAGATGTATCTCACCCTCCCGTCACCCCAGCTCCCACCTCCATCAGCCTGGCAGATCCTCCACCTCCCTCCAGGCAGCAACCCAGAGGAAACCACGCTGATGGTACAGCCAGACACACACCCTGGGCAGGCTTTGGCTACATCTCTACCCTGCTCCGGAGGTGAAGGTTATAGCCAATATCACCTGGGCTCAGAAAGAGAAGGCACGAGCCAGAGCCCCTGCAGTGTGGTGGCTGCAAGCACAGAGATTGTCACACAATGTATTTGCAGACAAAAAAAGAAAATACAGGCCAGGTCTGGTCTTGCCACAAAGGCTACAACACAGCACTCCAGGGATTTTAAAGAAAAAGCACATTTGATAAGCCCCAATCCTAAACCATTTACTGTGATTTTTCCTTACATTTAGCTTACACACCATAAACAACACGCATCAGTGCGTGATCCAGTAGAACTCTTGTTTACATTAAGCACTGGCCTCACTGCAGTTCAGCAGAAATGCCCAAGCCCCTCACAGGGACCCCCCCTATCCAGGTGCAGGGAGAAGCCATCCTGGAGCTCCCAACCCCAAGCTCCCAGTGCAGATGCCAGCTGAGCATCCCCCCCAGCCTGCAGACAAGGCTCCCATTCCCACTGCACGGGGACGGAGCTCAGCACATCCCCCACCGCCGGGAGCTCCAGGCAGCTGCAGAGCACAGACTCTGCAAGCTGCTGGGTCAGTGACCATTAACTCACGGCTCTGTGAACACACCAGTAAATGAGAGGAGATGGCAGACGAGCCCCTCTGGATGCAGGCACAGCCCGCCCCACCGTCCCCCACAGCGCAGGGCATTCGCTGCGCCTCATCACAAGACCCGGCGTTCCAGGAAGAATAAAAACTGAGTAAATAAGTTACTGAAGCACAAGAAAGATGCCCTTTGACAGCCACAGTGAGGAGCTGGGTGGGCAGGATTCCAGCCAGTAGGAGCAACAGGAGGGACAGGGCTCTGGAGCAGACAGGGATGGGGATGGCTCCAACGGGACTGTCCCCCACAGCTGGGCTGGGAGCGCAAAGAAAGACACACCCAGCAAACCCCAACCAGGAGGATCCCTGGGGAAGGTGGTGGCAACATCTGAGAAGAGCATTAAGCGACCTACCGTGATCTTACTGGCCCGGTTCAGCGCCTCCACCCAGTCCTGCAGATCCTTCTGATCGCTGGCTTGCAAGAAATAGCGCTGGGACAGAGCGTTGATAACTGCCAGGGAAGGGAAGGACAGGGAGAGTTGGCAGCAGGTACCCACACCACAGCCTCCTGTGGCAGGGTGTCCCCTCACAGGGTGCCCCTCACTCACCAAAGCAGAATGGAGTTTTGGGCTTCTGTTTCGGGGTGGCGATGCTAACCTGCGACAGGGCAAACCGGGGGAAAAATTAGAGAAAACAGCACCTGCTCATGGTGGGCACGAGAGCTGGGAGTTTCCACCCTGCTGCGTGCCACCACCAGGCACTGTGCCCAGCCTGGGCTCTGCCACCCCAAGCGGGACCCCCCATGCCCATGAGGACAATACAAGCTGCAGCACAGCTGGGCCAGCTGTTGGGAACTGGCCCGTGTCAGAGCAGCGTCGACTACACGCAGCAACAGGCACAGGGTCCTGGGGGGGGGGTCAGCACAGAGCCAGGCCTTTCATCCACCACATCCCCCCGGCACTGCATGCACTGTGCAGCGAGGACAAAAAGCTTTCAAAGGCCCTGGAAACAGGAGTTCTTCTGGACTAACACAGTTGCTCTTGTCAGCAATTAAGAAAATTGAGGGAAAATAGCAGCGGTTTCTCGCTAAAGAGTAGGATTCATTTATATAAGAATAATATTCCTTGGGGCTCCAAGCACAGCATTCATGGAGTATTTATTCTGACAGCCCTCCTCCTTCAGAGCCAGTCCATAATGCTTTAAATATGTTTTCTCAAGCAAACCTCCATTTTTCTGGTATATTTACTGTTGGTAGTTCCAGCTGCTGGCACAACCCAACCCCACAGTTTGTGACCAAATGCTGTCCTGCAGCAATTTTCATTTAAACTAAAACCTATATAATTTGTAAGTGAGGCTCTTTCCAAAATGGGGAAGGCTCAGCCTGCCGGCGTTGCTTCATCTGCGCTTAATTTATAAATCATGATTCAGCAGGAACAGAGAGATCTGTCCAATTCTTTATCCGGCTGCAGGATAAGGCTGAGCTGAGCCCAGCGTGGCAGCCACGAGTCCTCCACTCCCTCCACAGCGGCCGAGGGGCCACTTGCAGGAGGAGGATGGTGTAAGCTCCACTCTCCACACTCACAGCCGCAGCTCCTTGTGTCTCAGTCACTGGCCCTGCAACAGTTGTCACTTATTGCACTATTCCTGCCTTCCTGTGGAGGCCAGACACTATTAAGACACACAAAAATGAGTTTCAAAAAGGTCTTGTCCTTCAGGGTGCTGCCCTCTGAGCGCAGGGGAGAGCTCCTGGTGCACCACGGAGTCAATTGCCAGCCCCACGTCCAGCTCATGCCAACACCATGTTCTTGTCCCCACTTGTCCCTGGCTGCCCCGTGTCCTTCCCTATGGCAGAGTAGTTCCTCTTCCTTCTGCAACCCAATCTTGCATCCCATCCCGTGCCAGTGAACACAGTCCCAGTGTTCTGTGGGGACACTCCCTGCTTCCCACAGCCCCGCACAGGCTCCATCCCAGGGAACTCAGGCAGGACCAGCACCTGGCCTCAGGTGCTTCCAGGGTAAGCCATTGCCTCTCCTGGGAATGCCACATGGATAAGGGGAAGACAGGGAGCATTCACCTTCCCTCTGCCCCACCCCAACATTACCTTGGAGATATAGGTCAGCTGCAGGGATCCGACAGCACCCGCTCCGATGGCCAGGTTCTGCAACACATGGAATGAGCAATGGGAGGCAAATGACAGGGAGAAGGCAGCAGGGGTGAGCTGAGCTGTCATTTGTGTCCCCGGGGTCAGGCTCCTGGCCATCCCTCTCTGTGCACCTGGTTCAGCCCAGACCCCCCAGCACCATCCCCACCTCAGGACAGTCCCGGAAGCTAGAGGTCACAGAGGGACCTGAGCCACAGGACATCCCAAGAGACAACCCACACACCAGGCAGTGACCTTCAGGGACCCAGAGGAGATGCCTCCACCAGAGAGGCTGGGATGTGCCTATGGATTTACAGACAACTTCCACAGACATTGCTGAGCACATGAGCCTACCTGAGGGTTGTCCATGTACCACAGAAGGTGGTTGGCCTGGGTGTCCAGGATGAAATACCTCCGCAGAAACTTGCCACAGGTCTCATTTTCTTCAATGTCCAGGAACCCACAGATACGGTTCTGTCGATCCAGGTACGGCATGCCGGGTTCCTTCTGGCATCACCCTGCAGAGTGGGCACAGGCAGGGAGAGGTGGGTGCTCCCACAGCCCCAGCTCCCCATGGAGTTGCTCCTGCACCCACAGCCATCCCAATCTGTTGGAGTCAGATGTGCCGGGATGCCAGCGCAGTCGCTCAGCCACATCTGAGCTCACCAGAGGGAAAGGAAAAGGATAACCTACAAACCCATCACTCCCAGCCCCAAGAGCCACCAACCCCCATGAGAGAGGACAAGGTAGCCACAAAGGATCTGATGTGAGACACCAGATCCCTGGGAACTGTGGCAAAAAATAATCCCAACACGGACTGTGCGCTAGAGAGAGCCTGAGCACACTCCCAGGAAATGGGAAACAATCTGCAACTCCAGCAGAAAATCTGTGCAGCCAGGATGCCGAGTCAGCAGGGCAAACAATGACCCATCACGGCAGGGCCACAGGCACGGACCCTCCATGGCACTGCCCCCTAAGCTGGGGGGAGCCAGGAGGTCTCCTTCGAGCCCCCCTCAGCTGCAGCAGGAACACCATCACTTCCAGTAAGAGCTACATGGGGGCAGGACATGTCCCACCACCCAGGCAGAGCCCCCTGCCCATGGGGCAGGGGAGGGATGGGGGCTGCTGTTACCCAAAGGACACGAGCAAACACGGTGTGGTTTGTCTGGCAGCAGAGGGGTGACCATGCAGGTGCCAGAAGCAGAGCTACACAAATAAAAGATCTCATGCAGAAAAGGAGGAAATACTATTTTTGAGCAGCAGTGGAGTGGGGCCCAGGGAGGCAAGGGTTGTGCAAGAGCTGGGGTGCAGCTGCAAAGGTAGAGGAGGCAGAAAACACGTCAAACTGATGTCAGGACCTCAGTTTATCACCAATGTTTCAAAGATGGATATCAGGGTTTGTCTCACAGGGAACTGTGCTGCTGCAGGGGGAGAGGTTGTTTTGGACCAGCATGGGTGCCCCAGTGCAAAGCTTCATGTGGGCACTTCATGTCTCACAGCTTTTTTGTGGGGTTATTTTTGTGGTGGGGAAGCACGTGGAAAGCCAATTCCCCGGTACCTTCAACCATACCAACACATTCAGATCAAGCCTTGTAAACTCTCTCTTCTGCTGATAATAAAAGTCCACAGATTTCTGCTTAGGCAGGGATGGGGAAGAGCAGAGTATGCCATAAGCAGTGCAGGGATGAGCCCTGAGCCCCCAGCCCCATGGGACACCTCATGGGATCCCCTAGGTCTCTCCATTTTCCATAGGAAAAGCACAGAAGCAGCATTTCCAGCTCTAACATGTGAGTCCCCTGCTCAGGATCTCCAGGAGAGCCAGAAAATGTTCAATCTGCACCAACACTGACTATTTATACAGCACTTTGTAAATTCCAAGTTGCAAATAGTAAATATTTCTATGTGAGACTCAAACAGAAAAGGAGCATCATTTAGAAGTGTGGATGAGCCCCCAAAGACCTCAGAGAGAGGGGGAGCTTCAGCTTCTGAGGATATCCTGTATGGAAATATGATGGACGTAACACTGGCACTGGGTGCTACAATTTATGGATGATGCTCATGCCTGATTCACAGAGGCTGATCTGCCACTTAACAATGACTTGAACTTTCAGAGCATTACACCAAATCCAACCCTCAGGAGCTCATTACCAGATCCTGCTTAGAAGCGTGTGCCATCTCCTAGGGGAGCACATCAGAGACTTCCAGGACTCTTTACTACCTCTGAAGCAACCAACTTTCCAGCTTTTTCAGTCATAATGTCCCACCAAAAAAGACAGCTGTTTCTTGACTCAGTGAATGAGGTGCAAGTAGTTGGTCTGTAGCAGGTTTACAGCAAAACCACCCTCTTGCTCACCTCCCTCCTGAGATACAGGGATGTGCTTGCCAGGGAGAGGCAGGAGGTGCAGGGCACCATCCATGCAGCACCCAAGTCCCCTCAGCAGCCACGGGTGGCTCAGAGGCCTCGTGTGCAGCCACACAGCCAGACTTTCCAGGAAGCACCCCAGGACACTAGCACTCCACTTCACCATCACAGCAGCTCATGCCCTGCTCTGTCCTGCTCCCAGCACAGCTACAGCCACAGGAGCAACCCACGGGACACTCTGCAGCAGGAAAACCCGAGGCAGCGGGAGATCCGATATATGGAGCATCACATCTGCCCTGCCAGAGGCGTCTCCTCAGCACCTCACTCCAAGGCACCCATCACACCTGTAGGCAGCCACTGCATCCACCTCCTCCTCCTCTCTCAAGCCTGTCCAAGCTGCCCTGGTAGCTGCCGGGGTTCGGGACGACGCCCTCCGTTTCAGAAGGGCTGGGAGCTGCGATGCCCCACTGCCCCAGGCAGCTGAGCTGCAGCCGCTGCAGCACCACTTCCTCCCACCTGCTCTTGCAGAGCAGCTCCAAGAGCTCGCCCTGCGATGTCTGTCCCGACCCACGACGCAGACGAGGCAGGCAGAGCCCAGCAACTCGCTCCTGCTCATTCCAGGCATTTCCCTTAA
>VXBX01001910.1:42276-68453 GCA_013400415.1 Scytalopus superciliaris | reverse complement strand
GGCCGGGGCTGCGGGCGCTGCGCACGCCGGGCGGCGGCGGCGGGAGGAGGGCGGTGAAGGGGGGTGTGCCCCTGGCTCCGCCGTCGCTTCTTTCCGGGTTAATTACGTCTGTCATTAGCAAACCCGGCCCCGGATGTGAGTGCGGGGCGGCTCCGCGGGGCGGGGGGTCGGTGACCGTCGGCCGCATCGCCCTCGGTCCGGGGCNACCCAAGTCCCCTCAGCAGCCACGGGTGGCTCAGAGGCCTCGTGTGCAGCCACACAGCCAGACTTTCCAGGAAGCACCCCAGGACACTAGCACTCCACTTCACCATCACAGCAGCTCATGCCCTGCTCTGTCCTGCTCCCAGCACAGCTACAGCCACAGGAGCAACCCACGGGACACTCTGCAGCAGGAAAACCCGAGGCAGCGGGAGATCCGATATATAGAGCATCACATCTGACCTGCCAGAGGCGTCTCCTCAGCACCTCACTCCAAGGCACCCATCACACCTGTAGGCAGCCACTGCATCCACCTCCTCCTCCTCTCTCAAGCCTGTCCAAGCTGCCCTGGTAGCTGCCGGGGTTCGGGACGACGCCCTCCGTTTCAGAAGGGCTGGGAGCTGCGATGCCCCACTGCCCCAGGCAGCTGAGCTGCAGCCGCTGCAGCACCACTTCCTCCCACCTGCTCTTGCAGAGCAGCTCCAAGAGCTCGCCCTGCGATGTCTGTCCCGACCCACGACGCAGACGAGGCAGGCAGAGCCCAGCAACTCGCTCCTGCTCATTCCAGGCATTTCCCTTAACGAAGTGATTAACCTCTTGGGCGCAAGCCTGGGAATAGCCACGATACAGCTCTTTATCTGGCCACAAAGAGTCGGGGAACATACCGAATAGCCGCACATCCCCTGATCCCCCGCCGCACGTTTGCCTCCAGCCTCACGGGCTCTCGGCGGGGATGGTGCCCGCAGTACTCCCCGGGTTTTTACGGGGACCCCTCTGCTCCCCAAACCCCGTCCGTCCCGGTGGAGCCCCCCAAACCCCGTCCGTCCCGACGGAGGCGCCCTAGCCGCCCCCTGCTCCCCCGTTCGCGACCCCTCGCTGCAGGCACCGCCGGGCAGAAGCGGGAGGGCTCGACCCCAGCCCGGGCACGGATGCTCCAACTGCAGGGACCACAGTCTCCGCCACATCCCAGGACCGGGCGACCATCCCTGGGGGGGCCTCCCCTCACTGTCACCGTCGGGACCACCGACGCCTCCAGCCTCCCCCACACCGCGGCTCGGGAAGCCCGGGGAGCCGGGGGAAGGGGACCGGAGGGAGGATGGGGACGGGGCGGCGGGGTCCCTCGAGAAGCGCCNGGCGGCGGCGGGAGGAGGGCGGTGAAGGGGGGTGTGCCCCTGGCTCCGCCGTCGCTTCTTTCCGGGTTAATTACGTCTGTCATTAGCAAACCCGGCCCCGGATGTGAGTGCGGGGCGGCTCCGCGGGGCGGGGGGTCGGTGACCGTCGGCCGCATCGCCCTCGGTCCGGGGCCGCGCCCCCGGGGCCGCCCCGCCGCGGGCAGGGGTTGGGACCAGCCTGGTGCGGGTCCCCTGCGCCCCCCAGGGCCGCCCAGTGCCACACTCGGGTCCTTCTCGGTGAATCCCCCCAGACCCGACAGGAAACCGCTCGGCTTGCGCTGGAGTCTGGCACTGATGGAGCTGAGCTGCCCAGTCTGGGTCGCGGTTCCTGCAGGAGCATCCCTTGGGAAAGCTGAGCCTGGGGAGCAGGGAACACCCGCTGCCCCCCGCTGCCGTCCGGGGGAAAGCCCCCGCTTTCTCGCCGGAGCCGCATCTGGCCCCGAAGCACTTTCTCCCGACGCGGGTGAAACCGATCCTGCTGCCGCCGCCGCCGAGGGTGCACAGGAGCTCACGGACACCCGCAACACTCCTCCGTCCCCACCCGTGTCCTCCCCTTCCCACTGCTGGCTGCGCTGCCGGCTCCCGACATCCTCGCTGGAGGTCCCGAGCCCTGCCCTCCCACCGCTGCCTCCCTCTGCAAAGACTTAACTGTTCCACGGAGTATTTTTGTACCGGGGCATCTCTTGCAGCCCTTGTGACCCGCCGGAGCCTGGGGCAGCGCGGTGTTCTGTGCACGGTCACACGGCAGCGAGTCACACCCCTGCCCTCCCTTCAGTCGGAGAGCCTGGCAGTTCTCCTGGATTTTCCAATGTGTTTTGCTGCTGTGTGGCCTGTCTGGGGGTGCGAGCTGAGGCACCCCATTAGCAGATGTAGGAGCATGAGAGGAGTCCCAGGGCAGGGCATGTCTCTACCCCAGGGCCTTTGGAGGTGCCACCAGTGCCCAGAGCCCTCCACAAGGGAACACCCTTTGTATGCCCTGGGGAAGGAGCAGGACTCACAGCAGACAGAGAATAATCTGCTTTCCAGACACTCCTCTCCAGTGGCAGCAGCTCAGCACACCCCTTGGCTGGTGTTTACCCTCAAAAGACTCAATATCCGTGTTCTTCAGGACTTTTGACTCTCTCACCCTCTCCAGCACTCACCAAGGTCTCCGTTCCAGCAGTATCTCCAGCCGGGAGTTCTGCGGCTGGAACCGGGTGTGCTGAATTACTTCTTTTCGTCTGTTCAAACTTGCTCTTTTCAGTTTCAGTACCTGTTCCCCTTTTTCTTTTGTGTTGACTGGGGCAGACTCCAGCAGATGGCTGCTGTTTGCTACTTGCCTTGCATTACAGTCTTTGAGTCAAATTCCCACAGTCCCGGCCATCCTTTTCTCCCTCCCCCTCACAAAACCAAGCTACACCAAGGACCCTCGGGGGGAATTTGCCCTGGCTCCCCAGGCTCTGCCCGGCAAAGCCCCCCAGGAGGAGGGGGCTAGAGGGGAGCCAAACCAATTCGTTTCGGGACATTCTGTCACGGTTCTGGTTTCCCTGTCAAGGAGAGACTGCGAACACAGTTCTCGACGGCAGCTTTTATTGGACTGGTGGCGGCGGGACCCCTTCCACGGAGAGACCCTCCCTGCCCGAGCATCCCTAGGCTAGAGCAGCGAGCAGCTACGCCGGGCCGACCACCCCTCCGTGCCCCTCAGAGCCAGCCCAGCAGCAGCGTGCCGGCCAGGGCTGCGGCCAGCAGGGTGGGCAGGGGGGGCGGCGGGACCCCCCCTCCGTTGCGGGAGCCCCGCACCGGCCCGTTGCAGTCGTCGGTGAAGCAGCACCGCACCGTGGCCCCGCCGGAGCCGCCGCGGCGCGCCTGGTCACAGAAGGACTTGTAGGAGCAGGACTTAACGATGCTGTCTGCAAGGAAAGGCAATGAGACACGGGGGAGGGGGGTCAGGCGCTCCCGGGAACCGGCGGGGGTTCCCTGGGGAGGAGAGGAGAAAGCACAGCTGAGTCTCGGCACGTTGCGGTACGGATGTGGAATGGAAAGGTGTCGCTCCTGCCCGCAAGAGGATGCTACCTCCCGCTCCGCCCCTGCTTCTCCTCGCCCTCCCGTCTCCAGCCCCTCTGGTGCCCACCCCCAGCGCCCCCAGTCCCTCCAGCCAAAGGACTTACTGGGCGCGGTGATGGTGGAGCAGGCGTCGGCGTACTGGGGGCAGCTGTGGGAGCCCTGCTGGTTGCAGTCGTTCTCGTTGGACGCAACGCATTTGTGGCATTTCAGCGCTTTACCTTGTCAAAAATGAGGAGGGGGAGTGAGAGCAGACGAGACACGCCGTCCTGGAGCCCCCAGTGCCCCGCCAGAGTCTGTGGGTCTCCGCAGGCACTGGTGACCCCCCAGCACTGGGACAGGGAGTCACACATGAGGCTTGGCAGCAGGCAGAATCGAGCTAGGAATAGGCACAGCCACAGGACACAGCAGGATGCAGCCTCTCCTGCTTGTAAAATCCATGCAAAACTCTTCCAAGTGTGATTCTAAATGATGAGAGCTGGCAGGTGAAGAGCCTGCTCTCTCATGAAATTATGAATCCTTGATTTTGATGGGGATGGATAAATTACAGCTGGTGTTGGGAGTAAAACTCATCTCTGCTTTGCTGGCGGAGCAGAGCCCTCTCGTGGCAGAGAAGACCGGCTCCTGGGCAGAGCTCCCACCTTCGTTTCAGAGAGAGGAGGAAAACCCTGAATGGGAAAATTGGGATTTCATGTGAATGCAAGTAAACGCCTGCCATTAACACACAGTGACTCGGCTTCCACTGCGGGGTTGCTTTGCATCTGCTTTGAGGTTCTTGGCAGCACCGAAACAGTCTTTCATCTGCCCTGAGCTAAAAACACAGTTGGGTTCGTCTTGCTTTAGTCCAGAGATCCTGAAACCATCCAGAGCTGCCCCCGCTCCACGGCATTGCTCTGAGCAGTGCAACCACCCTCCTGCCTTCTACGAGGGCTTTTTGTGATTCTGCCTTGGAAATACCCCTCGAGCTGTGAGAGGCTGCTGTTTTGGCTCAGGTACCTCCTTGGCTCCATTGGAGCTGGAGAGCAGAGGCGCTGCATGCCCAGCCTGTGTGCCAGAGAGGCAAAGGGCAGGGGGCTCTGCTCTGGGTGCTACTTGAAGGAGAAAGCCATCCTCCCCCACAAAAGACCATTTTCCTGCAAGGGGTGGAAGCAGCGTGGGGCAGGGGCACAGCGGGCGTGCATGAGCAGGTGGCAGGGACAGGGCAGCAGCAAGCACAGGAGCAGCTACAGCAATTTACCCAGCCTCGAGCTGCCTGGAGCCAAGAGACACTTACTTTCTCCAGCCAGGGATGTGACAATGGCCAGGGCCAGGAGGGTCTTCAGGGCGGGCATTCTCAGCAGTGTGCAGCACAGGGAGTTTAGCTGTTGTTTTGTCTTGAGCTCTTACAGCTAATCTGCTTGAGTGATTGGATCGAGAGGATGGGGATAACGCCTCACTGCAGCCCCTGGATAATGCCATCTTAGCTGGGGAGGACAGGCCACAGCTCCCCAAGGGCATGGGCCGGGCTGGGGCACAGGAGTGGGCAGAGCATGGGAGTGGTGCCAGTGGAGGGTCTGGACCTGCTCACACTTGCTGGGCTGGGCTCTGCTCCATGTCTTGCCAGTGCCCGCTCTGGAAACCATCTCTGCATATGGAACCTCGTGGTGGCTTTCAAAGATCAAGTCCCCTTCTCCATCCAGAGGACAACCCCTCTCTTGACATGTGCAGCAGCCAAGCTGGGGAAAATCCCCCAGAGTTTCCAACCCATCAAAAGAGAAGTGTGAGAGAAAACTGAAACCCCTCCAGGGCTGGGAGCTCAGCGGTGCCATCCCTGCACTCCCCAGCCCCCACAGCTCCATCCTTCCACAAGGATTTACCCAAGGCCACGGAAGGTTGTCAGGGTCAGTGTGGGGATTAAGCCAAGGATTCTCCTGCCTGACATCCCGCTGCTGCCTCAGCTCTTCCTCCCATCCAAGCTCACCACTGTGGTTCAGTGTTATTGTGGTGGGAGTGACAAGGGCAGCAAAGACATTCCAGGTCTGAATTTCAGAGCTCAGGACCATAGATTTCAGGAACAGATGATAACTGCACTTATTTGAAACAAACTGCAATGTAAACCATGTTAATAAACAAGAGGCAGAACATGGCCCATCCGGCAAAGTAAAGCAAGCTCCTCCAAACACCCTTCACCAGCCTCACAAACACGAAGAAAGCTTTCGAGAGTGATAAACACAATTTTTACTCAGGCAATGAAACATGGAAAAAATATATTAGTAATCATTATAATAATCTCATTTGTGTGAGTATAACTCTTACAAATATTTACCTGACATATAAAAGGGAAATTATCATACATATAAAACTGATGGCGATGGCAGTTACACGCATGGCACGAAGTGGCAGGGTAGGAGTCAGTGCAGAGGAAGTTCCTGCCTGGGGATCACACTGGAGGGGCAGGGGAAGTAATCAGTTGGTAGGGGGGTTACTGGTTGGCACTTCATTACAGACAGATCTGCTGGCAAATGCACACTGCAAACAGCAACACGAGCAGGACCTGTCACTGCCAGAAAGGGGCATTTAAACTCCACTGCAAGGGACACACGACAAACACACCCAGGCTGTGACCCCTTGCATGGGGACCGGCCGTTCCCCGCGCTGGTCACGGGGTCGCCGTGGTCTTGGCACACGAGATACAACAGTCCTGCCCATTTGCAAACATACACCTTCTATTTTATATAACTATAACCCATTATATATGTATTTATATATATGTAACTATAACCATATTATAGTTAATAAATCATTCCTTAGGAATCTTCTTTGCCCAGACTGGGGTGCATGGGGGCAGGCACAGGAACAGACAGCACTGGGTGAGGGAGGCAGCACGGCAGGACCGGGTGACACCAGGGAGCAGGGACAGGAGGGATGGAGGACTCTGCCCTGAGGGTTATCTCGGTGGAGCTGTGCTCTGCAGACAGCCCAGGGGGGAAGGTTGCAGCAGCGACCCACCGTGTGCACATCGGGGCTCTGGGGAAGTGCTGAGTGGTGAAACCCAAACTTCTGTAATTACCCACCAGCTCTCAGGGCCAGAGCAGCGCCCCAAGGAGAGACCAACCTCACACTGTCACACCTGGAGCCAAGCCACTACATGAGCATCACGGCCCCAAGCAGAGCAGGAGGCTGAGGGCTGCCACAGTCCCTACCTGGGACCTGCCTCCTTCACCTGAGCTCCACCAGCCTCACACCAGCACCTGAACAGTGAGCCAGTGTGCCACACCAGAAACCATCCCCAAAACAGCCTTTCACCAGCTCTCAGAGGTTGTGCAACACTGCCCTCCGGTTCCTCAAGAGTTGCAAAGACAAAAACCCAACCGCCCAGGAAACCCCTGGGTCTCAGATGTTTGCTTTATCTGCACAGATCCCCAAAGAGGGACAGAAATAGCCTTTGCTGATCATGTAACTGAGGAGAGGGACGTGTGGGGAGGTGGAAGGGCATGTAAAAAGAGGGAAAAAAGGGTTCTTCCTGTCAACTGTGCAAAGGGTGATTATGCAGCACAAGCCACAGGTGCACAGCTCCCAGTGGTGTTAGCCATGAGCTTCCCATCACACAGTGACCAGCCTGTCACTGGGATAACTGGGAGCATGGACAACAGACTGGGAGGATGTGTGCTGGGGCAGGCTGCTGGCATCTTTGCTTAGGTGTATAATAAACTCTCTCTATACATTATATAACTAATAAAATATAATCAAGTGTATGGCTCTGGCTTAAACAGGTGTTTGCTCTGCATGCTCAACACAGGGAATTAGAAAATAGAAGGAAAAGAGCTCAATTCTGTTACAAAAAGGTAGCAGCAAAAAGGTTTGTGAAAGTGTTCAACAGACTGGGCAGGAAACAGTCCAAACTGCAAATATTTCCCTTATTTCACACTTTAGAACTACCTGTTCAAGGCAGAGAATCCACAACTGCAGCTACTTTCTGATCCCATCAATCTGCCTCCTGCAGGATGGGATGGGATGGATTTGCCCTGACCCCGAGGGGCTGTGCCCACAATCCACAGCTCACCCTGACCCATGGCACACACACACACGTATCACTAGTCCTTGCAACAAGCACTGCTCCCAAGGCAACACAGGGAAAATGTGGCACTAGACGGAGTGCTGCACAGTGCCAAAACTCACCAGCAAGGGCTGGCTCCCATAATGGCACAACCATGAGGGCACACATGGGATCTGCAAAGGGATTTTAACATGTTGTGCCACCCCAGAGCCCCCCAGTTCCCAGCACAGTGCAAAGGAAACCTCAGCAACTCTGCTGGAGCTTGGTGTGTCCAGAGAAGCAAATACCTCTGGAACACATCGGGAATCCTGCCTGCACAGAAGGTCAGATTCTGGTCACCCAGCTACCAGAGGGGCCAGGGCAGGGTGGCCATGGGGAGGACAGGTAATCCCAGCTCCCCAGAAGCAACATCTCTCCTGTTTCCCAAACACCTCTTGGTGCAGCAGCCTCCTGCCTCCCCTCATCCAGACTCTCCACTGAGAGAACTGAACTTACTCCTGGTTACGTGGCTGTTTCAGTACTCTGGGGGAAACGAGTCGTGCAGTAGGACTGTGCCTGACTGGAAGGAGTGAGCAGAAAGCCTAAGCACCCATAAATGCTCATAAAGTGCATGAATGCAGAGATGTCAGCTCCCCCACTCTGAGTCTGGCACAGCCAGGGACAGGGGCAGACTGTGCTGTGCTTCACCCACAAACCAGACTGGCCATGCAGCTGCCAGGTCCCCCTTCCCAGTGCAAGAGCCAACAAGTCCAGCCCTGGCATCATCTTTGTCCCAGGGCAGGACCTACCACATGGCTGAACCTGTGCAGCTGAGCACGTGGACAGTAAGTGGCAGAGTGTGGTGGGGACACAAGACCCAGCCCAGCCAAGGGGGACAGAGCCCAGGGTGTCACCTCTCAGCTGAGAGGTGGCATTGGTGGTGCAGACAGACAGCACAGCAGACCCTGGGAGGGACACACAGGCCCTGGCTGACTGCAGGATTCCCAGTCTGACCGCAGGGATCCCAGTCCCAGAGCTGTGGGAAGCGGACGGGGACAGCAAGGGGAGCAGCTCTGCTTGGGAGCCACGGGTCCAGGAGCCAAGCAGGGGCAGCTGGACACGTGTGCTTTGCTGCAGGGGGGTCCTGGGGGTAAGGCAAGGTGCTTGACGTCACGAGAAAAGCAGCCAAGTGCAGAGTGCTGGGCGAGGGCGGTGAGGCTCAGTCTGACTTCCCCAGCTTTGCTATCAGCTCATCGCAGATCTTGGTCAGCTCCTCAATCTCCTGGTTCTGGAAGAAGAGCAGACCTTGGGCACCCCTGTGGTGGCTCAGGTGGGAGATAACAGCCGGGTCTATCTGCCCCCAAGCCCATGTGGGAAGGAGCAGCCGGCTCCTACACCTGCCCCTGTGACAGCTCCTCTGTGCATCCAGGCACTGTGGAGACCCCTGGGCTCCCTCCTCCTCATCCCTCTCAGATCCCAGCATTGATCCACAGCTGCCCAGCCCCAACCCACCACGCTCTGCCCAGCCCATGTCTCTGCGTAAGTGAGCTCTGCCCAAAAAAAACCCAAACCACCCCCACAAAACACAAAAAAACACCCAAGCAAACAAAAAATACCCCAAAAACTAAAACCACAAAGCGCTTTCTGGGACAAAAATTCTGGAGGGCACCTCCAACACCAAGGGGATGCTGAGGGCAGCAAAGGAAACTACTGGCAGGGCTGGAAGAGAGGTGTGGGGCAGGTCTGTGTTACCTTCTGCTGGAGGGCTCTCTCCAGGGACTCCACCTTCATCTGCTCCTTGCGCAGCCCCGCGTGCAGCGCCGCACTCTCTGCCTTGGCCTTCGTGCGCACTTGGGCGATCTCCTCGTTGGCTCTGCAGGGGGATGGAGAGAGGGGGGCCAGTGGTCAGGTCTGGGCACAAGGCAGGAGCACCACAGCACAGCCTGAGACCCCGCAGCATCAGCAGAGCCCGGCTCCTGCTTGCCTGAGCGCGCCAGAGGTGGTTTTCTCCCATGTGGAAACTGGATGAAACTGGATTAATTCAGCTCCTCTATGAAACTCTGCTCTCTTAGAGCGAAGCTAAACCAGGTCCTCGCCCACTCTGCTCAGGGCTACCATGTGCTGGTGAGCTCCTGCTCATCAGCAGAGCCCTGGGGCTGCATGGCCCCTTTGCCCAGCACAAACACGAGCCCTCTGAAACATGGGAACTTGGTAAGTGACCGTAAATAGACCATGAACCTCGGATTCTCCATTAAAAAATAAATAAGCAGAGATCAGAGAATGCATTCAGGGGTTTGTGCTGCCTTACTTAAGAGTCACTTGAGCCTGAGGTTGTAAAATGCAGCTTTTCATGTTATTCAGCTCCTGCCTTCCAGCCTCTGGAAAGGGAATGGAGCTGCTCTCCTACCAGTCTAGAAGCACCCGGCAATCTCATGCATGACCTTACTTGTCCAATTTTTCCTCTGCGTGGACTTTCAGGGCCTGATACCGCTGCTCTTCCTGTTTGACCCGGGTTAGATAATCTTGAGCACATTTCTTCAGAGCTTCTTCATTCTGGAAAAGAAAGAACATCCATCTGCATTGGTACTGGGCATGGAGACATTGCTCTGATGGGATGATAGATCCTGTTCTGAGTGGAAAAATACAGACTTTAAATAGAATCAGCTTCTGCCTTATGCTGGAGCCCCTTATCCAGCTCAGCAGCATGGAAAAATGGAGTATGTTTTTACAGAAACCCTGTGTCCAGGGACCAGGGCTGCAGGGAGAAAGAGTAGCCCAAGTTAAGGACCTTCTTAAAGCCTTCCAGGACGCCCTTCAGGTTTTCGTATCTCCTGAACAAATCCGATAGGGACCTCTCCACCGAGTTCAGGTCTGCCAGAGCCTGGTCCTTTTCCATGGTGAGCTGCTGCAGATTCTTCTGAGATGTCATGTTTGTCCTCTGCTCATCCTCTGTGGTAGAGAACAAACAGCAAGGACAGAGTGACCGAGTGGGGACAGCTGTGGCAGCCAGGTCCCTGCCCCACACACCTGGCCAGGTGACAGCACCTTACCTATCATCTGGGCAATGGTCTTCTCATACTCAGCCACAATTTTCCTAGAAGAAAGAAAGAAAAAAGCAGGTGAGAGGCTGCAGTTTTTTGTGGGCACACACATCCAGCTCTGCTGGCATCAACCTGCCCCACGGAGGTCCTGCTGCCCCCCCACCACTGCACCCCCACAGCTGCATGGCCACAGAGCACAGATGTTGGGGCTGTGACACCCATCACTGCTGCTTCAGGCCAAGACCCCCCTCTGCCACTGCTGCTGGGGCTGGCACAGCTAATGGGCTTTTATTCCTGCAACAAAGGAACAAACAGGCTTGACACAGCACCAGCACAAAGGGAACATCTCTCCCAAGACATCCCACCCTGGCAATCCGTGTCATCCCATTACATCCCGCTCAGCCTCCTCCTGCAGGGAATGCACAGGGCTCAGGAGCCAGAGGCAGGAGTGAACAGGCAAGGGGACAGCTCATACCTCATCTCTAACACTTCCTGCCGGCTCTCCTCGTATTTCTTCTTCCACTCGTTGGCCTCGATCTCCTTGGTGATTATCTGGGTTGCAGCAGACACAGGACCCTTGGGATGTGCTTTTAGGGGTTTCCCCTCACTGCCCCATGCAGGGGACCAGAATCCCCCCAAGGGATTCTGCCCCTCTGGAGAGGGGCAGCCCCAGGGACCCCAGCTATTACCTCCTCTCTGATGAGTGTGAGCACAGCCGTCTTCTCAGACTCACTGAGGCAGATGCCATCCAGGGGGCTCTCACTCCTGCTCATGCTGGGGCACTTGTCCTTGGGGCATAGCCCGGGATTGTCCTAGGGAAATTACCCAGCTGGGATGCTGCTGAACGTTTCTTTTCACCCCACCTCCCCTATTTGGAGTCTTCTCCCCTATTTTATCAGCCTCTGCTCAGGTACTGAACCTCCTTTCCTGCACACATGGACAGCCCAGAACCCATATGAGACACCCAGCAGAGCCTGTATGAGGTTTTAGTGCATTCCCTTGCCAGGAGCCAGGATCATGCCATAGGACACTAATGAGGTACCCTGGGGAAGCAAAATCCCAAAGGGGAGACCAAACAGGGCCCATTTTGGAAGGAGGAGATCCAACTCTGAGCAGAGATGTGGTCATGACTGATATCCCTTCACTTTTCCCATGGCTGGTTTAAAAATATCCCCAGCCTGGAGGGCCTCTGCCAACCGTGAGCCACAGGCAGGGGGTCTGAGAGGGTCTGAGTCACCTGTCTCCACTCCCTCCCAGTCTGGTGGGGATGTTGCTGCAGCTCATGTACCCGAATTGCTGCTGGCAGCTGCAGGGGTATTTCTGGGCATTGGTGATCACTGGAATGCCCAAGGGAGCTGGGGGGCACAGACCCACTTATCCGACAGTGCTCCAAAACGGGAATGTTTACACAGGGCTCCTGGCACCCTCCTGTTGCCATTATGGGTGCTCCTACAGGGGTAGGGTGGCTGTACCCACATCAGTCACTGCTTTCCCCTCCCAGAGCAGTGCCTCCTGTGCACCAGTGCTGCAGCCACAGACACCAAACTGGGGGGGAAGGTTCATCCCCGAGGCTAATTCCTGCCTGGATTCTGGCCCTATCCCTTCCCCCTGGGGGGTCCTGCAGCCTGACAGGCCCCCAGAAACATTCCCCCAAGCCAGGCTGACACCACCGGCTGTTCCTTCTTTCATCACCCAGCCGAGTGACAGCCGCGCAGTCATCTCCTTGGGAACGGGCTGCCAGGCCATAAATAGAGAAGTGCTCAGAGGAAGGAGGCAGCCTGCTCCTCCTCGTGTTTTGGAAACGAGAGCACTAGAGCACTTTTCCCCTTCCCTCCTCCCCAGTGCTTTGGCTGCTGCTCAATTCAGGCACACCGAGCCTTTCATGCTGCAGCCATGGCTGGGGGTGGGAGTCCCCCACAGCCACCCCTGGCAGCAGTTTTGGGTCCAAACACCCCAACACTAAGGAGGTTCAGCCTGGTGTGGTTTGGCAGCAGCCTCCCACAGCATCTCCCAAATGCAGATGCACATCTGAGCACCTCAGGTACCTTTGAGTACCAGCTTGGCTGTGGGATCTGTGCTCTTCTGGGCACAGAACAAAAGGTTCACATTGCCTAATGTCTTTGTGGGGCTCAGCACAGTTAAATCTGTCTCAGAGAAGCTGGTTCTGCTGATGTTGCTAATCTCATTGTCATCAGCTTGTCACCTTGAGCAGCTTTGGCCAGGGACAGCTATTCTGGCAGTGGAGGAGTCTTGGGGCTCCTTGGGGCACATCAGGGGTGTCCCTGCACAGAGCTGCCACTGTGCAGGGGGGCCAGGCTCAGGGTGGTTGCAAATCCAGGGTTTTTTTGATTAATCCCTCATCTCTGCTGTCAGCTGCCTTCCCAAGAGCAGTGGTTGAGGATCCCACACAGAAGGCACCAGCCCTGACCAGCTATCAGAGCCATCCCTGGACAATCCACATGAGACACAGCCCATGTCTAGGAGCTTGTCCCCTCCCTGTGGTCTCCTCTGCCCTCTCCCTGTCCTTCAGCCATTTCCCAGTGCAGCCCTGGCTCTGCACCAGCCTCACTCCATCCCCAGCATCTCTCCCTCCCTCCCTCCCACACCACAGCGCCCACCCAGGAGGGATCAGCCTCTGCCAGGCTCCTCCAGGCCTGCCAGGAAATCTCTGCTATTTTTATCAAGCCCCTGCGTGGGCTTGTCAAGAACTTTACCTCCCAAAGAAACTCATTTCAGAGAGGAGGAAGCGAGAGGCACTCACAGGGAAGATGCCAGGTCCGTCCTTTTCTATCTGCTTGCAGATCTCCTTTTCAAAGCCTAAAGACAAGGAAACACAACCTTTTATCAATTTGGAAACAGGACCCTGGGGCACATGCAGATTTTCTGTGGGGCAGGAGGGTTCCCCTGAGTTTCCCCTCTCAAAGGCTTCTTTGCCACCCACTCTTGCTCTTGCATGGAAGCGTTCTGGTTGGAAAAGCCCTCTAAAACCACTGAGTCCAACCATTCCCTCAGCATAGCCAAGGTCACCATTAAATTCCGTCCCCAGGTGCCACATCCTGCACTCTGCTAGCCTTTCTGCACTCCCTGGAGTGGAAACCAACACTCCCCTCTGGTGGCAGCTCAGCCCATGCCCATGTCCCCATGGCTGCTATCCATGCCAGTCCTTCCCTGGGACCAGGGCAGCGAGGGGGAAGAAGCATCCCTGGGATGAACAAGCTGCTCAGACCACTCTGAACAGCATGAGCCTCAGCTCAAGCTAACTGGTCCCAACACCCTCCAAAGGAGCTGCCACATGGCCCCTGCTGTTCTTAACAGCAGAGAGGAGATAAAAAAAGACATTTCCTCCTGTCTGCAATGCATGGGACACCTTGTCCTGTGGGACACCCTGTCCTGTGGACAGGGTGCTGCCTCACATAGCCTGAGTAATTTATGGACCTCACACAACTGCAGACACGATTCAGATTTTAATTGGGCAGAGAACAATGTGTTTAGAGAGCCCAGCTCAGAAAAGAAGGAGGTAACATAATGCTCATGACTGCACATTTTCCACTGTTTCCCTCCATTTATCCCTGCACCCGCAGCTCCCACCTTGCCCCCCAGCCAACACCCAACCCATGTACCTGCCTGATCCCCCGAGATCAGCAACAATAAATAAACCCTCCCAGCCTCTCTCGTGACTGTCAGATTTTCTCCCTTGAGGACAAAGGACCATTCTCCTCTCCCAGAGCCTGCAGACCAGCACAGTCGTCGGAGAAAATGATTAATGGGTCCCTGCAGAGGGGAGGGCTGCAAATTCCCCCACGGTGATCTCTCCTGCTTGCACCTAGGGCTTGGCTATTGATTAAATGTCATGTTGCCTGGCTTTTAATTATTTTGTAATGGCTTGGTCAGAGAGGCTAATTACATGGGAGACTGACAGTGGAATTCCTCCGGGAGCAATAGCGGGGGTCTGTGTAGCATCACTGAGATCTCCATCAACGACAGTCCCTGTGCTGGGACACTGAGTCCCAGCAGCTCTGATCCTGGCACAGGCTCTGAGCAGGGACCCTGCAGCCTGGGAGACAGGGCAGGTTCCCTGGGTGTGAGCACAGCACATTCCCAGAGCCAGAAGCAGCAGGGATGTTCCTTACCTGCCTCTGGTCTGTGCTTCACAGTGGGCACAGGGACATTTGAGCACTCGAAATACTCCAGGTCATCTTCTGGCTCAGCCTTCTTGTCCAGCCCAGCCAGTTTCTGCACGGAGGTGGTGGAGGCCAGCTTCTCCTCATCAGTGGCATGTCCATCCCTCTTTGCAATGTCTGGGATTTCTGAGATCAACACTCCTTCATCCTGCAGGATCAAGGCACACAGTTAGGCAGGACTGGGCTAATACGTGGTGATCGGGCCACCAGCGGAGCTGCTGGATACTCTGTGGAAAGCATGGAAGGCTTGAAGTCCACCAACAAGATTCTCCCCACCAGCCCTCCTCCCTCCCTTCACACCAGGAGCTGCCCATGGGGAAGATGCCAGCCCAGAGCTCAGCCAGCCATCTCTCCCCACTGCCACTCCTGTGCCCACCCTGCAGCTCTGGGGGTGGGATCCCACATACCTGAGCGCTGACATCCAGGACCAGGGGCTTTGCCTCGTACTGCTTCACCTTGCAGCCACTCCTGTGGGAGAGAGAAGCCGTGGCTGAGGGAGGGTTGGGGGGCAGTGTGGGGCAGGCAGGGGCACGTGCGAGACAGCCCAAAGCAGGGGGAGGCAGCCCCAGCGCCAGCGTTGCACCCGCCGCGTGCCAGCACCCCACTCACCCGTGAACACCGAGGCAGAGCAAGTTCTGGAAGGAACAGAAGGGACAGGCAAACAAAAGACACGACTACAGAGCAGTTGGGTTTGTCTGTGAGGTGTTTTATTCCTGAGGATGGTAAGGAGGGAGAGCAAGGACCCCGAGGGGCTGACGGCGAGCGAGGCGACTGCCAAGCAGCCAGCAAAGAAGGATTTCCTTTGCTGCACCCTTGCCCTGTGCCTCCAGCATGACAGCACCAGGGGCCTCAGCATGTGATGATTTTCTGCCGGAAGAACCGTTTCCAGGCTGTCTCATGCCCTGTCCCTGTAGCTCCAGGTTTGTCTGGGACTTCTCCACAGCATCCATGTTTCCCAGGTGAGCCAGACCCGTGCAGCCAGGGCAGAGAATGGCACAGCACCAGGGCAGTGCACTGTGCCTCAAATGAAAGCTCCATCTGAAGCAAACGCTGTCCCAAGGAGAAGGGCCTTGCAGGTGGCCCAGGTGGGTCTTGCAGGTGGTCCCCTTGCTCTCCAGTGAGGAAGCTGTCCCTGGAACTTCATCCCACATTCCTCAAGACACCCATCCAGAGGCCATCTGGGCAGGCACAGCCGTATCCCCACATGCCGGGCATCAGCACCTTGAGCCAGCACAAGGCAGCAGAGGGACAGTCCCAGTGGGAATGTGGGTGGCAGAGCACGAGCTTTCCTCCTGCATCTCAACCCCTCTCACTCCACACTCAGTGATCTCCCAGGCTCATGGCCATGTCTGACCCCCCAGGAGACACTTGCTGAGTCCGAACAGCCACTGTGGGGACCTAGGGAGGGATCCCGGCCTCCAGGCATGGTGCTCCCCATCGTGGGGACACGGTCAGAGGCTTGAGCTGTTCTCAGGTTTGGGAAATCACCCTCACCCACTGCACTCTCCAACCTCCCAGTCCCATCACACACACACACAGAGCAGAGCACAACGAGCAACGTGTCACGGCACACGGAGGTGTCTTTGCACACTGCCATGCACACCTGGCTCTCACCAAAGAATCCCTCTGGACTGGTTTTCTCCCTCTTGCCCTGCTGCAAGCAGCCAGACTCAACATGTCCTCACCCCACTCTGCTCTGCACCCTCTCCTGCACCGCGGTCATCACATCATCTGGCAGGCTGGTTTGAGCTCCCCTCCCCAGCACCAAGATAACAGCTCTGGATTGCACACAAACCCATTCCTCCTCCATTAGCTGAAGGTTTTGAGCACTTGTCCACCATCAAAAGATGCTGTGAGGTGGCATGCTGTGAGGGCAAGCATAGGCACGCGCCTCTGGTGCAGCTCAGCTCAGCTCAGCTCTCCTCTCCTCCCTTGCTCCCAGGCACTCGCCAGGCCAAGCCGCCCCAGGGACCCGGCCAAGGGGTGCAGGACACAAACCAGACAGCAGAGAGCACAAGTCAAAGGGCAAGAAGGAGCTGGCATGCCATGGAGACGGCTTGGGCAGCACACACCCAGAGAGAGGACAAAAACAGCAAAGGAAAAGAAAAGGAGTACAGGAGAGAGTACTTACAACAGAAAACAGAGAAATTTCACTTGCTCAGTAGTCCTGATGCACCAAAGCATGGACAGGGAGAGAGACAGACAGATGGAGAGAAGAAGAGCATGTGAAAAGACCTGGATGTTAACTCTGCTCTGGAGAAGCACAGTGAGCTGCCCAGCTCAGTCTTTGGGAAGGCACACACACACGGGATGCTCTGATCCTGCATTTGCTATCCACAGGAGTGGGGTGAGATCCAACCACCCAGAGCCACCTGCACTACTCCAAAGGGATGGAGAGGGAGCAGAGAATTCCCTGCTCCTTCCCTTCCCTGTCAGCTCTGCTTGCCTGCAGCCACATGCAGGAACACCACCTCTTAAAAAATTTGTATCCGCTCTCTGCGAAGGACAAAAACACTCAACACAGCCCGATTTTTGCCTGCGAGGTTTTCTCTCTCACTGTAAAAACCCACTCTCCAGTTTTCCCACTAGAGAATGGGACGGCAGAGTAACAGCCTGCCTGTCCAACCTGTTCTCTCCCCCTGATATAAAAGAGAAATTCAGTGGCAGCTCACACAGTGTCCCAGCAACACCTGACCAATCACACACTTAAGTTCATCAGTTCCTGAACATTCCTGTGTGAGTCCTGCAAACTCACTGGCTCCAGCCTCTGCTACAGCTTTCCTCTGACACCACACCAGCACCCACCAGTCAGACTCCTGAGGGATTTCCAAAGAGGTGATCCTGCAAGCAGGCCCCAGTCCAGCCTTCCCCACTCTGCCTGGGACTTGGGACACTGGCACTGCTCCAGGACACCTGTCCTTCTCCTCATATCAAGGGTACCAAGAGGGAGAGGGGAGCTGCCCCTCTGCCAGGACAAGAGGCAGATAAATCAGGCAGCAGCAGAACCTGAGGTGCAAGGTGGGATTTTGGGCTTGCTCAGAAGGCAGCAGAGCAGAAGCACCACCACCACCATCACCACCACCACCATCACAACCACCACCACCAGGCTCTGCCTGCATGTGGGGGAGCAGAGGGGGCTGCAGCACCAGCTCTGCACACACCATCACTCACGTTATCAGGCGTGACTTGGGCTTCTTGGGGGAGTCTCTCCCTTCCAGGGAATCGTCCTGCACCTCCAGCGTCTGAGATTCGAGGATTTCGTTGAGGCTGTTTTCTGCAGTGGAGCAGGAGTCAGTGGCAGTGCTGGTGAGCGTCTTGGTGGGCTTGAATGGATCCACAGTGTCAAAGTTATTAGGGTCAAACTGGTAAGAGCCCTTGGGGAGAGTTGGCAAGTTTTGCAGTGCTGAGTTGCCACTGAGGGAGTTGGGACCAGGGCTGTCCCAGCGCACAGGACCCAGCTGGGGTGAGCCTCGGGGCTCCGTGGGACCCCTCTCTGCATCCTCAGCTGCTTTCTTGGGGGACTCTCGGTGTCTCTTTGGTGTCAGCTTGCTGGCCGGGATCCTGCTGCCCCTCCTGGGTGAAGATCTCCTGACCTCTGTGCTCTCTCTCACCTCCGTAAACTCGACCTCAGGTTTTGGGACCTGCCCTGTGGTCTCCAGGGCTGGGTCCCCCTGCAGCTCACTGGGATGGGGGAGGTGGGATGGGGCTGCCAGGGGAGAGCTCTGCAGCTGGCAGTTCCCTGCCACAGAGGGGTTCACACTCCCGTCGTACTGCTCAGGGTTGAGTGGGTAGGATGCTTGGGGCACTGCAGTCTCCTCTGTGGCTTCATCTGTTTTCTTCTCCAGCGAAGGTGTTTTCCCTTTCCCGACCTGGTCCTGGGCCAGGGTATCAGCCCTCAGCTCCTCCAGCCCTGTGCCAGCATCTGCCACGTCCCCTCCTGACATGACCCGCACGTGGGTGGCTGTGCCCGCATGGGGCACCAGGGCTGGCTCTGCAGTGGGCACAGCGGCGTGGCCAGAGTCAGCCCTGCAGCCCAGCCCGGCCAGAGGCCGTGTCAGGGGTGAGTTATCAGGGCCAGTTTCCCCTTTGACATCCGAGCTGGCTTTAGGGGCTCCGATCTCCGCTGGAGCCTCATCATTGGAGTGCTTCCCAGGAGAGCCGTCCAGGCAAGCTTCCCCTACCAGCACGTCACCATGGTCACCTGGCTCTGAAAAGACAAAAGGAGATGGTTAAAGCCTGACCTATAGTGCACCCCCTTCCAGAGGGGTTCCTCTTCCCCTCCTCAAAGCAGCTCCAGGGTCAGATTTTATGGAGAATCCACTGACTCAAAATTCAGCTTCCCTCCTGCCAGGTGACAGGGAGTCACTGCTCACCTGGGTGGAGAGTTAAAAATTAGCAAGGAGAGTTTAGGGAAGCACAGTACCCATAAAATGTGAATAAGCAGGCCCAAGGGAGAAGGGGAATGGACTGGTGTGCTCAAGAAGAAGCAGGGGGCATCTGGAGGTCAGCTGCACCGTGCCAGGGCTGTGGAGCTGGGCATGCATCAGGCAGGGGGAAGCTGCTCAAGGGAAACTGACTCTTCGCCTGCAGAAATCCTGCTGCAGGCACGCCAGGCTCCCCACACTGCTGTCAGCATCTCCTAATCACAAATCCTGATCCATGACTTAATCACTATTACTCCGATCCCTTCCCCTCAATCCTTTTACTGTTTAATCTTTTCTGCGCTATCAAGGGATGGGGAAGATCCTTCACCCACTGAGGCATCCTGAAAGCTGCACCCATGGAGCACCCAGAGCCAGGTGTGTCAAGTCACAAGAGAAAAACACCCGGTGCCATCTCTGCCCAGCTCGAGCATCCCCCTCCTGCAGACTCACAGCTCTGAGCACACCTCTTGGGAAAGGTGTTTCCTGTCACCAGGCATTTGTAACCAGCTCATGTTTGCTGGTGACAGAGAGAATCACAGGCTGGCAGAGGAAAAGTGCATCAGGCGAATATCTGGCCCAGAGGCTAACCCAGGACACGGAGCCAACAATCCTGACTCAGCTGATGGCTTGTGGTTTGCATAATTGATCCCCAGGATGCTAAAAGCCATGGAAATGAATCATGAGGGTCTGTGTGCTCCCTGAGACTGCAAAAATGCTCCCTCTGACTGCAAAAAAACCCCTCCCTCCAAGTAGATGTTGCCTTGATGCCCCAGAAAACGCATCAGTAAACACAAATCTAGTGGATGAGTACTTGGAGTGCAGCCAGGAAACAGTCCCAGGCAGCGCCTGCCAGGCCTTCCCATCATTAGAAACCAGGAAAACTTTCTTAACAGACCCCAAAGAAAACTTCATTACACTTGTTTTGTTGCTCAGATGTTTGAAGCTTCCCTGAGACAGCCCTGAACAGAAGAACAGACTTCAAAGTCAGGGCAAAAGGACCTTTTAAGTGCATTTTGCGTTCCCAGAGGAAAGGCAGCCGCCTTTCTCACAGACATGAGCCCATCCTGGTTTCTAACCCAAGCAATGAGTAATTACTTCTTGAATAACAAGCAGCCAGCACGCAAACCGCCTCTCCATGCTGTGGTGTCTGCAGGGCGGGGAGGGAAGGAGCGATGGCACACACGTGGCTGTCGCTCAGAACAACCATTTTGTCTTAAAAATCAGAAGGACGACCCACCCAGGTTTTCCAGTTTTGTGGTTCCCTCGTTTTCTGCACCTGACAGAGCTCGGCTGCTCCACCCCCTCCCACAGCACATGCCATCCGCTCAGCCAGGCTGGGAGCCACGGAACTGGGATATACTGGGAGACAGGAGGGGCGGGAAAAGGGCAGCTCAGGTGCCTGCCTATGATTTTGGAAATCTTTTGCAGCAGAAACATCCCTCCTGCAAGCTCGGGGTGGGGGAGCTTTCCCTCGGTTCCTTCCCCTCTGCATTTCCTCTGCCTTCAACACAGCATGATGGGGGTGCAAGTTCCTGTGGGAACAATTACACAGGATGCAGAACCCAGTGACCTGAAGGGCCCTGTGGGGCTTAGGAAGAGCAAAGTTCCATGCTCCAGCCCCCAGCACTGCCTGGCAGTGCTGGGTATGAGCATGATGATACCTCAGTGCCCTGCAGAGCCCTCCCCAGCCCCAGCACACTCCCTGTGGCTCTCCCTGCTCCTCCTCTAAATGCTCCAACATCCTGAAGCGAGCGCAGCTCCCGCCAGCCCCAGGCAGTCACGTTGTGAGCAGCAGTGTTGGCTCTGCACGTACTCCCTCCACTCACAACTCCTGCCAGGGAAACCAGCTCATGGAAACAACCAGTGTCCCCCAGCTCTGCCACTGCCCCCCCAGTCCAGCTGCTGTGCCCAGCCCTGTCAAGGCTTGAACCCTCTTTTTGGGCCAAAACTGTGCTGAATGCCCCACAGGATGCCAGGAGAAGGCAGCCTGGCAGCCACTCACAGCACACAGCTCTCACCAGCTTTTTCCATGGGAAGTCTAGCAGATGCCTTCCCGCAGCATCCCAAAAAGGTGACCCTGGGCTCTCCCATTCCACCTCTGGCATTGTGCCTTGCAGGTGGAGGCAGTTTAGTCCCGGCATGAAAACAGACACTGCCAGCAGCACGGCACGGGCAGTGACATTTGGGATCTGTCCCAAACACAGACCCACCACATGGCATGCTGGATCCCTGAGAACACCCACTGTCCTCGCTGTGTGTGGGCTGCAAACCCGCTCCCAGTCCAGGCAGGTACCCAGAGGGGATGCTACAAAGTGAAAATGGAGATTTTATACTCTTTAAAGAAAAACAGGCAGGACAGTCTGGCACCGCAGTAATAGGTACTCTGTGCCTGTGCACTATAATTGCTTTGCTTCTCTTCCTTGGACTGAAATTAAACACAAACACCCGCTTAAACAGCTCTCCAACATGCCATCCCTCACTCCCTCAAACGAATCAGGAACGCTTGGCAGCAAGGCAAAGCCTGGGCACCCTTTCCCATCCCACAGGCAGCCACCAAGGCAAAGCAGCGGGAACAACCCCTGCGCTCCCGGAGCCTTGGCCTGGGCTCAGCCGTGAGTCACACACTCCCCAGGCTCAGCACAGGATATCTGCCCGCTCATCCAGCTCAGCCCTCCCTCGCCAACGACTGGGTGGTTTTTTTTCCTCTTTTGGCTTTCCGCTTGTGTTTAACAGCCGTTGATCTATTTTTAAAATCTATTCTGTTAAGAATTAGCATACCGGCAGGCCACGCCGCTGCTGCTGACACACCGGAAAGCACGTGCCCTGTGTCAGGGTAGTGGCAGTGAAAGCCAGAGAGCCAGCTCCCAGCACTCCAGATCTGTTGCTTCTGCTCATTTCCTCATGCAAAATATCTGCTGGTAGATGACTGGAGATAACTTGAGGAATAATGGGATGAAATTACAGCCCCCCACCATCCAAGACAGCAAGAGGAAATTGTCTGTGTGATCCTGAGCCCCCCCGGGGCTGAAATTTTGTCCCCAAGAACAGGGTTTAACACACCCAGATCACCTCTCAGCTGTGCAGAGAGCAGCCAGCCCTGGAGCCACAGCTTCTGTCTTACACACTGCCTCACCCGATTTATTCCTGAGGCAGGGTGAGACTGCAGCTGTACAACAGGCAGTGCCTGCTTCTCGCTGTCCCTCCGGGCTGGGGGTGCCATGCCTACCCACAGGTCCTGCTCTGGCACCACCCACACACACACCAGCATGGCCAGAAGCTGCTCCCCGGGGCCTGCAGGGCAGTGGCTCTTGCCGTGGGTGACAGCTCAGCTGTCTTGGTGCTGACAAGCAGCCATTACACTGGATTGCCTCCATCCAGGGATTTATTCCCACTGCTGCTCCCAAGCTGCAGCCAGACGGAAAGGCACGGGCTTCTGTGAAAGCAGCATTGCAAAGATGAGGTCTTAACATAGAGATTACATTGGTAAAGTGGTGGAACACCCTGGGGTGCCTCTGCACACTGCAAACACATCTGCACCTGGGCAATCCCTCCCCTCCACCATTCCAGAGACACTACAGAGCCGCAGCCAGAAATGTGGGCAGGAAAGGGCCAGAGCCGGATGCGGTGGCACCACGGTTTGCCTCTGCTGGCTCCAACATCCCACTCTCTGCCAGCTAGCACAGAAAAACAGCTTTTGCTGGAGATCACCCCCTCGGCTCCACAACACTGGGAGCTTTGTGTGCAGGAGCAGCCGCTCCCTCACTGCTGAGCAGGAGCTGCTTGTCCCAGGATGAGGGGCACAGGCACACATGGGGGCAGTGACACCCTGGAGTCTGAGGCAATGCACTTCCCTGAGTTTTGGCAGAAATGATCCTCCTACCTTCTAGGAAAGCCTTTATCTCCCTCTCCCCCTTCTCAGATATTATCCCCAAAGTAAAGATGTCTCTATCATCCCTTCTTAAGAGGAAAGAATTATCCCAAGAGCTGTGATCATTGGAAGCATGAACTGAGCTCTTTCTCCATCATAGCAAAAAAAACTGTTTTCCACAGCATTTGGTGAGCACCCAGATCCATCCCAACAGCTCCTGCATGGAAGGACCCAGGGTCTGGATTGAGCCCACGTGCTCCAAAACCAGCCCTACAGAAATCTCCCAGCTGCTGCTGTGAGCATTCAAGGAAAGCACAGCATGCATGTCACACACTGGGACCTGCAGCAGTGAGAGGCAAGAGAGCGCAGGGGATACCCAGGACAGCCTGTCTGGGACTTCCAGGCCTGCCACGTGCTGCCCTGCACCCCGGAAAAGCTTCTCTCCTTCAGACACCCTGACACTGCCCAGCCACCCTGCCCTGCTGAGAACAGAGGGACAGGGAGGTCTCCTCCCTGCCCTGCCCCGATAACCTCCAGCAGTTGTTGCAACGGTGCTGGTGCCAGAGCTTCAAAGCTTCCTCCCAGCAGCATGAAAACAGATAAACACTGAGCTCAACCATGGGCACCTGGAGAGGAGGGTACACAGACAGCAGAGAGGACCCCAAAAGGCTATGGGCTAATGGGGAGCCACCTCGGGGGAGCAGCAGCAGTGTGGGACACAAGGATAAACCTGCAACCAGCTGGCAAAGAAAACCCCGCACATCTACAGCAGATCCTCTGCAATTTCTCCCAAAATGGGGCTTAGCAGCAGCAAGCTTTTGCATCTTTAACAGCAGCCACACGGCAAGGGAACCTGGCACCTAACTCCAGGGGAAAATGGACCATGCAAGGAAACACCCAGCACTGACAAGCCTGGGGGACACAAACCCAGCACCACGGCAGCTCCTGTGTGAGAGCCAGGGGCGAGCAAAAGAGCAACACGTGGGGCACACAAGAGGCAGTTCCCGCTGACCAGCAGCAGTGGGGGCATCCCCCAGGCTGCAGCCAACGTGGCAGAGGGACGTTTAACTTACAAAATGATTCAACAACATCCTCGGGTTCCTCTTCACCAGCCCATCACAGCCCTTTGTGGAGCGCCCAGCCCAGCCCCGGCATTTGAACCGTCCAGGCCATTAACCACAAAAAAATGTGGCAGGCATTATTCAAAGCCAGCGACTTCTCCTTGACCCCACCCTGCCTGTCTGCCTCTGGAGCATCGGGAGCAGAAGGTGCACACCGGCTCTTTACCTTGGGTCTCGACCTCGGGCTCTGGTGATCCTGGCGGCTCGCAGAATTCCTTTAGTGGCGAGCAGGTCGGCGTTTCTGCTTCAGGGGTCTCAAAATTATCAGTGGAGTCCGAGCTGCCGAAGGGGGGGGAAAAGAGTGAGGAATTACTGCTTTCAAGGCTACCTCCGAAATCCTCCACACCGCCTACACGTCCAGCCAGGCCGGCAGCCGGCCGCGGGCATCCGCTCGCTCCTGTCCGGCAGGACACGCTAGCAAATGGAAAAGGGAGAGCAGGTGAAACACCATCGTGACCAGCCCCCGCCGTGTGCCCTCAGCCCTTCGGGAGGGCTTCTGCCAGGTCATTCCCGAGCTGAGCATCCACCACGGGCCTCCAAGGACACGGCATCCCCGCAGCGCCTTCCCCCGCAGCATCTCCCCCGCCGCTGCAGGGGCTGCCGCGGGAAGAAGCCCGGCTGTTCCGACCCTGTGGCCCCCCCAGCATCCTCCGGCAAGCAGCGTCCGGCTCCGACCCCCCGGCTCCCCAGCGCGGTGCGGGACCCCCGGCAGCCAGGCAGCGAGCGGGCAGCGAGGGGCGGATGGCGAGCGGGACGGGGAGGACGCGACCGTGGGCATCGCGCGTGGGACAGCGGGCAGGGGCACGGGGAGGGGGCCGCGGGTCACTTGCCTGAAGCCGAGGGCCGAGCTCCCCNATCCCCTTCCCCGCCCGGCCGCGCCTGACAGCCGCCGCTCTTCTCCTTTCCCACGCTAACTCCCCAAATTCACCAATTTCTGCCCAAAGGCGGGGCCAGAGCACATCGCTGTCGACCTGCCGCCCCCCCGCCCCACCCGCCACAGGAAACCCCCACGCGAGAGGGCAGCGGACTGTGAAACAGGATCCCTCTCCATTTATCTCACATTTATCGGGCTGCACCTGTGCTGTCACACAGACGGCGGGACGCACATTCCTTCCACTCTGGACGTTCCAGAGAAGACCCTACATCGGCAGGGAACTGCTCTGTGGGGGCGAGGGGCTCCCGGGAATCCTCATTCCCCCCAGGAAGACTGGCTCCCACCAGGAAGGCTCAACCCCCTTGGGAAGCCTTGCCCAGGGAAAGGGGCTTTCCAGAGCTGAGGAACCAGACAGAGGGGGCAGGGGCAGAGGGAAAGGACACACCTGGCCCTTCCATTTTTCAAGGAAATACCGGCCTCAACAGCCCTGGCTGATAGTATATCCTTCCGTGGCAGCAGGTTTATTTATTTATTAAACTATTGTTGCTTAAAAATAACAGCCAGCAGTTCCTGCAGAAATCAACCATGCTGGCGTCCCCCGGGAACTTTCCCTCAGGAGCTTTCCCCCTAACGAGAGCTCCCACGCCCAAATTCATCAGCTCCCACACGCTTGCTCGAGAGAGGAGGATAACGTTACTGATGCGGCCGCAGCACTGCGAGGAATGTCTGGGGCTCTGGCAGCAGATCTCCCATGGGCAGCAGCACTGCCGGCAGCTGCCCAAAACCCCCCCTAGCTCNCCCCAGCATCCTCCGGCAAGCAGCGTCCGGCTCCGACCCCCCGGCTCCCCAGCGCGGTGCGGGACCCCCGGCAGCCAGGCAGCGAGCGGGCAGCGAGGGGCGGATGGCGAGCGGGACGGGGAGGACGCGACCGTGGGCATCGCGCGTGGGACAGCGGGCAGGGGCACGGGGAGGGGGCCGCGGGTCACTTGCCTGAAGCCGAGGGCCGAGCTCCCCTCCGGCGGGTCCTCCTCCTCCTCCTCCTCGGCCGCACCTCTCCCCTCCTCGGGGCTGCCCCCTCCCCGCACCGCCGACCAGGTCCACCGTGCCCACTGCACCGGCGAGAGGATGTGCCAGGCGCTGAACGCCATGGGCGCCGCTCCCCGCTCCGCTGCGTGCGCTCCCCGCCGGGGCTCACTGCGGCCGCGCCGCCGCCCCCATCGCGCCCCGCTCCGCTCGGGCAGCG
>VXBX01001910.1:0-42263 GCA_013400415.1 Scytalopus superciliaris | reverse complement strand
GGGCAGAGGGAAAGGACACACCTGGCCCTTCCATTTTTCAAGGAAATACCGGCCTCAACAGCCCTGGCTGATAGTATATCCTTCCGTGGCAGCAGGTTTATTTATTTATTAAACTATTGTTGCTTAAAAATAACAGCCAGCAGTTCCTGCAGAAATCAACCATGCTGGCGTCCCCCGGGAACTTTCCCTCAGGAGCTTTCCCCCTAACGAGAGCTCCCACGCCCAAATTCATCAGCTCCCACACGCTTGCTCGAGAGAGGAGGATAACGTTACTGATGCGGCCGCAGCACTGCGAGGAATGTCTGGGGCTCTGGCAGCAGATCTCCCATGGGCAGCAGCACTGCCGGCAGCTGCCCAGAACCCCACCTGGCTCACCCCACTGCCAGCAGCAGGTCACAGGGATGACATGGGAAAGGGCAGACAACTGTCCTGGTGTGAAACCAGCCCAGCCCGCTGCAGAGAAGTGTTGCTGGCCCTCGCCGATCAGAACAAGAGTTCATGTGGCAGGCTGAGCCCCTGGACCGGTGCTTCCCTGTGAATCATCAGCCAGCTCTGAGAGCCGGGAATGCCTCTGCATGAACAGAGAAGCCTCTGGGGCAGAGCAGACCCGTCCATCTGGTCTGGCTGCCTCTGACACCAGCCTCTGTCGGGTGCTTCAAAGGGCTCATTCCTCACTGCGGAGCATCTCAAATAACCTCCCTGCAGGGATCCTTTCTCCCAGGACTCCATCTCTTGGTGTCCTTATTAAATATATGTGTCAGTGCTGCACACTTTTACTGTCTGGCCTCTGTCAAAGAAACTCTCTTACCCCCTGTTATAATGCTTCTAAACTTCCCCAAAGATTCCTGTGGGTGAGCCAAAGCTGAGGTTCCCACCACAGGTCAGTGTCAGGAGCACTGCACTTCCCCCCATGCCCCCTGGGCCCTGCACACCCCCTGCTGCCACACAGAGGACACCAAGCAAGGGGGTGCACATGACATGTACCTACACTAACCGAAAACCACGAGGCTCAAGCAAAAGCAGAACCTCAACATCCTGTTGCCTGCAGCTGCCGTGAGCAGAGCACAGCCCACTTCCCTGCTCCAAAGCGGCACAGCTGATTTCTGCAGATGAATTTTACATAAGGAGATCTTCAGCGTGAGCCGCAGCGCTGTGCTGCAGCCTGAACTCCTCCTCCTCCTCCCGCTCCCCCCTTCCCACCTCCCACTGACCCCGAGGACCAGCCTGAGTGACAGTGTTGTCACGTTCTGAACCAGCTGGCGGCCTCTGCCAGGGATCTCAGAGGGAAAAGAGAAATGTGAGTGCAGCAGGAGGAGCAGCGACGCTGGCACAGCAGCAGGAACGAGCCACCTCCTCTGTAGAGGGAAAGGAGCTGTGACAGGTGAGGGACAACACACAGGCTGACTCCTACAGCCCCCCACTTGTTGGATGAGGGAGCTGAGGCACACGAGCAGAGGAAATCAGCATGATCTGCCCCTGTGCAGGCATGCAGTGCACCCAGTGAGGACCCCCTGCTCCCACCCACCACCCTGGGGCTGGCAGGAACAGGATCAGCAGGACTGAACGATGCTGGCTGCAGAGCTACTGACCTGCAGGGCCCTAGGGCAGGAAGATACCAGAGCAATGCAGAAGCAAAGCCTGCTTCCACTTGCTGTTCCTGATGAGCAATTAAGAAAATGCCTGGAGTGGTATTTTCCAGCTTGGCACCTGACCCAGCCTGGCAGCACCGCTGGCTGCAAACCATCGCCAAGGAGATAACCTGACTTTGTCAGTCACACTGGAGGCTCTGCCTGCCAAATGCTGCTTGGCACAGTCAGCAAACACATCTCTGCAGAGCAGGGAGGATGCCGACCTGTTCAAAAACACCTGCCAGCAGTTTCCATCCACACAGTGAGGTGCAGCCTGTGCAGGCAGCAGCTGGACCTTGGCACCACTGTCACCTTCCTCACTGCTGTCACAAGACTTTACTGTGCCAAGCCCTGCACACACACAGTGGCTCAGGCACTCTACAGCCCAAGGATGTCTCTGCCAGCAGCAGCTCTGGATGACCTAGAAACCGTCCACAGCTCACACACTGCCTGGGCTTTCTGGGAGGGGGAGAGCAGCAACCCCCACTGCACAGAGAACAGGTGAAGCCACAAAGGTTTTGGAGCTACAAGAGCTCTGGCATCACAGAGAATGCAAAAGATGCAAAACCTTGCTCAGCTTCTCATGCTGATCCTTGCAAGAAGCCGGTTGCATCCAGGGATAATAGCTCTGCATCCAGACAGACTTTCCCTGCTCTTACACTGGGCTGAACTTCCTCCTGGCTGTCTGGCAGTAGTGGCCCTGCCTGGCCTCACACCCCAGAAACACAGCATGGCCAGTTCCTCTCACTGACACCACACCTTGGTCCCTGGGAAGGGTGTGGGGCTGTGGAACAGGTATCACACAGCCACACCTCTGGCTCTGGGAGCTGCAGAGCCCCAGGCCAGAGAAAGGCGTGCATCTGGCGTTGCCATTCTTGGCCCTTTCATTAGGCAGAATGTCTATTTCAAGCTGTGGAGCTTTTCTGGGCATGGCACAGCAGCCACAGCTGC
Source organism: Scytalopus superciliaris (assembly GCA_013400415.1). Lineage (NCBI taxonomy): Eukaryota > Metazoa > Chordata > Aves > Passeriformes > Rhinocryptidae > Scytalopus > Scytalopus superciliaris. The sequence goes on along the minus strand of VXBX01001910.1, from coordinate 39,684 downwards.
CATTTGTAGCTCAGAAACAGATCTTTTTGTGGATTATCTTTTCTCTTCTCCACTCCTGCCTCTCTGCTCCTCCACAGCAGGGCCTTTGACTCCCCCATGGGGACCAGGGTCTGGCTTCCTGCAGCCAGCCCTGGGTCAGGGCACGAGGACAGCAGGGGATGGTAGGGACACCTCAGAGATCATCACACACATATAACAGGAATCCATATTGCACTGCTGTGTAAATCACCCTCACAGCTTGTAATAAGCACTTTATCCACACAGCATTTATCTCCTCCTGGCAAGAAGGTCCGAGGTGTTTCAGTAGCATTATTCTGTTGCTGCATTTTATTCCACCCTATTCTATTGATCGGGGATCAGCATCCCCTGGATGCGTCAGCATCCGGAGCATCCCTGGCGTTTCACAAGTTCGGGAGGATTCCGGAGCATCCCGGCATATCCTTTGGGTGTGACAGCCCCCCGGAGCATCTATCCGGGGTGCAGCAGCATCCCGGATCATCCCCAGGAGCCCGGCGGGCTCAGGCGGGCTCTGCTCACGCTAGAGGGCTCTCCAGGATGAGTTTCCGAAGGCAGCCGAGCTCCCCGCCCTCGGGAGCGGAGGGCTGGGGCTTGGCAGCGCGCCGCAGACCCGGAGCGGAGGCGTCTCCGCAGCCCGACCCCATCCCTCGGCCCCGAGGGGAACACGGGAGACCGGTGGGCGGAGGGATCATGGGGGATGCTGCACGGGATGCAGCTGAGCAGAGCCCTGGGGCTGAGCCAATGTCCGCGGAGCAGCCCGGAGGATCATGGAATCCCAGAATGGTTCGGGTAGGAAGGGACCGTAAAGACCGTCTGGTCCAAACCTCTGCCACGGGCAGGGACACCTTACGACCAGGTTGCTCAGCGGCACGTTGCCAGCATCGCGAGGAAGCCGCTGCCTCGGGACGAGGCAGGACCGTGGGAGGACAAATCCACGACAGAAAAGTTCCCACATTCCTTTTGCTTCTCCTGACCTTGACAGAGCTGCACTCCCGGGCACAGCCTGGACTGAGCAGCACAAGATCGAATGCCCTGTAATTCAAGGCAGACCAAACCAATCTCCTCCCACCTCTGGCTCTGCCATCTGCTTGCCAGGGCACAGCAGGAATCGGTGTGTCACCCACTGCAGCAGCACCCTGCGGCTCCAGAGCAGTGCCCAGCATGGGACAGCGCTGCCGAGCAGCCCAGCTCCCCCAGGACCCTTCACAGCCCGGGATGTGACAGTTCCCATCGCTGCACATTCCATCAAAATAGCTCTACAGAAATAGAAGTAAAGGACACAACTGTCACACAGGAGCCCGGACACCAGCAGGCAGCCCCAGGCTCCAGCTGCCTTTCCCCACCAAACTGCCAGCAAATGGATAAATACAGACATTTGCGGCTGCACTGGAAAGGGGTGATGGGATAATGAATGCTCTGCTCTTCCAGCATTTTAAAAATGCCAACCACAGCTTAATCTCACTGATGCACTCGTGTGGGTGCAATCTCATTTCAATAGGAACATGCTTCAGCTACACGAGTTCCAGCCCCATTTTCACACTGAAGCCGGATGAACACAAGCATCTGCCTTCATTGTGCAGCTTATTGACTCCCCCTTCAATTCCTTTGCTCTATTTGCTAAAAACATCCGTGCTATGCAGCAGGAATGCTCTTACCAGGTGTTTGTCAGGCCTCAGATCTCTTGATTTTATTTGGGATTCAGTGATTTTGGAAAATGCAGGCAGCACCTCAGCCCATAATCTGGGGGCTGGGAGCATCTGAGGAGTGAGGACAGCAGCTAGCACAGGAAGATGGGACCTGGGAGATGATAAAGGGTGTGAGGAACAAAACAAAGTTTGCTCAAGGTGGAGCAAACAGGTGGGAAAGAGAAACAGCTGAGTCTGATGGGGTAGAAAGGGGCAGCTCCAGAACACACAGCAAACACTGGAATGGTTTTTCCACACGGAAACACCTCTAATATCTTTGTAAGAAATGACTGCAAGGAAATAAAGGCAGGACTGAGCAGTTACAAGGGCACTTGTTTTCCTTGTCTGAGCCCGGTGTTTGCAAACAACCTCACAGGGTACCCCGCTCAAAAAAAACATTTCTGTTCCCAGAAGTGTTTTCATTGATTTCCAGGTAAGATGTTTCCATTTTTCCTTCTGATCCCAGCTAATGCCTCCCCTTCCGTCCCCAGTGCCCCTGAGCAGCTGGTGGGGAGCAGTTCACCCTGGATCTCCCCAGCCTGTGGACCCCCAACCAGCACACCATGGCCCTAGACCAGCAGCACTGGCCCCGAGACTGGGGGGACAAAGGCACCCCAACCTCCCTCCTGGGCTGAGCTGAAGCTGGGAGCTCTGGTCTGCTGGGACCAGGAATGGGGTGTTCGGGCCCCCTTGGATGGGGAGCTGAGTGTGGCTGGAGGAGGAGGGGAAAGGGACTTTCTCGGCTCAAATTAACGCCTTCACGCTCTGGTTTCCCCCCTCCACCGCAGGGAGCCCGGACCAGCCCCACGCGTGCGATGCGGGGGCTGCGGTGGGATCCAGACCCGTCCGGGATCGCGGCCCCCCTCCCACCCCTGCCCGCACTCACCGGCGCGGCGGGGCCCGGGGGTCCCGCGGCTCCCGGGGGTCCCGGCTCTGGGCCGCCCCCATGCCGGGCTCGCTGCCGCCGCTCCGCCGGTCCCGGCGCGTCCCGCCTCCGCGGGAGGGACGGAGGGAGGGATGGAGGAAGGGCGGGGGCTCGGTCCGAGCCCTGGGCAGGGCTCTGCGTGTCCGGTGCGCCCGCTCCCACCCTCTCCCCGACCCCTCGCCCGGGGGCAGGACCCGCGGCCCCGCGCAGATTCGGGGCTCGGGACGGGGGATCCACGGAATCCCTTAGGCTAAAAATCCCCGAGTCCAACATCAAGGCAGCACTGCCAAGGCCACCACTAACCCATGTCCCTAATTGCCACCTCTACACGCTTGTTAGATCCCTCCAAGGATGGTGACCTCACCACTGCCCTGGGCAGCCTGTGCCAGGGCTGGACAGCCCTTTCCACGAAGAAGTTTTCCCTAATATCCAATCTAAATCTCCTCACCTACCAGGGCTCTCATCGGGCTCTAGCTCAGTCTCTCATACTGCACCTTCAATGACAAACTGGGGTCTGTCCAGGGCAGCTGATGTCAGTCGAGAAGTCCTGATAAAGTGCCAGTGTAATTTCTCCCCAGAAAACAGCCTCTTCCTAAATCATGCCTTGCAGGGGAAGCCAAACACCCAGCTCTGATATCAGGCAGCAGCCAGAACCCTTCATGGGGGGAAGATTTAACGCAGCACTTTAAAAGCTCAGAGGTGACCCTACTAAGAAAATGTCCTGGTTGGAGTTATTTTAATTAAAGTGCCTGAGAATGTATCCATTTCTGACACCATTTGGGGCTTTTTACTTCTGAGAAACTGAAAACTGGAATATCAATCTCTTCTTTTTTTTTTTTTCCTGACAGGGTATTCTGGCTGGGGTTGCAGTATTTTTTGGCAAGAAAAGTGTTGATGGCCTTGAAAGCGTTCACCTTCCTTAAAAAAAGTAAACACACACACACAAAAAAAAAAAGGGACCCAACTTTTCTTGGATGAAAAAATATCCTGACAGGCTCACCTACCCCCTGCCTGTGACCATGCCCAGTGTGCCCACAGCCATGCACACCCATGGGGATCCCCTCTCTGTGTGCATGGGGGCTTCCAAGAGGGCCCCGACCACCCCAGACCCCCCGAAATGCCCCCGGGAGGAGGGAGCCTTACCTCTGCTGCTGGTGTGCCAGGGGAGAAGTCCGAGGTTGTGGCGGGTCACCGCAGTCCATCACCATGGCTGGCCGAGTCAGGTGACAGCCATGTGGCACATGGTGTGGGGCCCTGGATAATCCCTGGCAGGGATGCAGGCAGGAGCCTGGCAGCACCCTGCACCCCACGGCACAGCCTGGGCACTGCCAGCCCTGCTGGGGGTGCTGAAACCTGCCTGCACTGCTGGTGATACCTGCCCTGGGATGCTGCAACCTCCTGTCACTGCACCACAGCCACATGGGGGAAGGAAAACCTAGCAGAAAATGGATCTGAGCATAGCTCAGGGAGAGGTCTGCTCCAAATACTTCCCACAGCCTGGCAGCTTCCACTGGGTCCCACTCCAGCCCCTTTGCTTTCCCTGACAAGCGCTGCTGGGGGAACTGGCCATGCTGGATGGGAGTGCTGGGGATTCTCAGCCTGGATCCAGGAGCCCCAGGCACTGACGGATTGTGACAGCAGGTGAAAGAGCTGAGGAGATGACTTTTGGATTCCCAGGCCCAAGATGCAGAGTTTGGTGTGGGCTTTGGACTGCTCTGACTTCCTGAATGTGTTATAAAGGCCAAACACCACAAACTTGATGTGACATGTCTTGTGTTGCTGCCTGTCTCCTTCACCTCATAGCCGAGGACAAGCCCTGCCTCTGCATATCCCTGCCTGTGGAATGGGACAGGAGTGAGCTCTTGGCATACACTCTTGGTAGTCCCTGTGCAGCATCTCTCTGCAGAGGCGGTGTGCCCAGGGGCCACGCTCTGGCATGGACAGCCTTCCCAGGGCTTGGCCCTTTCATTCCTATGCCTTTGGCTTCAAAGGAATTTCCTGCAGCCATTTCTGAGTGGTGCATTTGGAAACACTGCCCTTTCCAGCTGGGCAAAGCTGGGAGACACACAGCTCCGTGTGTCGGATCGGGTCTGCCAGGCACCTGCCCGCACTCAAGGCTTGAATGCTGCATCCAGGCTTCAACAACTTATCCCAGAAATCGGCTTCCATGAGCAAGGATCGCTACCAAGCGGCAGGAATTCAGCGTTTCCTAAGAACTCCATCCTGTCAGAGCAGGGATCTGAACTGAAGGGGTGAACCCGACGAGGAGCCAAAGCTCCAGCACAGGCACACATTGGAAACCATCATTAAAAACTCTGGGCAGGGCCCACGGAAACTGTGGCAGACACCGAGCAAGCCAGGGACACACAGTGGGTGACATGCCAATCTCCATGCTCTCGATTTTGGTCACCGCCCCCACACTCACCGGCAGGGTCCCCGCCCAGTGAGCAGTAAACACATAGACAGACCGCTGGGAAACTGTGACTTTCCCGGCAGACGCTGGAGGGAAAGTTAGGAGGGAGACGGCACCAAAATTAAAGGATTATTACGTAGCACTCCAGGAGAGAAAACCAGTTTCCAAACCCAAGAACCTTGAGGGTGCATGGTGATGTCCCTCACCACACTCCCCACAGTTCCCTCAACCTGACAAACTGGCACAAACCTGATTAAGCTTTTCCCGGCCCCTCGGGCCAACTGGAAGGGTCAGTGTCACCATCTGGGAGCCACAGCCTCAGACTCGGGGCAGTGACAGGTCCTGTTCAGACCCGCAGCAGCCCCATTGCAGACCCCAGGCCCCACTCCGGGGGCTGGAGGTGAGCACTGGCTGTGTGAGCACTTCCCAGTCGTGCCAGGTACCACAAGACCACAAACAGCCACATGCAGCCAGTGCCCCGAGGAGCACCGGAGCCAGCCGGCAGGGTGACTGCTGGTCTGCAAGGGGGCAGATGGTAATAATTACCCTTATGCTAATTCCATGGAAATTTCCATGTGCTTGGGAAAGAGGCAGCCAAGTCCTGCTGCTGCTCGGGGCAGAGGTTCACTTTTGTTTCCAGGGACTGTGACTAATAGCCGGGTCTGTCACATGGACAGCGTTTAAATGCCTCCTTGGAGCCTCCCATCTAAACACCACCAGCTCCAAACCCACCCGGAGCTAGCACCACCCGGCTGTAAGGTGGCTGATGGTGACCTGATGGAACACCTCACCTCTGCCCGCCTGTGCTGGCAGAGCAGCAGCACAGCGCCTTGGAGGGAGGGCACTGTGCCCATGCCCTTCTCCACCTCTGCTTCCTCAGAGCTCCGATGGCATCTCCCCTTCCCGAGGGTCCCGAGGGAGGGCAGGCGGTGCGGAGCTGCATGCCAGCACACATCATCGCGTCTGGCTCTGGCAGCTCCTCCTTAGCAACCCAAACAGAGCCACAACAGGGGCCCGGGGGCAGATTGCATCCCGGCCGGCACAAGGGCTCTGGCGGAGAGCCCGGCGTGCCCACACAGCCCGGCCGCCCACCCGGCAGGTGCCAGGGCCCTGCTCTGCCTGGGAAAGCGCTTGGGATCGAGCTCTCTGGCAAGGCAAAGACGTGGGAGGTTGTGCAATTCAAAGGTGTCTTCCAAGGTCTGCCATCGCAGGGGCTGGCGGAGCTGGGGACCAGCTCTGCACCCCGGGCAGCCGAGGAGCCCTTGGCCCCCGCTCTCCTCCTCCCTCCAGCCTGACGGAGGCAAGCGCTGGGCGAGCTCCAGCCCTCGGCTCCCTTCTCCTTCCTACCTTTGCAGCCGCAGACTCCCACCGGGCTCTGCCACTCTCTGCTACCTGTCCCGGGGCTCCTTCGAAAGCCGCCTGCGTGAGCAGCAGCTGCCTGGAAAGGAGCAGGGAGGAAGGAAGGGGATGGACGGGGTGGGGAGGGCCGGGAGGCGGCGGGTGTCTCTGCACCCTGCAGCCTGGGGGGAAGGAAGGAGGATGTTTTGTAATATTTGGCGAGCACTTCCACGGGCAGAGGGACGGAAGGAGTGGGTACCCGGCGCTGCGTGAAGCGTCCACGCACCGCTGTAGCCCCGGTACCGGCACCTCTTGGGTGAACGCCCGGATCTCACGCCGGCTCCTGCAGGGGCCCCGCTGGTGTCATGCCGTAAAAATGTGCTCTTGACTGGAATTTGGCAGCCTGGCCCCTGATGGGGAGGGAACCTCTCTGCTTACAGAGGGAGCGGGAGCTGCGGCCCCGGGGCTGCGAGGAGAGGTGATGGGGAGCTGCTCCTGAGCTCTTGCAAGGCTGCGGGAGGAGGGCAGTGGATGTATCCATGGACTGATGCCCAAGAATGTCACTTTCCCCCAGGTGCCTCGTGCAAGACAACAGGGACAGACAGAGCCACGGAGGCCCCCAGAGCGGCTGGGCAGGAGATGGCAGTGCCCAGAGTGCAGGGTACCAGCCCTGGGGCAGCGGTGGGAGAGTAGGAGGTTCAGCTGGGGACACATTTCGGAGCAGAGTTTCCCTCTGAAGGTCCAAAGGTTTTGCTCCGGGCTCCACCCCAGCGAGATGCTCTGGCAGCCGGGGCACTGAGGCGTTGCTCTGGTGATTATCTCCGCATCCCGCAGCTTCTCTTCCCCCGTTCCCCGGAGCCCCGAGGCCATCACCGCCCCAGTTTGCCCAATCGCAAACTGCAGCCTGGTCCCTGAACGTCCCTCCGGGCAGGACTCAGCCCACCACACACACGAAAATCGTCAAGCCGCTCAATTAACCCGCTCCGGCCTCACCACGAAGGGTTCGTGCCAGAAGTGCCAACCCGGTGTGGGGCTGCGAGCGTGGGCTGGCAGCGTCCCCGACCCCCCTCCCCGAGCCCCCCGGGCCGCGGCCGCTCCTGCAGAGGGAGCGCAAGGAGCGAGAATGAGCGGCAGGCTCTGCGCAGCCATTTCGTCCTCGGGAAGCGTCAGGCAGGGGTGTGTTGCTTTCCAAAGCAGGGCGAGAACTCTGCTCAGACGGGGAAGTTCTCCTAGCAAACAAATTGTGCCATCTGTTCCTGCCCCGTGCCCCGCTCCGAATTACCTTCCCAGACACCCGGGACCCTCGGCAGCTGTGCGGGTGGAATAAACCAGCTCTCAGCATTCCCACCCCCTGCAAAAAGCAGGAGGAGGACAGTGGCTGTGAAGGACACTGCTGCACCTTCCATGGGCAAGCAGGGGTGGGAGGGGACAGCCCCGGAGCCCCCATCCCTTCTGCCTTCTCCGGGGGGCTCCGTCTCTGCGCACCCTTCCCATCCACCCATTATTTCCTCTACCCAGAAGCGCAAAGTGCGGATGCCTCGGGAAAGGAGCAGAGGTTCCGCTCCTTCATGTTTCTGGGGTGGCTGTCATGTCCCACCTGTACAAGCACCCACACTCAGCCAGGCTCGGCTCTGTGGGCTGCCAGCCCTGCACACAGCCCGTGCCAGTCCCCTGGACCTCGTTCTCCCCAGGGTTTGGGGCAGGAGAGTGTTCCTGGCTGCGGGACTCTCGGAGGTCGCTGCAGCAGTGGGCAGCAGCGCTCGCTTGCTCAGCTCATTGCTGGCCCGAGTCCAGCCTCCAACTCCCAGCTCCCAACTGGCTCTTTCTTTTCAGCTGAAACTTCCTGTTGATTCTCATCTTCGTTTTTTATCTCTTCAGCAGTGCAGAAAATTGGCACTTAATGTGCCCTGGGAGGCTGCGTGGTGGCGGCTTAATTGACCCTGGTTTCATCACCCTGGCCACAGCTCGGTCAGCGAGCTCAGCCACATTCATTTCCCGTCCCCTCTTTGTTCTTTTGCCCTTTTCAGGAGTGCTGCTGGTGTTCAGTTCCAGGTGAGGGTCCTGGAGGAGCAGGAGAGGCCCAGGCTGCCCAGAGAGCTGCAAGGGTATGCACCCAGGGAAATCTGGCTCCCTGAAGCTCTCCATCCTCCTTTCGGCCCCCACCCCTGTGCCTTCCCCAGCTGGTCAGCATCTTGCTCCAAACCCTGCACATCCCAGCATCCCACCTTTGGCACGGTGCATGGCAGGACCGTGCTGCAGCTCTGAGAGCTTCCCCAAGCATTGCAAAAAGGTCAGAAACCTGAGCTACCAGTTGCAGCCCTGACCTTGCCAGTTGTTTTCCAAGAGCTGGTCCCAAGCATCTAGCCTTGTGTGGAGGGATCACAGAGTGCATCAGCCCAAACCACAGCAGCGACGACCAAGTGGTACACTGACCAAAGAGCTTATAATAAAACCAGACTTAGAGCAATCACCCAAATATAGTCTCAGCTTAGCTCCAATTCCCTTATTGCATCATTTGCAGCAGAGATTGCTGCAGGAGTACCTGAAATAATTGGTATTCAATGCATCATAAAACTCCACGTGTGGTTGACGATCCAGGCAGGACTGCATTATGGCATATGTCTAGCAGGGGAATAGGATTTTCCAAGTGAATGAAGGCAATGCATATAACTCTTGTTTTGGGATATTCCTGAGTGCTGCTGAGAAAAAGTGGCTGCTCATTGCCCCTCTGTGTGCAAGAGCAGGAGAGTGTTGCCACCAAGGCTGTGCCCAGCTGCTGCTCTGGCATGGAACTGGTGGGACCTTCCTTACCCCACCAGGCTCTGGGGACATTGGGGTCACACCAGCAGGAACAGTGTCCCTGCAGGTCCCCGTGGAATTCCCTGGGCTTGGGTGCAGGTTCCCAGGGCAGGGCTAGAACGGCACTGTGACGCTGTGCACCCGGGATGCTCTGTCAAGGAGGAGGGTTTCCTCCTATTGAATGTCTCACCACTCAATTTGCGTTGGACCATGGAGTCCTTCCAACACTCAGAATACAATGAGTTAGTATCTGCTGCTCTGGAGTTTGTATCCCGGCGGAGAGCCCGGCCAGCTGGGAGCACGCTGGGACCAGGCTCCAGCACAAAGAACAATGGGAAGGCAAGGCGAGGGGCGGTGGGGGCAGGATCCAGCCTTGGTGACAGCGCTGCATCTGGGGCTGCTCCCAGCCCTCTGATTCTCCACCGAGAGAGGATCACAGCTTCCAGACCCTCCTTTTAACTCTGCAGCTTGTCCCCTCGCTCCCCTTTGCTGCGCTTTCAGGCGGTGGGCTCTGCGTGCCAAATGGGATGCTGGGGAAGGCGCTGCTGCCTGGATGGGCTCCAGATGCAACGCAGCTAATCCATTTTTATAGCCGGGAGCAGGTGTCTCATGCATCACAAGCAGCTTGTTTAAAGACCACTCTGTTCATTTGGCTGCAAGCACTGAAGGGGTCTGAAGGCATCAGCCACCACTCGGTGCCCTCCAGCTCCAGAAACACACCCTGGGTGTGGGGCCATGGTCCTGCTGCATCACCCCAGTCTCATCCGTGAGAGCAGGGAGGGCTCCAGGTGCCTGTTGGGACCCCCATCCAGGGACCCAGGACCAGAGCCATGCCTGCACCTCAGTCCTGGGCTTCAGAGCCACAATGACCAGTCCTGAGGGTGTGCAGCTTCCCTGGGGCTTTATGGCCTCACTTGCATGTTCATGAAAAGAGCACAGCCTCAGGGCCGTGGAGAAACTCCTTTTTGCCTGTACTTTCCCCAAATTCCTGTGCCCCTGCTCACCTTCACTGCTTAAACAAGGATATGCCCACGCATCCGGAGGCTGTGAGCTCTGGGAAGAGCCAGTACCTGTGGGGAGGAAAAGAAAAATATCTGCTGTTGGAAGCCAGAGATAGGAAAGGCCAAAGGGTTTGTTTTCCATCCCCAGACCACAGCAATGCAGCAAGTGGAGCCCGGTCAAGAAACCCCATCCAAACCCACAGCTCCTGAGGCTGCTCTGGGCAAACAACGCCTCAAAGGGCCCTCTGTCACTGCCCATCCCATTTCCACTCCGGAAGGGAGAAGTGACTGACCCACTGCTGCTCCAGGGAGTCTTGGCCGTGCCGTGGCGGGACCAACACACAGCCCCAAGCACTCACTCCAGTGACAACCCCGTCTCCAAAGGAGTATCTGGAGGAGCTGCAGCCACAGATCCTCTGTCTTTGCTGAAGGCAGTAGGTCCTGCAGAGCTCAAGGAGACCCCAGGAAAGGGTTCATGGCCGTGCAGAGCCCCAGCCAAAGAGTTTCGCTGCAGCAGCTACTGACGCGCCTGGACACACTGGCCCTGCTGAGACAAAGAGCTATTGCTGGATTCAGCTGCCCTGGGTATTTTTTTCCCTCGTCGATGAATCACCTGCTAAAAATATTATAAATTGAGTCGCTGGCCAGACCTTTCACTTCTCTGGAAGCAAAAATATTTATTTTACTCAGGCCGTGCCTGTGTTTTAGCAGAACTTTATGATCAATTTTGGAGGAATGTGCCATGCTGTATATTCAAATTACAACTTTTTTTGGCTTGCAGTGTAAATTTAAAATGTCTTGTTTAAGACACAACTGTCAAGCTGCCAGAAAAATGCGGTTTCAGCTGTTTTTCTTCCCCAAAGCACCAGTTTTGCCCAGTTGATGGTTATTGTCAACCCAGGTGTGTGCCTGTCCCAGGGGTTGGCAATCAAGGGGTGCGGGCTGGGCTGGCTTAGACTGGGAGCTTCCACTTCCATGGGAAAAGCAGCGCTTCATTCCCAGCGTCACCAAAGAGTCAGGTCACAGGGAGCTCTGGGAGCCTGGCTGGCAGGGGCAGCTCTGTCCCCATTGCACAGGGCTGCATTTTTGGGAACTGGAGCAGGACATCTCCCTGTGCAGGCTCCAGGCTGGTGCAAACCTGATGCAGATCATCAGAGAGGCACCAGCGCGATGAGATCCTCGAGGAGGGGATCATCACGGAACCCCCTGGAGGCAAAGGAGCTTTGTCTTGGGAGCACCTTCCTCCCACTGAGGTGTGCAGGCGAGTCATATTGCAGTGCTGGGGTGCTGGAGCCAGGGTCTGTGCCACCAGCCATTGCCATCCCGCCCAGGATCGTGCACTGCCGGCTCCTGTTGCTCTTGTTCCCGTGCCAGGTGCACCTTCCCCATAAACTCTCATTTGAATTTAGGAAGGAAACGAGAGAAATTTCTTTTTCTTGCTTCAGGGCAGGGAGAATAATGGGATCTTTATTCCCCCGTAATTAAGTTGATTTTTGCGGGGGTTTAATTTACACTCCCTTCCAGCCTTCCCTGCGAAGCGGGAATGTGGCCGTGGGTGGGTGGGCAGGGAGTGTGGGCACTTCTGGGCACCAGGACCAGGCACTTGCCCAGGCATCGCTATGGGCTGGAGATGGGGGCCCCAGGCCCAGCATCTAGGGTGCTTTTCATGCCAGTATCCCATTCTTCTCCCCACCATTTCTCTGAGATCTGCCAGTCCCTCAGGCACCTGCTCTGTGCCGCTGCCTTTGGTGCCGCCACTGCAGCCCAGCAAGACTGGGGAAACACATCCCTGCTCTTCCCTGTGCCTGGCCAGGCTCTTTCCCTGGCAAAGGCATTTCAAGGCCATAAAGCCCCAACACAGAGCCCGACATGAGGAGCAGCTCCCCCAGGAGTGGGGCAGGGAGATGAAGCAGAGCCCCTGGAACAGCATCTGGTCTCGCAGCGGTTTTGCCTGTGCCGGATGTCACAGCCACGTCACAGTTCGAGGGCAGCACATGTGGGACATGCTCAGCCCACCTGGCACGTCCTTGTTGAAGGAGCTGGGCTGGGCTGAAGTGGCACCAGTTGCATGAGGTCCCGGGATCAGCCTTGGGTGCAGCACAGCAGCTGCTGCCTCTGAGGTGGGGAAGGGATGCAGGGCACAGGAGCCTGACACCAGCAGAACCAGGGCATCGCACTGCCAGCCTGCAGAAGCAAGCAGCACACTGATTTGCACACCCACACAAAATTCCCAGCAAGCAGAGAAAGAGGGAAACAGTGTTTTGATCTCATGTAAATACACACAGCTGAAAGCTGCTGCTGCTGTTGCTGCTGCTGCAGGGGACAGCCCTGAGCAGGTGTGGGGGGACACGACAGGTCCCTTCGCTGCCATACGACCTCCTGTCCCTCCCTTGCTGGGGGGAGATGGTGGAGGGGAGGAAAGCCAAGCCAAGCCCAGCCCAAATGAGAACCTGATGTGCTTGCTCAGCTCTCATGGGCCACAGAGGGGGAGCAACACCCACTGCACCCAAAACCAGCCCCATCATCAAGGATGCAAAACCCACAGCAGCACCTGCTGAACCCTTTCTTTCTCTTACCCCATCTATGTGGATGATAAGAATGCAGATGCCTTAAAATCCACCATCTTGTTATGCAAGTCACGATATCAAATCTAATTTCAATATCAGGAGTGAGTTTTCCTTGGAAATGGTGAAAAAAGCAGCAGTATAAACTACAGTTGTAGCCCTTTGTTTTCATTCCCCATTAACTGTCTTTTTTCCACTCCCCTCCTTTATATTTGTTCTGTTCTAGGCTGAGGAGATTTTACCCACAGCTTTACAACAGCAGCCAATTTACAGTGCCTGCTTAGTCACTGGGGAATTTCTTGTTTTCTGGAGAAACAGAACCACATTGGCTTGGTCAGTGTGTGGCTGGCAAATTCATACTAAGACTCACTAGTATTTTATATTTGCGGTTGAATGTGGAATTCCACTCATAACTTTTTGACAGCACTGTGGCCTTTCGAAAATGCACAGGGCTCTGAGCACCCTGATGAAGTTGAAGATGTCCCTGCTTATGGCAGGGGTATGGACTAAATGACCCTTAAAGGTCCTTTCCAGCCCAAACCACCCTGTGATTCTATGAATTCTCAGTCAGGGCTGCTCCACGTCCTCACACAAGTGTCGGTCAGATGCAGATGAAGAGCCCGTCCTGCAGAACAGGCTCAGGAAGTTTCTGTCCTCGGCTGAAATCCCTTTGGTGTGGGAGAGCCTGGAACTTATTACAAATCACTTAAGTAACTTTGGCTCACTCGAGATGATTAAATTGGCTTCCCTGGCTATTCCAGAGGCTCGAAACCACCAGCAGCTCGCAGGCTCGCTGTGCAAAATTAATTAAAGCAGATGATAACTTGGCAAGGACAAAAAAAGAAAGTCTCATAGTAAGGAACAAACCCAGCGCGGGGGCGTTCGCCGAAGCACGTGCCTCTGGGTGCTGTGAGGTGTTTCGGATACACCCTCACACAGGGATGGACCTCAGCTCACACGTAACACCGTGTTCAGGCTTCAGTGCTCTGCCAAATCTGGGCATAAAAATACACTTGGAAGTTCAGTGCGGGATCACAACGCAAAGGCAAGGACCCCTCCGTTTCCATAGGAAGCAGAATTAATAGCTTGGCAGAAAGGGTGTGTTTCCATTTTTGTACAAGAGTTTCCTCCTCCTCCTGCAGGAAAAAGGGCTTGTAAGAAACACGGATTCGGACAGTTCTCCAGTATCTCACAGTGACTCTGAGGCATCCCGCAAAGGTGCCTGCTGGAATTCCAGGTTTCCAACAAAACCCAAGTGGATCAGCACATCGCTCCTGTTCCTTGAAAGCACAGTGGGGGCAGTGAGTGCTGCTATTCAAGATCCTTGGAGGATGGGCAGGTACCGGGCACCTTCCTCCTGTACCATGAGCCACAGAAGAGACAGGTTTTGGGGTCTCCTCACAGTCTCAGCTCAGCCAGTGGAGGTCCCTTAAAGCCTCCTGGTGAGGAGGGGAGGGGGCTCCGTGCTGCATGTGCCGTGCATTAGGCAACAACCCTGGCAGCAGGACAGGACCGAGCCTGAGCCCGACCTTCTCCCCCCTCCCCTTCCCCAGTGCTATCCGAAACCACAGCCTTGACTGGCTGCAGTTCTCATCCATCTGCAAAAGCACATTGAGGAGGGAGAGAAAGGTTGGCAGCTGACCACAAACCAACTCCCCAGAGGGGTCCTTACCTGACTCCAACCAGATGCTGTTTATCAGCCCAAGCATTCACTACATGCCCGATGTGATGGAGACAGAAAAAATACAAGAAATGCTTGTTATGCTTGGGGCTTCGGGGGGTTTTCATCCTCAGGCCGGATATACAAGTTCCAGGAGAGGAATATGCATCCCTGGAGTCCTGGGCTGAATCTGGAATTCATATACTCTGTAAATGTACTTTATTTAATACAGGAATCAAGAAAGGGTTTGGAATTATTGCACTGGAGAGCTTGATTGTGTAGTTACAGCTCAGAATTAGGGAATAACTGTGGATCTCTAGGACAGCACATCAGCCCCATGGAAAGGGCAGGACGGTGTGTTCTGGCTGCACAGTTCTGTCCCTGTACTCCAACCACTGCCCTGATGTGTGTCAAAGCCTGAGGGAAGGCTCCAGTGGGGTCTGCCCCAGCCCTGCCTGTATCCCATCACAGCAAAACCCATCAGACCAGGGAAGAGGCACCGTGATGGCAGCAGAGGGTCCCAGAGCCCAGGGGAGCCTCTGAGAGCAGTGCAAGAGCCAGGGCTGGGCTGGGAGGTGGGAAGGATGTGCTGCCAAAACCAGGGCAGCAGTAATGTGGAACACGGTAGTGATCCAGCCCAAGCAGAGACAGATGTGTTTGCTGGGAGAACAACGACAGGACTCTGACAGATGCCTATATCCATGTGCAAGCACATATCTATGTTTATATAGATGTGCACGTGCCTTTCATGTATTCCTGTGTGGCTCTAAGGATCTAGCTAACACGTTTTTGCTGACCAACACATTTTATCTGACAACTGCAAGGTCTTGCAGGAGCATCTGTCCCCTGGAAGCAGCCTCGTGCCCATCTGTGTCCCACTGACAGCCCTGCAGAGCATGGTGCCAGCAGCTGGGGGCTGGCAGTGTCACAGGGCTCCGGGCACAGTGCGAGGCTCAGCTTGGTTGCTTTGGAAAACATCCCAGTTCCTCCGGCTGAAGGAATTTAGGCAGAGGCTGCTGGAAAAAGTGATGTGCTCTCCATGCCTCTGTGCCACTGGCAGCCGAGGGGCAGAGGGTTAATTACTGTTAATCACTGTGTCGTGGTGCCAACAGTCACACAAAGCCGAGGGAACACGTTGCTGTGGGTCCCTGACATGTGAGGGGAGCGCCTGCCCTGCCAGACCAGCTCCAAGGGGTTCCTGCCACCACCACACCCATTTTTCCTCTCTACCTGCTGGGAAATCACCTCAAACAACCTATGAATCGTCCTTTCCTGGCATAAGACAGAAAGCCACCTGCTGCTCCTGACAGAAGATGCACATACACACACACACTCGTGTGTATCACAGGCATGGTCGTACCAAACACTCCTGTGCCATCAACAGGCACACATGCCTCAGTCACAGGTGTGTTCCAGAGCACCAGCAGCACCAGTCTCAGTCCCCCCAGTTCACCACAGTCACATCTCACTCCAGGACATGCAGCTCCTGAGCGTCTCCCATGACTGGCTGAGCTGGGAACAGAAAACCTTCCTCCACAGCTACCAGAGCAATCACAGATTCCTCACCTGGAATCTGCTCCTGGGGCTGATTGCTTCCAAACTGCAGTGCTGGGGCTGGTCCTACTCTTCAGGAAGCAACATTCTGCCTTGCCTGCAGACAGCATCCCTAAATACACTATGGCAACATTTCTCTCTTCCACTCACTGAGATCACATCAGTTCCTTATACTCCCTCCTCACCTTCCCACATCCCCACCCAGCAGAGAGAAAGACAAAGAGGAGAAGAAATAAATGCCCAAAGCCCCCCTCCAGCTCTCAGAGCCTTGAGCTGGGCTCTTACAGGCACTGAGAGCTTTTATAGCCTAGAGGGACCTGATTGCTAATTAACTAGCTAATTAATTAGCATCATTCAAACGCTAATCTGGTCGCTCCCTCTATATGTGTTACTAACTATTTTCCCCTGTGCCAGGACTAGACAAGAACTGCCAATGCTGGAGTGCTAGTACTGGCCTCTGGAGCAGCCCCAGAACTGGAGTGTGTCCCAAGGGCTCTTCCCCCCATATCCTGGGTGTTACACTCTCCCTGTGTGCAGAGCTGTAGGTATTGAGGGGACAGAGGGCACCCTGGGTGCCCCCTCCTTTGCTTTCCCAAGCAGATCTGCAGGGAAGAACCATTTGCCCACTCAGCCCCACTGCAGGACCCTTGGGGATTATGAGAAAAAGGCATTTTCTGGAAGGGCTGTGCCACGGAATTTGGTACAGGGATAGCATCATATCCCAGAAAATGTCCTGGGCAGCCAATCCCAGCTGAAGGGCTGGGATAACCCATCGGGAAGGTGCTGAGGAAGTGGGCGAAGAACATTTCGCCGCGTGTCGGTGTCTCCCGCTCCACCAGCCACTGCGTAAATCATGTTGGCTTCAGAGCCTGCTGGCAAAACATAAAGCAGTCTCCATGCTCCAGCCACCACAAGGGTATTAATCAGGCTAAAAATATAAAAACAACATTAAAAACACCATCTACGGGGTGTGCGGCATCAGACACTCGCTCCGGGAGCTCAGCCAAGTGCTCATATCTCGACTCTCATAAATACACCGCCAGGAAAACGCATTATCTCTGCAGTGCTCTCAGAGCAGAGCAGTGAGACCTCAGAGCAAAACAGGCCATGGCACCTGCTGCATTTTAATGATATTTCTCCATCACCTACAGGGACAGTGAGGTTTAAGTAACTGCCCTGCAGTGCCCTGACTTCGCACCACAACTCTGGGAAAGCTGGCATCGGCGGTACTTGGATCAGCAGAGCCAGCTGGTGCATTCACACCAATCCTCCCATTTCAGAGCATTAGAACCTGGCCACGCACTGTGGGGTGTCTGGCATCCCTGCAGCACAGGGAATGCTGCCAGGGGAGCATCAGGCACTGGGACACAGGAGCATGGCCCAACTCAGGGTGGCAGACACACCCTGGTAAAAAACATAAGGGCTTCATCATCCTGAAGCCCAAAGAACAGACTTGATGTAGAAAACATGCCCTTTGCATTGCTCTCCCTTCCCCATAAAGCCATAAACCCCTTTCAAATGCTCCATCTCCCTAACTTTTGGATGTCATTAAACTCTTTATTAATTTACTCCAAATGTCTTCGCTCGTATTCCAGCACGGCTAACCCCATCAAAAGAGACAGCACAGTGCTTAGGCAGCACTTCTGCTCTTCAAAGCCTGTTACCAAGATTAATTGCTTCTCTCGAGTCCTCTGTGAAGGAGGAACATGGAGATAATTGTTATGAGTGCTGGGTGCCAGGGGGGCAGTGGGGTCCAAGGTAAAAGCAGCGTTCCAAGGTGTCACAGCACCAGCCACAGTGGGTGGGCTGTGCAGGCTTCGGGGGAGACCCCCAGGGCTGAGGCTGGGCTCCATCTCGGATGGATATTGCTGTAGGTCCTTGCAGGGAGGCAAAGCCCAGCTGGTCAGTGTGGTGCCACTGCAGAGCCAAGCCCTGAGTTCCTGGCACCCCGCACCTCCGAACATCTTCCCTTGGACGAGAGTTGAGCGTGTCCTCAGGCTCCCCACTGCTCTTCCCGAATCACTACTGCCTGCCAAGAGCCTCCACAGGCAGAGATCCCTCCTCCATCCTGATTTATCCCATGATGTCACCAATCCCAATCCATCCTGACATCACCAGTGACATCACGAGTCCTTCCCCACATCCCTGGTGCTGCAGGCAGGGCAGGGCAGGAAGGACACCGTGGTAGCAGCCAGGCCCAGCCCCACAGCACACCTCGAGGTCCTGCTATCCATAGGACTCAGGAGGGGTCGGCAAAGCTGGTGCACCCACTTGCAGGCTGCAGAGCCCCCCAGGATTCCTCCTGTCAGCCCTGGGGGCTGCGGGTACCCAGAGCATGGAGGATCCTGCGGGACGCGCCGTGAGCCCGGCCCGGCTGCGCTGCGGGAGCACCGGTGCCCGCGCACTGGGGCCAGATGTGTGCCTTGCTGAGGCTGACACGGTACATCTGGTCCGGGTTTTGGTTTCCATCGCAGAGTTCACCACATCCCCCGCAGCCGGCTGGAGGCGAGGAGACGCACATCTGGAAGCAATCGCGGCTGTCACGCTTCAAGGAGATACTGCACCACAGAGAGGAGAACCCGATCCCTCGCCCCAGCAGCCTCCTCCTGCCCTCAGCCCCAGCAGATGAGCAGAGCACCAGCATCCACACCATGAGCCAGATCCTGGTCGGGTGCTGATCCCCTCCCATGAAGAGCAGTGCCCAGTGCCAGCATAACATTGGGAAGAGGGGTGGGGGTTAAGCCCCATGGTGAGGTGCTTACCCAGGCTGGAGACATCCCCAGCTCTGTGCTGGAGCAGAGGGAACGCTGGATGGGACATCTCCAGAGGGACCTGTCTCTCTGCTATGGAGACAGGCTGAGAGTCAGGATTGTTCAGCCTGGAGAACAGAAGGTTCCAGAGAGATCTTAGATCCCTTTCCAGTACCACAGGTGTCCCAGAGAGCTGTGTTTGCCCCATCCCTGAAAGTGTCCAAGGCCAGGCTGGATGGGGCTTGGAGCAACCTGGTCTAGTGGAAGGTGTCCCTGCCCACGGCAGGGGGTTGGAACGAGCTGGGCTTTAAGATTCCTCCCAACCCAAACCATTCCAGGATTCTGTGATCTCCCCACTGTGATGGGGAATCTCCATAAGCACCCTCGCTGTGTTTTTAAACACTCTGCCAACCTAGCAAACCCCGCACTGCATTGGGCTCCTCCACACCAACCCTGTGATGCCTGGGAGGGAGATGCCTTTCCATTTAATTAAGTGTCCCATGTTTTCTATAGCTCACTGGAGCTCAGGAGCGTTTCTGGCAGAGAAGGAGCCCTTGTTCCTTTATGATATGGAATAGTTTCAGCATTAGTTATTTCTAAATCATTCTGGTTTATGAGCAAACTGACAATTCGGCCAAGGCAGGAGGCCTGGGTCTGCACCAGGCACTAATAAAACCTCGAGATGAGCTGTAAGCCTGTGCTGGCAGCTATAGGGGGAGGAAGGGGGATTACACCCGGGCACCTCTGCTCCTGCCTCCCCCCCCATGCAGGCAGCAGCTGCTGTATTTCTCTCTGCAGGAGGGGATAACCATCCCAGCCCACTCTCCTGGCATCAGTGAGCTCCTCCTCATCCCACACTCACCTCATGCCTCTCCCAGAGCATCTTTGGGTACCATCCGGCAATGGTAGGAGGAGGAAAAGGAGGCAGGAGCCTCCAGAAAATGCCCAGATAGGGCAAAAATGCCCAAATAGCCTCTAAATGGCAGCCAGCCCTGCTGGTTAGGGTCCAGCCTGTGATCCCAGCCCAGCTCTCAGGAGTCACTGCAGCACCATCTACAGCAGGGATGGACCATCCTGCCACTGGGACTGCCAGTCTGGAATGGGAAGGTTTGGGAGGGGAAGATAAATGAACACGGTACTTAGGAATAACAAGTGCTTTGTGGAAACGATGAAGAAATAACGAACGGATTAAAATAGATGATCTATTTTTGGAAGGCTTGGCACAGGATCTGACCCAGAAAGCCACCTGCAAACCCAGCCAGAGCCACTTCCCTGCGCTAAGACTTGGAGCTCTGCTCCAAAGGCTGAGGCTTTCCTGCCCCAGTGCAGGGAAAGGGTTTGGAGGGGCTGGGAAGCACTGCTTGGATCAGCCCCAGCACCCAGCAGCACCCAGGGGGCTCCTGGCTGCAAGACCCCAAGGGGCTCCCAGGAAAAGTAAGGGTAGGGAAAGGCTCGAGGGACAGGAGGGATGCAGAAACAGGCTCTGTACTGTTTGCATGCTGGATCCAGTTACAGGCCAGGTCAATAAAAGAACTGAGTTTAGACTTTTATGGCTGAAATAATTGCTGCTGGCATGCCAAGGGCTCGTTAGTGGGACAGCAGGTAGGCTGTGGCAGGGGTCTGCAGGCCCCAAGCTGTGCAGCACTTGTTGCTCCTCTGCTCCCCCCAGTACTTCTGAGAGGGGCACAGGAGCCAGTGGCACAAGTGTGGGTGACCCAGGCAAGCTGTGGGCACCAGTAACTTGCCCATGCAGCACCCAACCTTCCTCTCCCTTCTCTTCTTCCTCCCTTTTCTCCTGAAAACCTTCTTTGTCATGGACAGTTCTACAGCCAATGACACCGGCCATAAAAGCAGACGGCCCAGCGAGCGTGTCCTCCCTGCAAACAGAGTGAGATGATTAATTAAAGTGCAAGGCCGCTGCCAACAGGGAGAATGGGGCTCAGGTGGTTGATTGAACTCAGGCTGTGAATCCAGCCGGAGAGTTTCTGCCTTACAGTCATGCACACAACATCTGCTCCATTAAGATTCGAGACATAAAGGCATGAGAGGTGCAAGGATGTAGGAATTCCAGAGGAGTCCCCATGGCAGCCCTTCTGCTGCCTGGCACCCGCCAGCCAAGGCATACACAAGGCAAGGTCAGAACTCCACGTGGACGGGGACATCCCTGGAAATGCCTCCTCCCTGATGGAAACCCAGCAATGCACCCAAATAACCACCTTCTAATGGGGGCTCTGCTTCCACCCCTGAATCAAGGTCGTGTTAAAACAACAGAAGATCTGGGCAGAGCCCTCATTCAACCCAAAATGGATGGGATGGCTTGTGGCAGCCAATGTCAGCACTGATGCTACACCTCCTGCCTGGTTCTTGGTGGATCCAGTGCTCACCCACACGCTCAGCAAACATTTCTGGTACTGCGAGGAAAGGAGCAGCACCGGCAAGGTCACTTCAGGGCTGGATCCCTCCTCTCCCTCCCCAAACATCTGTGCAGATGTTAACAGGCGTGGCAAGGCTCGATTTTCGATATGAAAGGCAAAGGGTTAGAGTTGAGCTCTTGGGTAAGCGACACCGAGAAAGTCAAAGTTTAATTGGCATTCCTGCCCGGGATGAAAGCCCGCGGCTGCCGGTGCCGGCACGGGCTGAGCGGGGCCATTGGTCACGGGCTGTAAAGGCCACACACAGGCGGCACTGGGGCAGGGCTCCCCTACCCAGGGGAGTTTTGGCTCTCCCCTGTCAGCCTCTCCCTCCCCACATCCCTCGTGCAGGGGTAGCAGTGCTGGGGTGCATCCCTGCCCATGCACGTGCCCCCTGCAGTCCTTGGTCCCCACTGCCAAGGGGCTCCGTGCTGCACTGCCCCCATTCTTGTCCTCACCTGCCCCGTGGGGCTGGAACCCTCTGCAAACCAGGGGAGCCTATGTCTGCTGGACACCCTGCACCCCTTTGCCAGCTTTTTCCAGTTTGCAAAGAGCCCAGGGGGCTTGGGCATCACCCCAAAATACCCGTGAGCAGAACAAGGAGTCCCTTCACCCGCACTGCCAGTGGGTTCTCCGCGCGGAGAAGGTCACGCTGGAACCACAGCAAGTTTGCCAGACTCGCCAAACTGACTGCAAACAGTTATTCCACTAAACACAAGGTCTGGCAGATGCAAGTCAGTAATTTCCCTTCTGATGTAAGTTGTTCTCAGCGCCTATGTGGCGGGGAGGGAGCTCGGATGATGGTTCCCATTAGTGCGGGAGCCCTTGGCTTGCTCCAAGCCCTTCCCACTTTAAATGCCTCACTGGGAAAATGGAGCCACTACCCTCGGCTACGGCCTCAATCCCTTTCAACTCCTGCATTGCAGGGGAGCTCCAGGCCCCAAGGGAGCTGCTCCAGCTTGTTTTGGGCTCCTCAGAGGAATCAAAGCAAATGGAGAAACATCTTTCTTTATTAAATCGATAGAGACATATGAGCTGCTGGGGAAGCACCGGAATCAGATCAGGGCGGCTTTTCCTTGTCCCACTGACCCAAGACTGGTTCAAAGGACAGGGCTGGGGATGGCAGGTCACACAGTGGCTTTACCTCACTGGGGGACCAGCAGTGGTTGTTTTTATCAGTAGTTTTCACTGTAATTCAGAATGGCTGTCCCATGCCAAGCACCTCCTGCCACAGCCCATTCCAAGCCATAGTCTGCTGTTGAGCAAAAAAACATTACAAGTTCCTCTGAAATACAAACTTTTTATGTGAAAACAGTGGATCCCCTGCTCACCCTCTTTCCCTCCTGCTCTGTCCCATGCACCCCCACAGGACCACTACAATCTCCACTGTGGTTGTTGCTCCATTGCTCACTCTGCCTGGACGCAGCTCCCAGTTCCCTCCTGCCCCTCTCCTTCCCTCCCAGCCTCCATCCCTGCCCAGGACCATGACAACAGCTGTGACGTCTCCCACACCTCGAGGGTGATTTGATTACGTGGGCTGAGAAAGTTCCTGTTGGAGCAGAAATGGATCTAATTATTGACGCTGACGGCGGCGCAAGGTGCCAGAGCGGAGGGGGAGGCAGGGCAGGATGTGCTCAGCCATGCCCACCAGCTCTGCTCTGAGCAAGGTCAAGGGCAGAGCTGAGAAAAATTCAGTGTCTCAGGGCCTGGGATGCTTCTCCTCCGTTCCCATGGTCCGACAAAGGCACCCCATGCCCCTGCTCTGGAGCCGGTGCCGGCGCGCAGGGTGGCCGTGCTGCGGGGGAGGATGAGCCCCCCACGCTGCAGCTCCTCTTTCAAAGAGCCTTGGATGAGGATTTTCACTCCCTCCTTCATTCGATTTCAATGAAACTGCAATTTTTATGCAGGGGGGAAAAAAGCCTTGAAAAAACAGTATTTTGGCATGTTTTTGAGGCAAAAATCCCCTTTTTGTTGGAAAACAGGCCAAAGCCTAGCCCATATTCCTTGGAAATGCGCCTTGCTCTAGTTGAAAAACAGCCAAATTTTTTGATGGAAAATTGGAAAATAGACCCAGGTTGGCTCCTGGAGAACGTGGCGTTGCAGCAAAACTTTCCATGAAAGTTATCTGGAGTCTGCACAGAGCAAAAACCCTCGAAAGTGGAATTTCACCCGCCCAGGCCAGGACTGTCCCAGCAGGGATGCTGTGCCACCAGTGGCTGGAGTAGCTTCCATTACTGCTCCAAGCACATTGCTGTGGACTCAGAGAAGGGTGGTCATGGCTGTTTGTTTTTTCCAGCCCAATATGAGAAAAGAGCTCCCCTCTCACCCCCCCAGAATCTGCCCTGTAATGTGATTCTGGCAGGGCATGTTGCCCGATAGGATTTCTATTAAAATGTGATTTCCTCCTGCTTATAATTTCATTATAAGGCATTTGTGTAGAACATCGACCACACAGGTAATATATGGGCAGGGGAGTGAAATTAGAGAGCACGGACGATTTCTAATGGAGGGCTGCAAGCAGACGTGAAACAATCAAGGCTGGGTACAACCACCATCATTTACTGGTGCCTGACGTGAAGAAATACTTCAGTGAGGGGGTTATTGCCATTTAACACATCCTTCACTTCTCCCATCTTTGCTGAATGAAGTGCCCAGCCGTCCCATCTGTCTTCGGGCAGGGTCTGTCAGCGCTGCTCCCGCTCCTGCTCCGCTGCCAGCAGCACGGTGCTGATGAGCTCTGCGGCCGCCGCGCCCGCAGGAAGCAGAGATCTCCTTTATTCATCAGCACTCGAGGTGTTCCATGGAAATGCAAAGTCAGGGACTCGGTGGCAAGGAGAAAACAGGCATGTTCACCTCAAGCCCCATCCGTCTCCCCCAGAACCTCTCCAGACTAAAGCCAGATTGTCTTTCCCTCCCTGCCTGCAGACACCTTGCATGGGAAGGGGGTGGTGAGGACCAACTGTGCTGGAACTCAAAACTCCTCCCCATTGCCTTAAATTCATCCGAGACCGAACCAGACTCAAAGGGCATGCCGAAATGCCATTTTCCTGGGCAAAACAGCAAGAAAAAGGCAGGTTTCCCCCTTGCAGCAGCCTGGGGGTGGCGGCAGCCCCATCTCTGGTCCTGAGCAGACGATGCTCAGCCCAGCGATGCCACTTGGCATTCCCTCCACATTCGAGGAATAAACACTGCTTTGTTTTAACCCCCCTCGCTGCACAGACAAGAAGCACTCGAGGCTTTCATAAGCTCATCTGCATAATAATGCTGGAGAATTCCTATCTGGAGTGATCGGAGTGTCAAAACCCGGGATCCAGCCGTGAATTATGGGGAGGAAGTGTTGCAGGGAAAATGACACCCGGTGTGGGAGGCAGCGGGACTGGCCGAGGGGCTGCTCCCAGGCCATGGAGCTTTTCAACAAATGTCTGAGCAAGAGGAGGGTAAGGGGGGAGCAAGGAGGAAATTTGGGGTGCAGGTGGGGATTCGTATGGCTGTCAGAGCCTCATCCTCTGGATCACGAGCAAATCCATGTCTTCAGGATGCACAGAGTGCTCAGTGGGAAGCTCTGGCATCACCAGAGAGCCCTGAAACCCCACGCTGGGATGAGACCATGGTGTACCAACACTCGCTGCCTCCGGGGAGCTCAGGACTCCCCATGCCACCGCTGGCCCGTGGGAATAGTGGCCACACACCAGATGGGCAATTTCTAGGGAAATTCTGATTTATGAGCGGCAAAACCTGCTAACACCATCACTCTCCGGTGAGAGACCCGTGTTTTCTCTGGCATCTGTAGGAACAGGGGCTGCTTTGAGCCGGAGCCTTCCCGAGCCCTCCGGGTGTGAGGCTGGGCGGTGATAACTTATGCAAACACACACACTGTTACCCGGCAGCTGAAATCAGCAGAAATCACGAACTCTGCCTTTGCAAGAAAAACAAAGCCGGTGAAATGAGGCCGGCGAATGGAACAAAAGCTCTTTCCTAACTTGGATGATAACAGAGAGACAGCCAGCACTGCACAGGCTGCGGGAAGCGCATGAACCCTCTGGGACGTGGGGCTTGCCAGGAACAGGCACCCAGCAGCCCTCTGCCAGCAGCTCCCACAGCCCTTCCCCAAGGCTCTACCTCCCCACAACCCTTCCACAGGGCTCCTTGGCAGGAGGGGGAAATCAAGCATGCAGCTATTGATTTATTCCAGTTATTTTAACAGATTACTGGAAAGCATAAAGAAGGCAGCCGGGCAGTGCTGGTCTCAGCTGGCAGCACGTTTCCTCCCGACAGCTCCGTCGCTGCCGCACAATCGCTCCCTGTGCAGAAAGAAGTCCCTGGCTGGTGGCAGCAGTTGGCCTCTCCACCCCAACCCTCCACACCGGGGAGGCATTTCTGTCTTGAGCTGGCTGCTGCACCCCCTGGGGACTTCCAGTTGGTGTTGGGGATTTTTCCTTCCACCCACACTGGTTTTCACAGATATTTTTCTCTGCAGGAGTGGCTCAGGAGGGGGTTCTGGGCAGCTCAGTTCACCTGCAGAATAACCCAAGAGGTTCCAGTAGCGAGGCAGGGACACAGGGAGAAGGGACATTCAAACCCAAACCATCCCTGCAGGTGCTCACAGCCACTCCAGCACCTCTGAGAGATGCCTTTTGCCCTTGGGGAGCAGAGAGGATCCCGCAGAGCCGAGACTGAGTGTCAGGGGCGCTGTGTATGCCAGGATGAGCCCCCCCTGGGATGGATCATGTGCCGGAGCCACTCACAGCCTTGCACAGGCACCTTTTGTCGCCTTTCCGTCCTACTACATATTTATCAGCCTCATTTGCATGACCTTAGCATAAGCCACTGGGCCGGTCGCTGCGAAGTGTCTCTCTTGAAGACAAGCTGAAGTATTCATCTCCATAATTCTGCCGGCATTTTGACTTCCCAGGACAGAGCCTTTGTTTTATGCTATTGCCAGCAAATTCCTGGTCGGGTGGGCTCAGGTTTCCAGCGCGCCATTAGCACACAGCCGTTCCCATCCAGAGCCCCGGAGAATTTTCCTGTTTCCTTCCAGCTCCAAACAGCAGCAGCCCGGATCCTGTTGGGAACCCTGCATCTTATTTAGATGCCTGAACACAGTTGGGATGAAAACCCTGTTTGAAAAGCTCCAGGGCCAGGGCTCCGCAGGCTCTGCCGCCGTGGCTCTGCGGCAGCGGGACTCTGGTCATTACTCACCCGGGCGCGTTAACCAAAAAGCTCCTTTTCCTACTTCTTACAGCTCCATTGAGTGAGAGGAAATAGGGTCGTTATGCTTTTGATTCCAGACCCTAATTAGGCCTCAGGAAAGGAAATAGTGCTCCTGAGGTAATGCGCTCGGTGCTCACCGAAGGGTCCCAGCGTCGCTCCCAGCTTTGGCAGGGTTCAACTGTGATGGTGCTGGGGCGGAGGAAGGATCCACCCCCCCCTACAATAGCCCCATTGATGCTTCCAAGGGGGATGGGGA
Organism: Scytalopus superciliaris; assembly: GCA_013400415.1. Lineage (NCBI taxonomy): Eukaryota > Metazoa > Chordata > Aves > Passeriformes > Rhinocryptidae > Scytalopus > Scytalopus superciliaris. Next base: position 13,099 of record VXBX01001910.1, on the reverse strand, counting down.
AAAGACCCACATCACACTGGCAGAACAGGGAGGAGGTGATTTATAGAAGAACTAAGTTTCCCATTTCTTGGCGAGAGGTGGCCATTTCTGAGTCATATTCCCAAAATATGGGACACTGGTGGGACACAGACAGCACAGGACCCCGGGATGGGGGCACCAGGGCAGGGCAATTGATTTTGCAATCCTGGAAAAGCAAAAAACTCGACAGCAACAATCTCATCAGATGTTCCTGCAAATACATCCGTGTCCATTAGCCTGCTTGGTGGGTCGGCTTCCCGGTGTGCTGGCTGAGTGCTCCTGCCTGGATCGATGCTGCCCAGCTTTATAAACCCACTAATCACTCTGATTTATAGGCAACATGTCTCAGCGGCACCCCGAGGCCTGTGCTTGTTCCGAGAGGAGGGTTTAAACCTTTCCTGCTTTTTAGTGCTTTGGTTTCTAGAAGCCTGTGGCTGCTGGCTGCCCCCAGCCCCTTCACTGCCCTCCCCAGGTTTGTTGGAGTGGATTACCTTCAGCAGGGCTGGGGAGGCAGAGGGGTGCCAGCTCCCAGGGAGGAGGTTCTGGGAGCCCACAGATTTTGGGAGTCAGGTTATCTCCAGCCCCACAGCACCTCTGAAGTACAGTATCTGTGCTGTAACTGCCCATCCTCTGTTACCTGCAGGGTTCAGCTCATAGAAGTGGCTCTGGTTGCTCTGCAGCAACCCGGGGCTGGGCAGGCTCAGAGCTGCACCCCAGCCAGGCCAGGAGTCTGAGAAATCCCTCCCTGCCCATGCCAGGGAGCTGCAGCACCAGCAAGGGCCCCTCCAGCCCCCAACAACATCCCCCCACCGGGCAGCGGGGACAGGAGCAGCAGCAGTGGATCCGGGGCATGCCCACAGAGTGCTGGGAGGAATCTCCATGGGGTGCTGGAAAGCATCTCCACAAGATCCTGCATCTCCACAGGGTGCTGCCCGCAGCCTGATGAGCCCAGGCACGGCTCCTCAGCCGTGTGGAGCACCGCCTGCTCAGCTCATCAAAACGAGCTGAAGTGCCGCCCTGATTACAGTGAGTAAGTGCCTCCGTGGGCAGCAAATGCCGGGCACTGGAGAGCTCTTCAATCAAACCACAAATAGATGGCACAGCCAGAGTCAGCAGCCAGGAACACTCAGGAGGTGCCTGGGGACCAGTGCGTGCATGTGAGAGCAAGGATGATGAGGGGAGCAGGGAGAGGGGAGCAGTCCTGTCTCCATCCCTGGGTGTTGTGGTGGGCTGCTGGAGACCCATCAGCCAGGCTCAGGCACACCGACCTCACGGTGCTTCTGGTCTTCAAATCTGCGAATCCACGGAGTTCAAGTATTTTCAAAGAATTTCCTGTATTTAAGGAGAGAGCTGCTCTGGAGTGTTTTCCTGGATGCTTTACTCGTGTCCTGTAAATAATGCATTAGTTTGCACTTAGAGGAGTGAAAACAGCCCAGGTTTTTGTTACTGCTGAGGCTGCTGACCCAGCGGCTGCTGCTGCTACAGCAGCTCCCGGAGACAGAGCACAGCATCCCCCCTCCCCTGGGCTCCTTCCTCACCACCAGCTCCGCTCTTCACTCTTAATTTCCCCTTTCCTATTTAATGAGTTGGTAAGCACAAGGATGATGACTGTCTCGAAATGCCCTGTGCATTAGCCAGAGATGATCCCATTAGGACCAGTCTAGCGAGCCTGGCTGGATACATCCCATCCTGTCCGGGGCTGTCGGCCAGCACCACAGAGTTGCAGGGTCCCGTGGGACCCCCCACCTTCTCCCAGGGGATGAAAGTTCTCCTGGGGCAGTGTGGGCAGCCCCACGTCAGTGGAGAATGCTGATCCAGCCCTTTCCCCTGATGGATCTGTACATCCCTGCTCTGCCATGCTCCACCAGCTCTGCCAATGCTATGCCAAACACAGACAGCTTCACCGGGGAGATGGACAAGTTCCCAGAAGCGTGGGTCATGCTCTGAGGAAAACAGAGTGTTTTCAGCTGTCTGATGGTGAGAGAAAGCAGAGAAGGGAAAACAGGTTTTGTGCTGGAGCCCATAGCCTTCTGGCCCAGGGATCAGGACGCGGCAGCTCATCATCTCCCACCTGCCAGAGACGCAGCAGGTACGGGGGTGTCACAGCGACACAGCGTCGCTGCTCAATAATTCATCAGTAAAGGCCAAACAGAGGTGAGTGGTGGAAGCAGCCCCACAGCAGGAATATGTAAACAGCCTCTGGAGCACCGGGCTGCAGCGTGGTCCCCACTCCTCAGCGAGTGCTGCTGGCAAGAGCTGCTCAGAAAACTCTGGGTGGCTTCACTTCCAGTAACACGCCTGTTGATTTTCCCTCCATCCCTCCTGCAACTTTCGTGACAACATTTTCCCTTTATATCCCTCTTTTCCTCTTCTGTTTCAGACTGCAGTGAGGAAGGAGAGCAGCAGGACCTCCTCTGACAGCTCACACTTGTGGTTCCTCCCTGGAACCCTGGAGCATCCTGGGAGAGGCTGTGGGGCATCCCTTGGGACCCGTCTCAGTGTTTGGGGGAGCCAGAGACCCCGAGCAGAGGCTGCAACCCAGGGCAGCACGTGTGGATCCCCCGTGGCTGGAGCCAGCTTCACATACCTGGGCTGTGCCTCCACTCCACAGCCAAGTGATGCTTGCCCAGAACTCGTTGGCAGGTTCCTGGAGCCCATCCTGCAGGTTAAATCTGTCCCCGGCCACAAATTAGACGTGTCTGTTGAGTTCATCTTAAATTACAGTGCAGGATGGCCCTTGTAATTACAAGGTTTGCTCTGGAGGCACATCCCTGCATGAACACCCGGTGCACACTTCCTCCTCCCGAGGGCAAATCAAGGCAGAGGGGCCCCATCCTGCCCACAGAACCCCTGGAGGGTCCAGCTGTGGGCACTGGTGGGAGCAAAGGTGGCATCGTGTGATGCCGCCCTGCATCTTGTGCTGGGTTTTGGCCCAGTACAGCCCCAATTCCAGCTCTGCAAAACTGGGACACAGGCAAACTGAGCCCCAGCCGTACACCCTCAGACCCTCACAACAGGTCTGGCTGTGCCAGGAATCCCATCAGAGGCACCACCGTTTGCCGTGGGGAGGGTGGCAGGGCTGGATCACCTCCCCCACGACTCACAGCCCGCTGGGAACTGCACAGCACATCCAGCCCCAGCTCTGGGGCCGCTGTCTGGACAGCCGTGCCAGGAATGGGTTTGGCTGCTTCCCTCTCATGGAGCTGCCAGGGTCTGGAGCCAAGTGGCAGCTTCTCAGGTGCCCAGGCAGCTGCAGCATCTGCAGGGACAGGCTTGGCAGTGCTGGAGCCTTTGTGCTAGTGAGGGAAACAGCAAAGCACCCAGATTAAAAAAAATCAGCCTTGAGGAGACCAGGGGCTGCTGCATGTGCCTGAACAGGATGGCTGAGGGATCGCAGGTTGTTCCTGTGCCAGTGACTCCCAGCACAGCAGGATGAGGGCTCTGCACAAGCACAGCAGCAGAGGAAAAGCACCAGGATGTTCCCACACAGACCTGGCCTTTGGGTCAAAGCAGAACAGGACAGAACATCTGGAGATTTTTTTACTGAAACCTCACATTCTCTCTCGCAGATAAAATTTCACTCTCTGGTTTGTTGTTTTTTAACCAGAATAACCTAAAACATTTCAGAAATGCACTCCGTGGTCCAGCCCCAGATGACTCCCAGCATCCTCACTCCAACAGCCCCAGCCCCTGCCTGCTCCTCTCCACCACGTCCCACTGTGCCGGATGTGACCGCAGCCCACTGTGGCTGGAGAGCACCGGACACGTCCCTGGGCAATCCCCTCCTGCCCACCTAATATTTCCGTGGTCTGGTAACTGAGAGCCAAACCGCTCCCCTCTTCCAGCTGCCACTGGTTTCAGCACTGCTTGCCAGAGCCATGACTGGATTCGGCTCAGGGCATGAACCCGCCCGGTGCCTGTGCCAGGCAGGACATCCCTGTGGAGCCTGAGCTGCTCCATCACCTGCACAGCACTATAACTGGTCTAATTCCATCTTCCCAGTACTGCCCAGTCCCATGCTGGGCACTCCCATTGTCCCTCCAGCCACTAGCACAGTGGGTCCCCACCATCCTCTGCATCTTTATAAAACCTGGGGTCCAACACCACTGGGCAGCAGCCAGGTGCCTCCAGGTGTCACACCAGATATAAACTTGGGCCACTGTCTCTCTAGGACTTTTGCCACCTGAAATACCCACTGTGTTTTCCTGCACAGTGCTGCAGTTTGTAATTGGTGCATATAAATACATCTGTATATATATATACACAGAGACGCAGTGAAGAGGGTCACTATTTAAAGCCCAGGCAAGGAGGATCACCATCACCAAGCCTAGTTTTTAGGAATGGGACACAGGTGCAAGCTGAAGCCGTGTCCCCAGCCCGGTGGCTGCACTCCAGGGCCATGGACCCATCACCCTGGAGGGTACATGGGGCTTGGAGGAGTTTAAATAAGCACTGTCAGTGGGGCAGAGCAGATGAGTCCAGCTCTGCGGAGCTGTGGGTAACACCCTGCCCCAGTTCCCCTCCCCTCCGCATCCTACAGGACCCCCCTGAACGTCATGGCAGCACCCCCAGCACTGAACCCAGGAACACTCTGTGTTAGCAAGTGCTGGATGGCAGGACAGGGGTGCCAGAGAGGCCCCTGCTCTGCCCCACACCTGGGCACAAAGACAGGGACTGTGCTGCTCCCCCCACACCTGCTGAGCCCCCTCCTCGTCCTCCCCAGGGATCTCTACAGCAGAAGCCCCGGCTGTGCCGTGTGGGAAGCAGCAGAGCGAGGCCAAGGGCTCCGCTCCAGCCCAAGCACAAACCACCTCCTGCCAGCGCGGATGCCGCGGCTCCGAGGGTTTGTGCTTCCTCCCCACCACGGATTGAGTCAGCCCTTCCTGAGGGCACTGGGAGAAACAGCCTTTGCCAGCACCTCTGTGTGAAGCCACCGAGCTTTCTTTCAGTCCCCCTCAACCCCACAATGCCTCCAGTGATCCCTGACACCACATCAACCATCCCTGTCACAGGGACCCCATGCTGAGGGGGGTCCCTTGGCTGGCAAGATGAGAGCTGCAGACAAGGAGTGGTGATGCCAAGTGCCACAGCTGGGATCCCAAGCAGGCTGCAGCTGACAAACCCTGCCCAGTACTCCCAGTGGCTCCCTACATCCCAGTACTCCCTACTGGCTGCAGTAGGGATGTACCTGCCATGGGCTGAGCTCTGCTCCACCCGCTGCCTGCTCGGCCAACTGGCAGGTGATGATGCTGGGGCTTTGTCCCTGCCCTATGATGTTGCCTGTGATTTATAGGTCATTTTACAGCAGCTGTAAAGAGGCTGTAAATTATAGGAGGGGCATAAATTAGCCACGGACCCCTTTACTGGCCATAAAGATCTAAGGCCCACCACAGCTGCCTTTGGAGCTGGCACCCTGGGACATTCCCGAGGACAGCCAGGGGTGTCTTCAGCCAGGCCAGCAGGGCTGTGCTGAGTTATTTAGCACGACTCAAATAAATGGGCCCTTTTATTCCAGCGGGGCCATGGAGCCAGAGGGTGACAGGTGGGGAGGGGCCGGTGCGATGGGGGCAGCCTGGGGGCTCCCTGCCCAGTCCAGACCTTTCCCCCTTGTTTTGTTGGGGAGAGCAGTCACTGCACCCCCACCAAGGGCCTCTTGGTGCCAGGACCCCCAGCCCAGCCCCAGAAGGGTTTGGTGGTCCAGTCTAACACCCATATGCCAAGAAGCAGCAGCAGGACAGGGCATGGGGGGCAATGCCTTCGGACTCACAGGTGGCTCTTTCTCTCATCTGGCAGCACCAGGGCACCTTCTCCCCACACCACGTGTACCCTGTGCCACGTGCCCCCCGCACGGAGGCTCCACATGCACCAAGCCCCCCGAATTCCCCCGCTGGCTGCCCTGCCCTGGCGGCAGTTGGTGCCCTGTTGTTCTCCAACGTGACCCTGGAGCACAAACAGCTTTGCAGCTCCTCACCCTCCCGTTAATTACATTATGTCTAACGAGCAGGATCAGGCGGAAAGGATTAAACCTTGAATCTGCTTCTGCGGTCCCGGAGCACAGGAGAGAAAAGCAGCTTTATCCATTCAAAATGGGAGTCACTTTTCACACCGTCTCAAATCCCAGTGCTAATCTCCGTAGTTTGCCCAGTGCACTGCCAACACTGTGCTCAGGCAGGGCAGGCAGGATGCTCCTGATCCCAGCCTCTTCCATATCCAGTCTTGGAGCATGTTGGACGTGCTGGAGGTGCTAGAGCTCTGACCAGGCAGACAGAGGATGCTGCAAGCCCTGCCCCAGCACTTGGCATGGTTCAGGGACACTGTTCATGGCTTCTCTGGCCACCACAGAACAAAACAGCAGTTCTGGAGAGTTTCTGAGAGTTGCCAATGGCTCTGCATTTCACCTGCCTGGGGCTGCAGCTGCTCACCTCAGTGGGAGTATGGGAAGTACTGGAGTGGGATGAAGCCTGTCCCCAGGTGCTTCAGGGAAGAGCTTTCAAGCATTGGAGTTAACAGCAGCACCCAAACTCCCAGTCCCCAGGACCTCCCAGAATCCTGTGGCTGGGCACAGTGTGAGCCCCAGGGCCAAGAAGGGACAGAGCTGGGCAGGGAGGGCTGCAGAGCTGGTGATGCTGCATCTCCAGGGTGGGAATGGTCCAGCTGGAGGACAGGGATTCTTTTACCCAACGACTGTCAGTCAGAGTGAGCCCCTTTGGGCACCTCTCGGGCTCCTGGGCAAAACATTTGCATGATTATTCAGCATGAATTTGCCTTTGGTACCCAGCTGGGGTCACTGTGTCTGGCAGAGCCACGGTGCCACAGCGGCTCAGCAGCCAGGCTGACACCCCCCAGCAGCAGTGTCACCCCTCATGTCACCCAGCCTGTGTGACAGGCTGGTTTGCATTCGGAGAGGCTGGAGCATCACCTGCCTCCTCCATGGCTGCACAAACTCAGCCATGAACTCCGGAAGCCACCGAGCTCTAGGGGAATTCATAGAATCAAGGAATCATTTAGGTTGTAAAATACCTTTAAGATCACCAGGTGCAACTGCTAAACCAACACTGCAGAGCCACCACCCCATGTTCCATGCTGAATCTGACCCTGCAGGCACCCAGCACACTCTCCCTGTGGATGCCTGACCTTGAGGTCTCTCAGGAACAACAAGGAAAACCTCTGCCCTCCGGCTGGGCATGAGGCTCTGCTCTGCACAGAGACACCCTTGTGCTCCACAGTGGCAGTGGGTCACACTCCCAGCACAGGGACATGACTGCCAGGGGGGTGACAGACATGGGGCTGCCCCAGGCGGTGCGATCAGCTGGGGCTCAGCTCTGTGACATCATCCCCAGTAGCTGCAGCACTGGGAGGGGTGGGCACAGCCACTGACCCCCAGCCCAGAGTGCAGCTGTGACGTGGCAGCAGTAAATCTGGGCTCGTTGCTGGAGACCCCAAGGAGAGCATCTGCAGCTTGTTTTCAGCGTGAACTCCTGTAAAAAGGGCACCATGCCTATAAATCCATCACAGGGAAGCTTCCTGGAAGCCCAGTTCGGCTTCTGTTCCTCTCATTCTCCGTGCACACAGCCCCTGTGGCTGCAGTGAGGAGACTGGGAATGCTGAAGGGACTTCACACATCCCATCTCTGGGTCCCCTCAGTGTCACTTGCTCAGACCAGAAATGGAAGTCCCCATCCTTCAGGCACCAACCCCCCCTGCAACATCTTGCTGTGAGCCAGGAGCCTCTGCCAGGGCCATCCTCTGAGCCAGGCTGTGCTCTGTGTCCTCCAGCATCAGCTAAAATAGTTTCTAAAGCCTCCTTGGCAACCAAAGCCCAGCAGCAAAGAGAAGGGTAAATAAAGTCAAATGTTGGCAGGTGAAGGCACCAGAAGATGCTCCTCCCTGACAGATTAAGCCCAAAGGAATTAATCAATGAGTTTAATTTAAGAAGCTTTTATGCACTTGTGCAGCTCTTGCTCTCTCTATATAGATACCAGTCACCTTCCCTAGCACTGCTGGTCAGGATGAGACCCTAGGGAGAGCTGGTGACTGTGTCACCTCTACCTGACAGTGCCCTGTGAAGTCATTCCCTGCCTGGCATTAAGTCCCTTCCCCTGCCCTCTCAGGGATGCTGCAGGGAAAGGGGGAATGCAGGAGGAATTTGGCTGTTTGAGAAGCAGGGAAAAGACAAGAGGAGCCCAGCAGTCCTGGACAGTGAGGGGAACCATTTGTAATCTGGAGGGGTGAGAGAGGTTAGGTCTGTCTGTGGTTTGCTTTGCCTTCCTCCTCCTCCTCCTGTTTCCAGCGTGTGGGAGGCATCTTCATCCGGCCTCGCCAGCAGCATCAGGCTCATGTGGGTTTGGCAGAGCAAGCGGGCACAGCTCTCTGCCCTGGTCTATAAATACAGTGCCTTCTCTGGGGCTGTCTAGACAGGAAACAGCCCGAGAACTGGGAGAAAACTCCCCACATTAAAGGGGACTGGGACTCTGCTGGGAGCCCAGGGAAAATTGGCTACTGAATATCCAGGGGATCTGAGGCTCTGGATGAGGTAGAGGAGGATGGGGAGGCAGCATGTTCACCCTGTGCAGTGATAACCACCCCTCCATCCTGCTGTGGCCTTCCCCCATCCCAGGCCCTCTGCCTCTCATCCTTATGCTGAGATTTGCAGAGCAGCTCTAGGGATGGGATCCAATGAATCCCTCCCTCATCAGACCCTGGGAAGCACACAAGGACCCTACTGCCTGGGTCCTTCCTTCCAGGTTCTGAACCTGTTGGTTTGTTTTGCGTTGATTTCACTTTATAACCTTGCAAGGGTTGTTTTGTCCCCAGCTGTGGCTTTTTTCCCTGTAAATGTCCAAGTGGTACTTGAAAGAAAAAAACAGCTTGAAGAATCATGGCCTGTGGGTAATGACACATAGTGACAGCCCTGCTCCAGCTGAAAGGAGCTGCCACTGGGCTCCCAAATGACCGTGTACAGAAAATGCCATTAGCAGATCAACCAAGTGTAGAACCTTTGCAGCAACAAAAAGGCAAAACGCATCCGGCCGTGGGTAGAAGAGCTATCAGCACTGTCCTTGGCCCCAGCCTGAACAGGAGCAGGAGAGACAAATCCCACGGCCATGCAGATCTCCATGTCAGACCAGGCTGTTCCCACACCTGGAGACTCACAGGGATCCCAGGAGCTCCAGGGACCTGTCCCTGTGTCAGTGATTCTGGCCAAGTAGAGAGGTGGCAGCAGCCCTGGGTGCTGCTGCAGGGATGCAGTAAGGCTGGGTGTCCTCCTCTGAGGAGATCCCCCAAGTGATTTGTCATGTGCCTGTACCACTACAAATGCTGTAAATAACTGACACTTGTTATCTGGAGTGTCCTCCCCCTGTGAAGGCAAGATAACAGCCTGAGGATGTGGTTGTTGTTCCTCTGATGGATTTCAATGTCTCTATCTGTCCCTGGAGATCTTTTGGGGCTGATCCAAAGATCGTAGGAGACTTTCTCAGGGTGGAGAACCAAGGGAACAGGATGGGCAGTGCCCTGTCCCTGCCCTGGCTCTGGAGACAGCCGCTGTCCTGGGCAGCCATTGGGGTGTCCTGATGTCACCAGGGCTGCTGAGCAGCAGCTGGCCACCAGAGAGCCCATCCCTTCTCCCCCTCCCAGGCAGCAAACCCAGGGACTGCTCCATCCCTGGGTCTCTCAGCCTGCTTGGGTATGCAGGCACATTCGTGGAGCCCAGGCAGCCTCGGGATGAGCTGAGCATCAGTGCAACTGATGGGAAGTGCCTGAGGTCCCCTGGGACAGCTTATTAAACATCCCAGCCCTCTGAGCAAGCTGGGGTGGAACAGTGTGACATTCATATAGCAGCTAAGCCTCAGTGCCAGAGGGGCAGTGTCAAACAAACATAATTAATTTCCTTCTGCAAATCAATTGGGGGCAGAAGTCAAGCTCTCCCAGTGCAGAAGATACACTGCACTGGATAATTACCCTCGCCAATGAATGATCCATGCCACGCTTCCAAGGGCACACCACTCATCTCTGGGCAGACCAGGTCTCCTGAAACTGTGACTGTGGGTGCCTCAAGCACATGTGGCCCTGGAGCAGATCCTCTTCTCTGTTAGATAATGTTTGGACAGTTTGGCAGGTGGGAGCTCCTGTAGGGTGAGTTTCCCAGAGGAGCAGCCAAACAGTGATGGGTGGGAGAGATTATGGTGTTGTTGAGAAGCAAGTGAGAAAGGAAAAAGACACTTTGGGTCAATAAGTATTGGCTGGATGATTGCCTAGGAGAGGGGCCTGACTTCTCCCTGAGGTGGCATTGGCAAACCCCATCCATGCATCCCACTGCTGGTCTTGGAGCAGCACAAGAGCTGCTCTCTGTGACTCAGGCATCCCAGCTGATGGGAAGTGGTTTGCCAAGCTCGGGCAATGCATCTGGAATCTCTGCAGGGTGCAGAGCAAACCGTGCAGCCTGGCTGGGAGGGGAGAGTGGGGAAAAGCAGCAGTCGTGTCCTGGGGATCAGGATGGAGGGTAATGTGGGCAGAGCCTGCCCTCAGTGTTGGCTTCTGCCTGGGCATGGACACGGGTGTCCTGCCTGAGCCCCAGGACCAGGCTGTGTGCCCGTGGACACGAGTGCACACGTGTGGCACACTCAGCCTTACCACGTGGGGCTGGTGCACGTCCCACACACGTGTGCTCTGCCTGGCCAGGCTGGGAGCTGCCAGCCCAGCAGCTGCCTGCCAGGAGCCCCGCACCCTGATGTGCTCGGCCTTTTCAGGGAGAGATGGAGCTGACAAAGTCTTTGTCAGTCGGATCTGTCAGGGAAAGCTCTTTGTTCTTCAGCATTTGCTCTTGCCTCCCCCTCTCCAAACCTAAACTAGATGCATCTGCTTTTGTTTTCTAAATGCAGAATTAGAGACTGAAAGGAGCCCCTTTGTAGTGGGGAGGAGGGGAGAGCAGCAGATCTTTCACAGGGAAGGCAAGGTCAGGGGGGAGCTGCTCTATTGTGCAGGGCCTCTCCTCTGCCGGCTCAGCCCTTTCTGTGCCCCCTCTTCACACTCTGGTTCCCACTGGAACCACTCTGGAGACGTGGGGGGGACCGGCCTGGGAGGACGGGCTGCTCTCCCGGCTGCGGGGATGGCTCAACCTTGCCCATGATGGGTTTTGCTGCTTCCTTTGCCACAGCTGGGAGCCGGCGTGCGGAGGCGGTGGGTGAGGAAGAGGACCACGAAGGCCACCCCACAGCCTTGTGCTGGCGCAGAGGCGGGCGCTGTGACAGCGCTGAGTGTGCAGACAGGCACACGTGGGGCTGGAGGGGACACATGTGTGCACATGTGTGGGGGGGACTCCACGCAGGGACAGGCAGAGGGTGGGTGCGTGCCAGGGGTGGGTACAGCCCCTGCCCATGCTCAGCCATCTGCTGCAGGAGGAAGGGGGGCTTGCAGGAGGCTGTGCAAGATTATGGGCTCTGGGAGCCCTGTCCTGGGGAAGCCCCTCGGAAAAGACAAAGCCCTCCAAACCCTGGCCTCATAAGCCTCAAAATTACATCACCAATGCAAACCTGTGTGTGGAAGAGCCCAGCACATCACACCGGGAACAGGGGACTGTTTTTCCCATTTCTTGCTATTTCCAAACAGCTTTATTGATAAAGGCCCAAGAACTTGTGTTCTGTTGATGCAGTCATGCAGAAAACCATCCCCAAGGACCAGCAGCTGCAGGGGTGCGAGCCTGTCCATTGCAAGGGATTACAGTGTGGCCCTATAAAGTCCATTTTGGGGCCAGTGTGGAAAAGTCTGGGACAGAAGCCCAGCGGGAGTCATGGAAAGTAAGGCTCAGCATGTGTGGGTTTCCCATGTGGGTTTTCCTTGGCACCTTCAGCCCAAAGCTCCTGGCTGTTGGGCAGTGAGGAAGGCAGGGCTGGGGGTGGGCAACCCCCCCAAAATGTGTATGGGGCTAGTTGTGCTTGTGTGGGGCTGGGGTCGACTCTGCCATCATTGAAATGCTCCTCATCTTCAGCTTGCTTGGAGAAGAGCATACTAGCAGGTATGTTACCTTTCCCTGCTCTCCCTGTCCATAAATCACCCATCCTGGGAAGGAAATATTCCGTGGGTCTTGGCATGGGGAGCTGAATGGCTGCCTGAAGCAGGAGGAAGCTGCTTCTGGGGATGGATGCCCAGCATTTGGTTCAAATCTAGCACTGGTGACTGACAGGGCTAATTCAGCCTGTCCTCTTCCCTCTTATAGCTTAATCACTTACACATTGCCTCGGCAGGTCTTTCACTGCCGCCTGGAGATGTCTTCATCCTGGGATGCCCTGACTTGGATTCAGGCTGTTCCCACAGTGCTTCCTGCATGGAGGCTGAATGCCCTGCACTACCTGTGTTACCCCAAGCCAGCCCAGCTTTGGGGGAGCTCGTCTGAGAGCCCAAATGGGGTCTGTGGACTTGGTTTCCATACTGGGGAGTACAGAAGTAAGGCTGGACTCACTGATATCCCACGCTGCCTTTTGGCTCAGAGGCTGAGCGTGATCCCATCTGAAACTGACCAGAAAGTGCACGTAGAGAGTTTTGGGGTGCTTTTTGTTACAGCTGTCATGTTCCTGCTCCAAAACTCACTGAAAACAGTTGGGAGGGGCAAGGACTGCAGCAGTGGTGGTTCCTGGGAGGGACTGGGGTCTGGTGATCCTTTAACGATCTGCTCACAGCCAGTGGGTGATCTGGGCCTTTTCCTCAGAGGGGTCAGCTGGGGGCTTCGGGCTGCCCAGAGCTCTGCCCAACCTGCTGTGTGAATCCCACTGCCTCCAGACTGGGTGCTGGACAGGGATAACAGGGGGGGGCAAGCGATTCCTTCACCCTGGCCTGTACCCACGGGCCCTGAGGCTTCCCTGGTGCTATCAGGAGCAACAGGGCGAGAGGGCAGAGGCAAGGGGAGCATCCCGGCCAGCATCCCTGCGAGCGCAGCCTGTGCAGCCTTCGGGGCGACCACCGCCTGCGAATCCCCGTGGGAGACGGCCGGCACCCCACTGTCAGGAGTGGGGCTCCGGCGCGGTAGGAGGGGGGCGCGCAGGCGGCGACTACAAGCCCCATCAGGCCGCTGAGGAGGAGGAGGAGGA